>JAGSMP010000501.1:0-380998 GCA_029286625.1 Parnassius orleans | reverse complement strand
AATGTTTGGATTTTGTTAATCCTACACGCTACAACGACTGAACCGATTTGAGTACTCTGAATTAACACATAACGAACAATTTATCACAGAAAACTAAAAAGTTCTCGCGGAAATCAAAAAAGCTTAATCCACGTGGACGAAGTCGCGGCCATAATTTAGTTAACAAATAAAATAATTGAATATATTTTTAATATAATAATTAAAGGAAGTTTTAATATAGACATATCGATAGTCCGCTTTTTTTGTGATATTTATTTTACCTAAGGATTCAAATTGTTCATTTACACTTTTACTAGAAAACAGACTCCATACAATAATATTCTTTTAGAAATTTTGTAGTGAGTATAACTATTTTATTACATTAATTCAGTGCCATTAACATCAATGAATGGGAACTTATTTTATTTTAAAGCTTATAAAATATTACTCGTAAGGTGTGAAAATTAATTAAAGTTTAAATAAAATTACTGACTTTCAACTGTTAATGAAGCGTTTTTCGCTTCATCGTTATTGCTAATGTAACTTGTGATGCAAACAAGCTAAAGTAAAATATTGAACATTCTAACTAATAAACTTTTTTATTGTTGATTATTGCTTACTAAAATTAAGTATTAAGTATCTGGACTACCGAACTCGGCGTTAGCAAATAAAAATCTAGGGATGAAACCTATCTAAATAAACTTGGAAAATAAAATATTATCTAAATGCAAAATTTCATCCAAATCGTAGAGCAGTTTTCAAGAAATCCATTATAACTAATAAATGTATATACATAAATATACGATTTTTAAAGTATATGATTATCTCTGTTGTTGTCGATTTCCCTATTCCTGTTCTCATTTAGTGAAATGCTAGAGAGCAACTTTAAGTTTTTCCTAAAATGATTATTAAGCTTTTTTTAAACAAGCTTAATAGTTGATACACTAATTTAAAAAAATCCGACTGCTTAAAAAGTTTACTGAAAAAAAAATCTTCTCCTGCCTTTCTTTTGTATTGACAAAATCAATATATAAACACTATATAGCCTTTGTCACTCCCACAATTAAGGCAAATATAACGACACCTCATATGTTAAACTCTATCAAGTAGTTTAGACTACAGAGCGTGTCAAAGAAATAGACGTACATAATAACATACTCTGGAAAAACATTACCCCCCTTCTGGTGCAATCGGGTAAAATCATCTCATTTTATGATTGAGGTCATTTATATATAAATCTAGGGTAGCACTAATGCACTCAATAACCAAGCTTAAAAATTGCTGTTAAATTTATACTAATTTAGGAAAGGCGAACGCAAATATCAATAATAATTGATGTCACTTGTCCTTAATTTTCTTTCGAGCACACAGTCCACCTGATGGTAAGTGGATGCTGTGCCCTATTTGTGGCAGTATTAAGCTTACGCTGGTATTCTGTGAGAGCGTGGTTCTTCCCTGGTTGAGCCGGCCCATGTGTGCTATGTGTGTGCACATAGCTGCAGCGTGGCTCTACCACGTAAAATTTATCTTGTTTATCAACCAGTAAAAGATAGATAGACATAGGTCTTTCTCGTTGTTGAGAGGATTTACTTTATTGTCACGATCGGTAGAAGAAATGACAGTCACAATGCAAGTCTCGCACCCACGGGAAGAAATGCGATGGTGGATTTTCTTATGTCGCCACCACGCGGTCAATGTCCCGTGTTACATTCTCGTCCTCGATCAAAATGGATGAATTTTTTATATAAGAGGGGACAAACGAGCATTCGGCTCATCTGATCGTGACTTACGCCACCATGAACAGCTACAATACCAAGGGAATTGCAGGTGCATTGCCCATATATGCACTGTTCATACTACGTCAATTATCTGTGCCAAGTTTAATCTAAGTCGGAGAAGTAATTTCAGAGGAGACAGCAATAAAAATTGCATCGGACTCAGGGAAAATAGCGCTACGCTACGGTTAGTCCCAATTATAATATTATGACTAATTAAGTGATATTTAAAATAGGATTTTTTTTAGTACAAACGAAGGTTTAGAGCAGTACATATATTTTTTATTTTAAGGTCATAAAATGAACAAAAAGGACTGGTGCAAGTTGAAGGTGCTTCATCTTTTAAAAATTTTCATAATTCCTTTTTAATCCAGTTATTTTAAATTGAGATCATCTAGATTATGCTTAGATTATTAGACATTTTTGTAAAATTGGTTTTTATAAAAAAAATGGCAAAACCCGCTTAGAAAGAAAGGTTCTCAAGTGACAGCCTTACACCGGTAAGTTAAGTGTAGGGCGGCTCCCCACTAGTTGTAGTGACGGCCTGGTAAGAGATTCAGCAACTCAATGGATGCAAGTGGCTCAGGACCGTGGTTTTTGACATTTTTTGGAAGATGCCTATGGTCAAAAGTGGACTTGTTGAAGGGCTGTAATGATGATGTTGATGATGATGATGATAGCAAAAAATAAAATAGTAACCTAATAAATGGTAGCAAATCGCACAAAATATTCAAATCCTGATATAAAGAGACAGGCGAAACTTTTCCCAGACGCTGTTTAAAAATTGCTTTTAGTTTTCTAAAGTAACTGTGTGCCATATTTTTCAGAAAGGCGGTCAGATAAATGTATGTCGTACATCAAGAAAAATTACTCAGATTCAAGAAGTATAATAATAATTTGAAATAAATTACGTACAATAAAATATAGATAAATAGATAAGAGCTTATATATATACACAATAATGCAATAAAATAAAATAATTACACCGCATATCGGTATAATAATTATAACAATGTCGTCTAGACAAAATTTAGGTCATGGTGGTCAGTCTCAGACTAGTCATCTGCGCTGGACAGGATTATAGCGAACGAGTGTGTGCGCAAACACAGGATAAGTCTCTATCTCCCTCATTCACATGGTCCGATGGGACAGTAATCCGATACGACCGAAGCGAGAAACGACAGAAAAACCCAATAGCTGACAGTAACAGCACATGATAGGTAGTCGCATTTATGACCACTAGAATAAAAAAGTAACCAAAATAAAATACAATATAAATGAACATAGTAAAATACTTAATCACGTTCCCTTCCGTACACATTTCCAACGCACGAAAAAATCTTTCACTTTCATGGGAGGTTATTTATATAATAAACTTAATAAAATTTTAAATCTCTTCCCTCAAACAAAAAACCTCTGTAAAAGAAATGTCTCCAAAATGTCTCCAAATGACGTGGTGCTACAGGGAATGGAACTATTTATTACATAATCTGTGGTACCCATCGGAGGCAGATCGCAGCCTTGGTTTGGTCGCTCCTGTAAGACTGCATTACGCAGTAAGCAGGAGTGCTATCAGGCCTGGGCTGAGGCTTCGGCGGCTCGGGATGTAAACACCAGCATGCTTAAAAAGAAGTATAACTTCGCCTCCAGGTCCTTCAAAAGTGTTATTGCCAAGGCAAAGTCTGAGCACATAGGCAGAATTGGCGAGAAACTAGTTCGCCTTCCTTCGGGAACCTGTGCATTCTGGTCTCTCGCTAAGGCTGTCCAAGGGAATTTCTGTAAGCCATCACTACCATCTCTGCACAGGGAGGACGACTCACTGGCCCACGCCGCAAAAGAAAAAGCCGACCTTTTAGGCTCACTTTTTGCGTCCAACTCGACTCTTGATGACGGGGGGAACACACCGCCGACCATCCCGCGGTGTGAGTGCTCCATGCCGGATGTGCGGTTCTCACAGCGCTCGGTTTGCAAAGCACTCTCCCTGGACATTCACAAGTCGAGTGGGCCTGACGGAATCCCCAATTGTGCTGAGGACGTGTGCTCCGGAGTTGGCACCGGTTCTAACGCGTCTTTTCCGGTACTCCTACTCCCTAGGCGTAGTCCCGAAATCATGGAAGACAGCTTTGGCCAACCGATCCCTAAAAAAGGCGACAGCTCAGACCCGTCCAACTACAGGCCTATCGCCATCACCCCCTTGTTCTCCAAAATAATGGAGTCCATTATAAACTGCCAGCTCATGCGATACCTTGAGGATCACCAGCTGATTAGTGACCGCCAATACGGTTTTCGTCGGGGTCGGTCAGCTGGTGATCTTCTGGTCTACCTGACTCATAGATGGGCGGAGCAGTAGAGTCCAAGGGGAGGCATTGGCCGTTAGTTTGGACATTGCGAAGGCTTTCGATCGGGTTTGGCACAAAGCGCTTCTTTCGAAGCTCCTTCCTATGGGCTTCCTGAGAAATTGTGCAATTGGATCACCAGCTTTCTTGCAGATTGGAGCATCAAGGTCGTTGTAGACGGTGCATGCTCCGACTACAAACTGATTAACGCTGGTGTTCCACAAGGCTGCGTGCTATCACCATCGCTGTTTCTTCTGCATATCAATGATATGTTGCAAACCGGTAACATTCATTGTTATGCGGATGTAAGCACTGGTGATGCTCTATACGCCGGCCGTGCGAATATTTCTCGGAAAACGTCGCCGAGTACCGGAACAAACTTGTGTCTGAAGTCGAGTCTTTGCTGAACAAAGTCTCGGATTGGGGCGACTAAATCTAGTCCAGTTTAATCAGAAGACACAAGTTTGCGTGTTTACCGCTAAAAGAACCCCTTTGTCGTATCTCCTCAGTTTCAGCACTCCCTTGTTGCCGCAGCCAGTATCGGAATCCTCGGCGTCGACATATCGAGTGGCGTGTTTCGTGGTCACTTGGAAGAGAAGGCCAAATTGGCCTCTAAAAAGCTTGGCGTGCTCAGCAGAGCGGGACAGTATTTCATGCCGGCACACGGCACGACAGTATTCAATGCCGCAGGTTCGGCCTCACATGGAATACTGTTCCCATCTCTGGGCTGGGGCTCCCCAGTGCCAGCTCCTTCCACTTGACCGCATCCAGCGCAGAGCGGCTCAAATCGTCGACGACCGAGTCCTTTCCGATCGGCTCGATTCATTGGCGCTGCGAAGAGATGTTGCATCTCTTTGCATTTTTTTTTCGCATTTACCACGGGGAGTGCTCTGAGGAATTGTTCGGATTAATCCCAGCCGCCAAATTTCACGAACGCACATCGCGGCAGAACTCCCGATACCATCCACACCATCTGGATGATTGGCGGTCCACCACTGTGCGATTTAGAAGATCTTTTCTTCCTCGCACAACTTCCTTGTGGAATAGTTTACCGCCAGCGATTTTTCCGGACCGATACGACTTAGGGACCTTCAAGAAAAGAGCCTACTCCTTTTTAAAGGCCGGCAACGCATCTGCAATTCCTCTGGTTCCCCTGGTGTTGCAGTTGTTCATGGGCGGCGGTAGTCACTTACCATCAGGTGAGCCGCATGCTCGATTGCCCCCTCTCCTATAAAAAAAAAATCGTTGGAGACGTTGGATTATGACATGACAGAAAAGTTGCTAAGTGTAAATTGCTAATTCGTATAATAGTATTCAACAACATTAGTGTTTTGGTTTGTGGTTTAAGATACATAAGATCTGATAACTGATCCCAAGTCATTGGCGTAGGGCAAATAGAACACACAATCACATTGCATTCTTTCTCTCTTATTTGTATTTCCATATTACTAAGATTGTATTTATCCGAGGGTTGGAGGTCTGATGATCCATAATACAGATTTGTACCTAGTTTTGACAAAAGTCCCCCAAACAAAAACTTATTTATCAACCAAAATTAAAAAAAAAAATTGCAGATGTCAATGCACGTGCCAAGCATGGACTCTATGGAAAATACTCCCTTTGAGTCAATCTATGAACGAGGTCTACGCTTATCAATGGACTTGTAATAGGTTGTAATGGTAATGATAAGATGATTGATACAAGTACAGAATAATACATATTTAACTTTTAATTTTTATTTATTCACTATAATATCAGAACGGTTTTGCCTGCGGTATCTCTCATAAAGTGAAATGTAGAAGACAATGCTCCCTCATTCCAGCAGAAATATTGGTATTTTATTAAAAAAAGTGTTAAGTACTCGGTCGAACTTTGTACGAACAATAACAGTTTCTTATTCTGGTACTTTCTTTGTTACATTGCTATATTTACGGCAATTTTCACCACTCCATGGGTTGACTAGTAGAGAACGCCTAATTATGCCCCCCCCCCCATTGCTTTTTAATAGGGAATGCAATAAAGAATAAATAAATAAGTTATTCTTAAAATACTTAATTCAATTCATATTCACATCGTTTTTTAAACCACTTAATATTTATCGAGATAATGTATTGCTTGGTTGCTGCCTGAAAGCGGCCAGCACACAAATTATTTCTTATTTAAATACGTAACAAAATATTTTAATTTAAAAATAAAATCTTACTGCAACAATTGGACTGAAAAGTTTCTCTCCTAATAATTTTTTATTCTTAGTTTGTAAGCCCGTAAAATTCCAATGCTGGACATAGGCCTCTTCCGTTGTAGAGAGGATTGACCTTAACAGTCACGGATTGACAATCGCAGTACCAGACGTTTCACAGCTTTGACGCTGCCGCCTGTCACTGGTCAAGTATTTTACGTCTGACGTAAACAACATGGCTATACCGCTATCTATCGGAAGACATAAGGATTTTCGGACATTTATCATAATCATCTCTTACGAGACCTACAAGATGAAAGATGGAGTCTCATACGCCATCACCACACTGCAATAGCGAAAGAAAGTTACCTTATAAATAATTAAGTGTCGCATTTTTAGTACATTTGTATAAGATAAAGCTAGCAAAAGAATGTTTGATGTATATTCTATATATATATATATATATATATATATATATATATATATATATATATATATATATATATATATATATATATAAGAATCAGATTTCATTATTACCATCATCTACATACAAACCTTCTTCAAATAGGTGCAGTTCTTACCTAATATTATACCGTATTTATTAGATATCATTCTGAAAATCTTTGTTTCTGGGTTATTTTATATCTAGATCTCACTGCAACTGCTCACTTATACTTAAACTTAATTCTAATCTCTCTACTTTAGTTATAAAGAATAAGCTGTACATAGTGTCCCTGAATTAAGACTCATTAAAGTTGAATCGTCTGGCGTCTAATCCAAGGGCTTTTACAAAATGACATTGTTAAGCTTTGAAATCGCTTTATTAGTTTCAGGCGCTTAAATTGTGGCTTGATTTTCATCCTAATTTGGTTTAAGTTAATTTTTCCAGCGTTTCTTTCACAACCGAAGCTAAATTTTCATATGCATTTTTGACTAACTAGCTATTCCCCGCGAATTCATCCGCGTGGAATTCATTACGATTGGATTTCATAGGTTTTAATTTTCTCCTTTTTCTAAAATAAAAGTAGTCTTAGTTACTTCTAATAATATCAGATATCTGCCAGTGAAAGACCCGTCAAAATCGGTTCAGCCATTTCAGAGATAAGCCAGAACAAATAAACAGACAGACAGACAGAACAACATTTAATTTTTTTTGTATACAATATACAAACAGACATGTTAATTTTATCTATTTGTAGATTTTTTGAATAAAATCCTCGCAAAGTTGTCTTTATAAAAGCTGAAAGCATATTTCACAGTTACTTATTTAATTACTGCTAACACTGTTGCTTTTTAATTGGAGAAATTTATTTTAATTGTATTGAAAGTTAGTAATTCGTTTTGTGAACCGACGTTAGCGTTATTATACGTTTTACTATAAATTATCATTATTAAATATTTTAAAGGGTTCATTTATGGATTGACTTACGTTTATTATTTCGAAATAAAAATAGAGTATACATTTAAAAACAAGTTTAATGTTCAAGGACTCAAGTATTCAAAAATATTTGCTCACTATATGTCCAATATGTAGAAACGAGATGACATATGGGTCTGAGACGTCGGCCTTCACTGCTGGCCTTTTGAGGAAGCTCAAGGTCGCTCAGTAGAGAAACTCCGAGCAAGCTATTATTTATTGTTGTAGTTTCTCTACGTGATAGAATTCGTAATGAGGATATCCGCAATAGATCCAAGTTAACCGACATATCGCAATGGATCACTAAGCTGAAATGGGCCGGTGATATAGTAAGCACGAAGCGATAACCAATGAGGTAGAATCTTTCTCGAGGCAGCCTCGTACCGGTAAGCAAAGTATAGGTTAGCCCCACACTACATGGAATAATGCATTATAAGAGGTGCAGGAAGTCGATGCACGATGACAACGACTGGATGGGCTGTAATAATGATGAAGTCTATAATAAGTTCTTAATATAAATCACAAATAGTTTTAATTCCTTAGTATCCTTTTACAGACGTTGCAAAAACAGTTAGAAAGTTCACATTATTATTATTAAAATAAAACTACAGATATTAAACAAGTAAATAAGATTATACATACATACATACATTTCAGGGGAATTAGATTTAAAAAAAGACTTAAAATATTCATCTATTGTATAAACACATCACCCTCCTTAGATTTTTTTAAATTAATTTAAAAATCAATGCATTTTGTTACCTCGTTAATATTTGTTGGTAGTTTATTATATGATTTTACTACTATCTAGTATATAGTATCATGGCCAAATACTCAAACGCTACTGAATTTTAAAATGTCGTTATGTCTCGTGGTGTGACAGTCACTTTGACTTAAAGTGATAGCGACAACACGAGACTTAACGGCGTCTTAAAATTGAGCAGCGTTTGAGTATTCGGGCATCAGTTTATAAAAATGAGGTATAAATGCTTGCATAAATCACGTTTGAAGACCTAAAACACACAGGTAAAATTATGTCATTGGGCGTTTATTAAAAAAATGACTAAAAGCTTCGTCTATTGAATGTCCTTCACTGCTAAATGTTTGATTAGTTCTTTTCGGCGACTGCAAATTTGATAAATAAGCGTTTAAATTTCATAAATCTATAAATTTGTTCGGGAAACTTTTAATTTAAACCACCATTTCAAAATTGTCTCTGGTAGGCCTATAAATCTGTTACCCCTTTTTAATAAAGCTTTCGATTTTAGACGTTTCGATGAGCGTGTCTTCTCTAAAGATCACTTAATATTTATTTATTTTAAATAAATTTTGGGTGGATGCTTTCAAATAAGGTATTGAACCTTTTCTTAAAACCAAACTAAAAAATATATGTAATTTTATAATAAAACCTCTATTTGAATGGCTTATGTTTACTATCAGTTATATTATGGTTGTAGCGCGAATGGGTCAGCTCACCCAGTGTAGGACCACGCATCTCACAGAATACTAGCGTAAAATAACAGCTGAGTGTAGAAAATCAGAGACCCTTTTTACGAGGCATTCCATCTTAATCCTCAGGGATGACAATGCATCTGCATTTTGACTCTTAACTGAGAATAGATGTACATGCATATGGGCCACAGCATCAACTTACCATCATATGGATTGTGTTTGTGCGCGTATGTCACCCTTGTTCTATAAAAATACTGCGTGAGGAACAATAGATAAGGCATATTATAAACTTCAAGTTAATATTTGATATTGTCTTGAACCGACCAGTCTTAAGTGATACTATGCGGCAATTTCCCATAATAATGTAACTTATCTTACTATATTTAATTTAAACCACCATTTCTTAGATTAGTGATTTCACACATCTACTATTTTATTTTACATCTATTATTTTAACAATTTTCCTAGAGCTTTCTATTTCATTCACGATTATATTGTGGAATCTGCAGTCACTAGTTATTTTTCTATATCAAAATATTATTCTTATTGAAGTATATTATTTTCATCATAAAAATAAAATGTCCGCAGACTGATTTGAATCATATGCACCAACACAATAAAAATAGTTTCCGCATTTGCGGCATCGCTGTATTATGCTGAGTCATGCCTTTTCATAGTTGAAAACCATAATTTATTTTCATTATTCTCACGTACCATTGTCTATTCTCTATTCTCTTTATATAATAATTATATATTTTCTCTAATTTATTTTATTTTAAGAATATAACGTTTTTATATTAATTATTTTTATTTTTAAATGTAAATACATTAAATAAAGTGTACATTCAGCCAGACTTAATGCTTTCTTGTATTCTCTGCCAGTCGAGTCTGGGAATTTAATTAGAATATAATGCATTTACATAATTACGCATTTTTAATTAAATGCAGAACATATTTGATGGACCAAATTTAATATTGACATGATTCAATATTTATACGTGGTAGAGCCATGCTGCAGCTATATTAACAGTATAGTTGTAGCACGAATGGGTCGGCTCGACCGGGGAAGGACCACGCTCTCACAGAATACCAGCGTAAAATAGCAGCTTAATGCTGCTGTGTTTCGTATGGTGAGTGTAGAGAACCGGAGACCCTTTTTACTGGAAAAGAGGCATTCTATCTCAGTCCTCACGGCTGACAACGCATCTGCATTTAAATTCGTAAACGAAGATAGATGTAGATGTCTATGGGCCACAGCAACCACTTACCATCAGGTGGACTGTGTGCTCGTTTGTAACAGAAACAGAAACAGAAACTTTTTTATTCAATATAGATTATAAATAATACTTATTGAAAGTCACTCTTTTGTCTAATTACCACTGGTTCGAAAAAAAACCTCTGTCCTGGGAAGAACCAGCAAGAAACCCAGCGGGACTTTTTTTTTAAATAACAGCTTACAATCATGTATATTACACAATTAACCACACAAAACAAATTAGAAACAGCCTGGCAGGAACACCTCATTCCCAGGGTTATCATCCATAAATTCCTTAACATTATAATAACCCTTTTTATACAAACTATGTTTAATAAAGTTTTTGAATTTTGAGCAGGTCGAATTTTGTATATTTTCTGGGATTTTGTTGTAAAGCGTATACATCGCCCCAAGAATGAATTACTGACTCGGTGGAGTCGAGTAACTGGTACTACTAGCTTGTGTTTGTTCCATTTACAGAATGAACATCACTTATTTTTATAACTACTTTTTATTTTGTGTACGTACATTACATTTTCATAAATGTATTGAGGCCAAAGTTAATATATTAATTTCCTAAATTTTTGTCTGAGCGACTCTTTAGGTTTTAAATCATAGATTGCTCTTATGGCCCTCTTCTGTAAAACAAATATAATTTCAGTGTCAGTTGCGTCCCCATAGCAAAATACCATACGACATTATGCTATGGAAATAGCTAAAGTAAACAAGTCTAGCTGTTTCACACTGGTAAGATTTCTAATCTTATAGCATATGCTGCAGAACTAAGTCTGCTTGCTAACTTTGATATATGGGGCTCCATTGAAGCTTCGCGTCTAGTGTTATTCCAAGAAAATGGTGGTATCGACAAGACTCAGTTCTCTCCATTTAAAATTACATTAGTATTTAATTGTCTGACATTTGGAGTCATGAACTTCATACATTTCGTTTTATTGCTATTTAAATGCAAGTTATTAACATTAAACCAATTTACTAATTTAGACATAGCATTATTTACTTGTATATTTTAATAATTGTCGTTTTAATTTGAAAATTAATGAAGTGTCATCAGCAAATAATACTATATTATGGTTATCCCCTACTATGTAAGGTAAGTCATTAATATATACAAGAACAGAAAGGGGCCGAGAACTGAGCCTTGAGGCACCCATTTGTACTATCGACCCGGAAGAGCTCATACTATTAATGACAACTTTTTGAGTTCTGTTACTTAAATATGAAACAATTAATTTAAGAGCATTACTTCTTACACCGTAGTGTTGTAGTTTCCTGATTAATGTTTCATGGTGAACACAATCGAAGGCTTTGGATAGGTCACAGAATATACCCAAAGCATCCTGTGAATTCTCCCATGCATTGAAAATATATTTAATCAGCTCAACACCAGCATCAGTTGTCGAGCGACCCCTTGTGAAACCGAATTGATTTTTATGAAGTAAATTATTAACATTAAAAAAAATTTACATTTGATCAAGAATAATTTTTTCAAAAATTTTACTTAGTGTTGGCAGTACAGAAATGGGTCACGTTGTCACCCTTATTCTATAAAAAAAAGTCCTTATCAAAAAAGGAACAGACTGATAAATGCAACAAACTCCACGCCACTACATTATCAGCCATGTAGCAGACACCAATGTGTTTGTTAATAACAATTTTAAGTACTGATTTACCACATACCTACTCGGTGGTAAAGAAAACAGAGAGAGAGAGAGAGAGTGTCCTGCACTTATGAGGAATAAAATATTTCGACGATATGTCAATATTTATAGGCTTTTCAAAATTCTGAACGACATTTGCCATTTTTCGGTCGCTATAGCTTTGTATTTTAATTAACAGTGTGCATAGTAGGAGGTAGGACTCCTTTTATTTCTAGTAGTACATCTGGTTAGATACTACCATCTTACCTATTTGTGCCGCCAAATTATAGTGCTTGTATCGCTGTGTTTCGATCTGAAGAGTATAGAGAGCGAGTATATTTACAGGCTATGGGGCATTTCACCTTAGTCCTCTCAAGCGACAATGCATCTGTAGCAGAAGCCATCTACCATTACTGAGAGGGTTTTGTGGGGAATGTGTCGTTTTCGATTCTTTTTATTTCTCAGATCCAGGTTTCGATATTTTCCTTCCCCTCCGAGTACATGGTAAATTAGCACTTCAAATTGAAGTTATTAATTCCATTAAAGACGGCAGAAATCAAACGCAGGTTTCTCGCGTACTGTGAAATTTGCGGCGAGCGCTTATCCCCTGAGCTTTCATGGCTATATTGCCAAAAGAAAGTAAGTTAGAATGCAATCAATATAGATCAAGTAAAACATAGATCAAACTAACTAAAACTGCTAAAGTCACACACCCCATTTCAGACGACTCAAGCTATTAAGCCCAAAACTAAAACGGAAAAAGGTCGGAACGGACCCATTAAATGTTTTCGTAAGATATAATGACCATCTACGAAAACTGGCTGCGTCCGTTTTGGCATAGTAAATTCGATATGTGCATTTTAGATCAATATGGAAAGAATTAAACAATTGTTTTTTTTTTTTGTAGAATAAGGATGACAAACGAGCACATAGTCCACCTGATGGTAAGTGGATGCTTTGGCTCATAAACATCTACATCTATCTTCATTGCATATTAATGTTTGTCCTTCCAATCCGACTTAACTTTTCTTTTGGGAAATGCTGAATTTTAAGTTAATTATTTTGGTGAAAGTAAGTTACTGCTTATACTATTTTATGGTTATTGTGGTGAATAAATAGATATAACCTAACTCTGTTAATTTACGGCATTTGTGTATTGGTATTGAAAACAGGTAAAAACCGTCGAAACTCTCGATTCCTGGGATGGATGAATTCAGATAATACATACATAATAGAATTTACTAGTGGTCACCAAGTGGACGAAATTCGTCCATATTCATTAAATTTTTGGGTTTGTATATTAAGCAAGTCGTATTTCAACTGCACATTAATATATAGACACAGATATCTTTACTTTTAGATATTATAGAATATATACTCCTTGATATGAACGTCAACAAATGAAATAATTTTTACAAGCAACAGTTGCTCTCGGTAGAGAGTAATTGTATTCTGTGGTTATGTGTTTGATATTGGCAGTATGAACGTAAACAATATAGTTCTTACTTTATTTGATGTATTTTATACACAACATATTATAGATAAATTTTAGCTTGCCACATAAACTTTAATTATACCAAATGTCACACTCCTCCGTGCGCGCAATATGCTTAAAAAGGGGTACAAAGTTTTCCCTTCACGTATAATAATATGGGCGCTCAGGGAGCTTTTGTCCGTTTTTCTTATATATCTGTGTGGAGTGTTCTGGGTTGGATTTAAAATCGTTTGGCACGAATTTAGGGGAGTAAGATGTTTTATTTGGTGGAAGTTTGGACCCCGATTATAACAATACCACTCACATTAAAAGGTAATATACCATTTTCGATTAAAAAAAAAACTATTATAACCTAAAATGTGTAAAACATGGAAAACGTATGCAATATTACTGTGAAAGCTGGATAGCATATAGAATTTTGTGTAAGTGCGACAAGGAGGTAAGACCATGTCAAAGATTAGTGTCACATTATCACACTTCTATGGTATTTTTATTCTTCTGTGGTCCATACTCATTATCAAGTGTCAAATCGCATAACGTACGTTTTTATGCATTCCGCTGTTAGTTGCTCTTCTTGCGTGAATGTATGCTCTCCAGTGTACTAATGTAGCTTTTATCGTGCTCAGAAATACTTAAGTACCCAGAAATACTTTCAGTTGAAATTGGTTAGAAGGTTGTGGCGGGAGCTACGCTGCGCTTGACCCCGGCCACAGCCTTCGTGGTAATTTTTTTTACCGCCTAGAAATACTTGAGCACTCAGACAATTGTGATAGGAGACAAACCCGCTCCCCCCTCCTCCTTCCCCCTCCTGCTGGAGACGATAAATGTTATCATTTAGAGGTTAGATCTAAGTGATTTTCTTTTTGATTTTTCTCAAGAACGGTGTATTACTTTTTGATGGGAGTGTTATCGAGGCTTAGGGGACACTTCCTATTCCCTCCTACCCTCTCCCCTGCCCCCTTCTGCCAAACTATTCCAAATTTTAAAAAGGTTATAAAAGTTTTTTTTTCTAGAAAACGGTGCAATACCTTGTAATGCGAGTGGTGTTGTTATAATCGGGGATCGAACCTCCACCAAATAACACACCTTACTTCCCCAAATTCCTGCCAAACGATTCAAAATTTTAATCGGTGTTCTTACAAATAGCAAGAAACCCTAATTTAAAAAATTTGAAATGGCCATTGACCCAATTCATTTTTGATATGTAAAAATGTTTACCGTTACCGTTACAGTCCACTGCTAAACATAGGCTTCCCCCATAGATTGACTCATAGGGAGGATATTTTCCATAGTTGCCACGCTTGGCTATCGGGTTAGAAACCGTTGTTTTTTTAGTTTTTATCGTTGTTAGGGAGACGTTGCTGCCCATTTCCTGATTTGTTTCCCTCTGTCGCCTCTTACGACACCCACGGGAGGATACAGGGTAATGAATATTCTTATATCGGAAACAAATTTTTTATTTACTATTTTTAGACACTTATACGATTATTGTGATTCATTTTCATGAAACGATCCTAATTGAAAGAGTTTCGATTGCTCCACTTTCCTTATCCGCGAGATTTTAGGATTTAATAGATATGGAGGAACCTATTTTATTTATTTAAACTTTTAATTTGTGACGTAAATGACATAAAATAAAATATGGAATATTTTTTGAATTAATACCCATACATATTAACACTATTTCATAATAAAGTTTATTTGATTGACTTTCATGACAACGGTTCTAAATTGAAGGAGTCTCGATTGCTCGTAATCCGCTAGATCTCAAGATTTAATAGTTATCATTCCGGACGTGAAATCCCTTTAGTCTAAAGCTGCTTTGGAAACGGTCTCAATTCTTAATTCCTTATTTATTTGTCTGTGCCTTTTCAAATTTTTTTTTTTTGTATAGAACAGAATGCCAACGAGTATACGGCTCACCTGATGTGATCAACGTCGCCCATGTACATCTGCAATACTAGAAGCATTAAGCCTTTTAGATGGGAGTAGGCTCTTTTCTTGAAGATCCTTTATCGTATTGATTCGGAAAAATCACTGCCTACAGTAAATTCCACATTAAGATCGTAGGTGGTAGAAAATTCCTTGTGTAACGCACAGTTGATGACCGCCAACCATCTTGATGATGAGAATGAAACTCGGAGTTCTGTTGCAGTGTTAAAGATAAAGTTACAGCATATATACCACGCTGCAGGACACAGACCTCCTCTCAATTCTGAGAGGGTTTTAGGGCAAGGAAATGTCCGCGCGCTGCCCCAATGTGTTTTGGCAAACATCAAATGTCTTATTACTTATAATTTATAATATATTATTAATATGTTTTTTTCTTATTTCTCAGACATTCAGTTATCCTCACGATGTATTTTTTCACCGCCGAGCACGTGGTAAATCGGCACTTAAAATTGCAATTAACAATTTATTTCACTACTGCCGGCAGGAATCAAACCTTAGCCCTTGAGCTACCACGGCTCCTGTTGCAGTGTACGATGGTGGAATTCATCTCCTGGAATTTTTTCAATTCCTCTGAGCACTCTCCGTGTTATATGCGAAAGAAGGTGCACAGAGATGCTACGTCTCTTCGCAAATCGTCCACGATTCGAGACGCTCTTTGTTGAATGCAGTTTAGTGGAAGAAGCTATAACTGGGGTACCCAGGCGCAGAGATGATAATGGCATTCCATATGAGGCCAAACCTTAGCGTTGTGAAACTGCAAGCGGTGGTCCGGCATGAAATAACGTCTCAATCTACTTGAGCACACCAAGAATTTTAGAAGCCAGTTTAGTCTTCCCTTCCTAGGGACTGTATATTACATCACGTTTTATATAAGGCACCAACAATAAAAACCTTCATTTACTATGTATCATATTTACCCGTATATGAATCTATTGATAAATCAATTTGACTTTATCAGGCGATCATCATCATTACAGCCCTTCACAAGTCCACTGCTGAACATAGGCCTGCACCAAGGAACGCCACAAATCACAGTCCCGAAACACCTGCTTCCATTGACTTCCTGCATGTCCTACTAGGTCGTCACTCCATCTAGTGGGGGGACGCCCTACACTTCGCCTGCCGGTACGAGGCTGCCAATTTAGAACCTTTATTCCCCATCGGTTGTCGGTACTTCGAACTATAAGGCCGACCCATTGCCACTTCTGCTTACTAATCCGTTGGGCTATGTCGATTACTCTGGTTTTATTGCAGATATCCTCGTTTTTAAGCCTATCACACAGAGAAACCCCGAGCATAGCCCTCTCCATAGCTCGCTGAGCGACCTTGAGCTTCCTTATACGGCCTGCTTACCACGTCTCAGATCCAAAAGTCATCACTAGCAACACGCACTGATTGTACAGTCTCGTTTTCAAGTTTTGAGGTATACCTGACGAGAGCATGTGTCGTAATTTCCCGAACGCTGCCCAGCCGAGTTGAATCCGTCGATTGACCTCTCGGTCAAAGTTGGACAACCTAGTCGGAACTATTTGTCCCAGGTAAACATACTCATCAACAACTTCGAGCTTAGTGCTCCTAACAACTACCGGCATAAGTGTGACATGGACGTTACACATGACTTTTGTTTTGTCCATGTGTATCTTAAGATCTATCCGTTGTGAGACACTATTAAGGTCATTGAGCATGGTGCTTAGGTTCTCCAGCGATTCTGCTATATGAACTATATCGTCGGCAAATCGAAGGTTAGTGGTGTACTTGCCATTGACGTTAATACCGTACCGTTCCAGTCCAGTAGCTTGAAAACGTCTTCCAATGCAGCGGCAAAGAATTTTGGAGATATTTAGTCACCCTGTCTTACACCTCTCTGCATTTGGATAGGTTTCGTACTCTGGTTCTGTACTCGGAGAGCCATCATAGCCCTACTGTACAAACACTTCAGCACTTCGATATACCGACAGTCAACTTGGGACTGGAGCACCGCCCAAATTTCGACGGAATCAAAGGCTTTCTCATAGTTCATATACGCAAGACAAAGTGGCAGATTGTGGTCTTCTGTACAATTTGCCGAAGTGTATATATGTGGTCCATGGTGCTTAAGCCTTTTCAGAAAACGGCTTGTTCGGAAAGTTGGAAGTCGTCGAGTCTGAGTGCGAGACGATTCATAATGACTCTCGAAAACAGCACGTAGACGCAGCTCCGAAAGTAAATCGGTCTGTTGTTCTTCAAGGGATCGTTGTCGACTTTCTTGGAGAAAAAGATCACCGCACATCTGATCCACACCTACGGAGTAGTGCCACCTTGGAGGACGGAGTTAAAAAGCTTCTGAAGGACTTTAAATACCGGTTTTGCTTCTGCTTTCAGAAGCTCCGCTATAATTCCATTCTCACCCGGGGACTGGCCATTTTTATGGTGCTAGAGAGCCATTCTAATCTCTCTCAGACTTACGTCCGGGATATCATCGGAATATTGTCTGATAAGACTTGCTCTGAGATTGTTACTCACACTTGAGTGTGGCTCCAACAATGATGTGTACAGCTCCCCATAGAACCTCTCAATTTCATTCAAAATCTTAGGTGTCCCGGAAACGATGCTGCCACATTCGGTCTTCAGCTTCAATAGTTGGCTCTTTCTGGCAGACAGATCTCTGGCATAGAAATGGGAGCCCTGGTTCCGCTTGATTGCTTCTTCAATACAAGCTGTATTGAAGTTGCGTAAGTCCCGCCGCATCCATTTGGAGATCTGTCTATTCAGTTTTCTGTGTGCTGTCAAATCTGCTAAAGACTGTAGCTTCATCTTCCGTCTAACATCTATGAGATTAAGAAAGTGATCGGGGAGTTTTTGTGTTCTTCTGCGGTGGTTCTTACAGAACGTAACTCAGACCGTATGGACAGTTTCCACAAGCTTGTCATTCATATTTTCCACTTCATTGCAGTCTTCTAGGCACTGAAAACGATTTTGTAACCCGAGCTGAAAGTTTTCGGGGCTATAATATTACGTTATACGTTTTACTAGTACACTACCACGATGAGTTATTTTTTGACTAATGTAAATAAGGCCAGGCTACGTTATTGTTCTTATAAGTACGTAACTTTGTGAACCAAAACTCTGTTTATATTAATCAATATTTTATTAATTTGACGGCTGCGTGCCGTTGTAGATTAGCAATGAGTTGCGGTGCTGAGGACGCGGTTTGAATCCCGCACGGAAAAGGTATATGTATGGCCTGTATTAAATACTTTGTTCCCAGTTTGGATGCTTGTTCTTGTACAATTTGTGTAAGTAAACTATCTCCGCAATATAGCAGAAATTCCCAGTGTAAGAGTAGAGTCTTTTAAAAAATACCAAATGGTGTGTAAACAGACTATAAAATTGTATTTTACTACAAATTTCACTGAGAACTTTATTTCATTAGTATTGGCAGTGATATTCTTCCTGTAATGTTATTTTGCAACAACTTGCGGTGTATATCCTAGTAAATAAGGCAATTTTGCTAAAAATAAATCACCGATCAATTGAGTTCAAACACGTTAAGTAACATTGAGGCTATAGGATTGAGTAGAGTAAGATCACTTTTTTATTTGAAAAGAGAGACAAACGCATGGTGAAGAGGTGATTATAGCATAAGCATGATAAATTTCATAATTGTGAATGAAAGAATGAGGAGCGCAGTGGTAGATACAAGGGTTTATCAGGGATCCAACGTAGGGACGGATCATTTCTTGCTCTTATGCCAAATTAATAGTCTATTCAGGCGTTGGCGGCATCGGACATTTGTGTCTACCACTATAAGATAAGATAGCGTATAAGAATAGAAAGGTTAGAAGATGAAGATGTGAAAGAGAAGTATAAATGAGGTAAAACCTTAGTGGTTTGGATAAATTGTGTATGAATGATTTAGACTTGAAGACTGTGCGGGGTAATGTTAAGAAAGGTTTGGTGGACGCAGCCACCGAAGTATGTTGTGCAAGAGAACGAATGAAAGGAAAAATAATACATTTTGGTGAAATGATGAGGTACGGATGGAAGTTGAAGCAAATAAGAGAGCATGGCTAGATTTACTAGCAACCAAAGCTGGTAATTCTTGCGGTATGGATTATGAGATTAAAAGAAAAAAGGCAGACAATTAAAAGAAAAAGCAAGGAAGAACGGATAATTATGATAGAAGGGTATCTGATAACTTCCAGGCAAACATTAAAATATTCTGGAAACTCATAAGAACTGCTAGGGGAAATTCAAAACAGCCTAGCATGAATAATATACGAGACGAGAATGATTGTATGCTGAATGATTAAGTTTCGAGCTTAAAGAGATGGAAGGAATAATTTGAATGCGTTTTCATAAGTGAAAAGTCGTCTGAATTAAATGAACTAGAAATTCCGAAAGAAATGGAAAGTGGTAGGGAGATAAGTTTAGATGAATTAATGAAAGCAATGAAAAGCATGAAAGCAGTTAAGGCAGGCGGATATGATAGAGTATCACTGAAGCGGGTAACGGAAACTGATGCAATGCCTTTTTAATCCCAATATATAAGGGAAAAAGGTCACAGCAGGACTGTAAAAACTTCCGTGGTATCAGCCTTCTTAGCATTGTGGGTAAACTATATGCTAAGGTGCTAATTGAAAGAGTTACGAAAGAAACTGATAGAAAAAAAAATTTGGGATTGAACAAAAACCAGAAAGTTTTTTGTGCGTTCATGGACTTGGAAAATGCTTTTGACATAGTGGACAGGAATGTGTTATGACAAACACTGGACTCATTTGGGTTGAGCGCTGGTTTGATACAGGCATTAAGGTCTCTTTATAGGGACTCTAGTGCTTGTGTCAGGATCAACGGGGTCTACTCGGAATGGTTTTGCACCCAAAAAGGTGTCAGACAGGGCTTTGTAGCTTCCCCGTGGCTGTTTAACCTATTTATGGACAGTTGTTTGGCAACATTGAAAGTTGAAAAATGTGGGTTAAGAATGGGTGAGCTAACCGTCAAATACTTTTTGTACGCCGATAATCAAGTCATATTTGCATCGTCGGCGGCCGAGTTGCAAATGATGGTTACAGTAATGAACAGGTATTTAAAAGAGTAAGTAATTGAAAGTGAACGCAAGTGAGAGGAAAGTGATGGTTTTTGAAAGAGAAAAAAGTAAAACGATATGTGAAATAAGAATAGAAGGGGTTGATTGAGCAATTAGATGAGTTTGTGTATTTGGGATGTGAATTTAGCAGGGATGTAAGATATGTTAAGGATATAGAACGACGAGTGAACGCAGGAAATCGAGTGAATGGGGCTCTACACTCTATTGTCGAAAGTAAGAATGTATCAAAAAAGGCACGTATATGGCAATTCATAATGCTGTGTTAGTCCCTGCTTTAATGTATGGTAGTGAAAGTTGGGTGTGGCAGAAGAAACACGAGAGTAGAATAGATGCTGTAGAAATGCGGTCATTAAGGTGTATGTTACGGCTGAATCTGAATGACAAGGTGAGAAAATGTGGTATACAAGATAATGTTGTGACCAGGATTAAGAAAAGAATGCT
Organism: Parnassius orleans; assembly: GCA_029286625.1. NCBI lineage: Eukaryota > Metazoa > Arthropoda > Insecta > Lepidoptera > Papilionidae > Parnassius > Parnassius orleans. Next base: position 359,972 of record JAGSMP010000501.1, on the reverse strand, counting down.
TCTGTGTTTTAGTCATGTAGAAAGAATGAATGAGGACAAGACAAATCTATATTGCAGATGTGAAACCGTTGGTTTTTATAATTAGTATACTAAAAATTTAAAATAAGAAATAAAAAACGAATACAAATATACTAGTGTGATTTGGCAGAGTGATTTGGTTTACATAAAAAAAACTATAAAAAAAAACAAATAAGAGATACGAGCACTTATCTCCTGAGATTTTTGAGAATATTTATGTGCTGCTTCAATGCGTGTTGCGGACTTAACATGTCTTCAAAATATTTTTTTTTTCTTAGACGTGCAGGTTCCGTAATGTTATTTTGTTTTACCGCTGAGCACGATTTAAATCAGCAATAGACATTGCCATTAAGATTAAATGGTGCTAGAGGGGATCGAACCCGAGTTGCTCGTTTGCTGTGAAATTTACAGCGAGCGTTTAGAATCATTCATCACTGCTGTTTTTTTGCTTTCTTGTTAAAAGTAATTTTATACTATCTTTTAAACAAAATGTTTTAATAAATATACTAACGCCATATTGTAATGGCGTGAGCAAATACACTACCCTATATAATCCCGTGCGTATTGTAAGAAGCGACGATAATAGCTCAAAGTAATAAAAGAACAACGTTATTTGCCATAGTTGCCACATGTGGAAGGCGACTTCCACATGTGGCAACTATGGCAAATATTCTCGCCTATGAGGTAATCTATCGGGGAGCCTATGTTCAACAGCATATTTTTGAAAGGCTGTAATGAGTGATGAATGATTTATTGTTCAGTACTAGTACTAGACCTGTCCATCGGTCCATTTATAGAATGAGAAGAAGCTTTAAAAGACACTTGATAAAAAAGAACGTCTTGTATTATGTATCGCGTAAAAGAATCTCCTCCTGACAATGAAAGGCGCATTATCTGAAAAACACTGTCAGAAACATTCCTCTAAAGCGTAAAGGAAACCAATTCCAGTGATGTCGATTCTAAAACTGGGACACGTCTGACATAACGATAGTGAAGGAAACAGACAATATAAAAATGGCAGATTTATAAAATAATAAAATCTTATTCGAATTAAATAATACTAAGGGTTAATTTTTCGATCGTCACATAAAATTTATTCATAGATTAAAATACAACATAAACAAATTAAAAATTACATTTGTATGTAATAAAATAGGCCAATTGTTTGCCTTTTACATTCAGTCTGGTTCTAACTTATTTGATGAATAATTTTTATCTGACGATTGAAAAATCGGTCCTAAATAAAATATATATCAACCTAATAAAAGTGAGCATTTCTTGGGAAAGACTTTTAGTTATGAAACATGAAACGCCGTAAGCAGTTAGAAGTAAATATAAGATAATACCAAAATATTTGTTTATTATTGTGAAATTTATGTATGAATAACTGCCTCAAAAATACAGGAGAAAATCCTAGTATGGAGATAACGTTATTTTAAAAAAAAGGAGAGAAAAAGAAGAGAGATAAAGAATTATATATTTTGCCTGCCTATGAATCCTTCTATTTAGGTACCATCTTCCTATTTCTACCGCCAAATATCAGTGCTTGCACTGCTGTGTTCCAGTTTGAAGGGTATAGAGAGCTAGTATAATTACAGCTGTGAGGCATTCCATCTTAGCCCTCAGTAGTGACAACACATTTGCCAACGCAACGCCCTTCTTAGTTTGAAGTGGGCTCCAGTCAGCTCAGATGAAATATAAGTTCGTTTGCCACTTAAATAAAAAAAATCTAGCTTCTTTGGAGTAAAAATAGTTTAATACAATGTGTAGTGTTCGCGTAAATATAAGAAATCATTACTTGTAATATAAGTGATTTACGGAAGTAGCAGAGAGACAAATTTATTTCTTAGTTTCGCAGTCCGTATCCTTAATTATTAGACTACTGTCGCTTTTATACGTAAATTTAAGAAAAAAATTCTTTTAAAATCTAAACTCATCCAAAACAATAAGCAAATTGCATGACTGTTAAATATTTCCCTTTTAATCGTGTTCTTATTTCTTTCCTGTTTGAACATAAAGACCAAAATATATCATTAATACGACATATATACTAATAACTCCGAAAAACATAAGTACCTTCAATAGTCACTTTCACTCTTACGGCATAGAAACTTAAGAAATTAATAAAATTATACACCTTATTACCCGCATAACACGATCAAAGCAGCCAGAATGTTGTTTTCAATTTGGTATGTTAAGCAAAATGTAATTAGCTCGGGATTGGGTTCAAAATTAAAATCAAAAAATGTTTATTTCAATAGCAATGACAGTTGTTTTATTACAATCAAAGGTTGGATCAAAACCTTTTAAGTATTATGTATACTTGTGCCAGGAGGCCAAGCTCTTCCATATCTTAGTTTGATCGTTCTAAAATTTGAAAAAATAAATAAAGAAAAACAACAATCTTAATAGTATTAATATATGTGCAAGCAAGCGGAGTGTGTGTGTGTGTGTGTGGTGAGTGAGTGTTTATATGCGTGTTTAATTCAGTTAATTTCTTGAAGCATTAATGCTTTATCATGGTTCGTCGATTCTAAAAGCCATTTACTTATAGTTTCCTTTAATACGCACTATTTTAATTGAAAAATACCAATTTCTCCATTTAACTGATTATAAATATATACAGAATGTGTAGAGTATTGTCGTTTAGCAAATTTAGTTTTTACAGGATTGACAATAGCGACTCTATCTTTTCTTCTCTTATGTTGTAATTCAGACCTAAGTGGTAATGTTTTGTGCAATTTTAGAGAAGTCAATAAAATGTACAATTTTCCCACAGACAGGAGTTCACAGAATTTATAGAGTTCTTCAGTGGGAAATCTAAAGGTAATCTATAGTACATTACATTATTCTTAAGCTGCCCTTAAGCTGCGCTGACTTCTTTCAAGTTCCAAAAATTTTGTTTTTGTTGCACCTCCCCAAACGGGGATGCAGTAGCCTATCCTCGTCCTGCCCATTGTGATTTTAAAATCACAAAATATATTTCACGTTTCCTGCCCAGCTAAAAAAATTGTAAAGTTGAAAATTCTGCCCACTGTCCTTCAAAAATCACATATTCAAATTTCGCGCCTAAAGTTTGTATTTTCTACTCAGCTGTCGTTTTTGAAGTCTCTTGTGATTGGGTGGATTATAAATAAGTGGACCTTAAATTTATTCTGGTAATAAACAACAGATTAACGTCAGAAACGATTCACGTGTTAAAAATGGAGTCACTTCGGAAAACAATACATACCTCATGTTTAATCAATTACTATCATTTAGATCAGAAGCTTTTCTTTATTAAAAATAAACAGGATTCAAGTAAAATAATCAGTATAGTGAGTTTTATAACTATTTTTAAGTTTCGTTAATAGTTGTATTTTTAGTAAACGTAAATAATATTATGTGATTCAAAAATCACATCGGACAGAACTTTTTGGTAAATTGAATTTTTTTCGCAGGTTTAGACGATGAAGACATCAGAAATTTGTTAGAAGATTCCGACATTGGGGACTTCATACCTTCCGACGAAGATTACGAAGACCCAGAATTTGTACAACCAGAAAGCAGTATTAGTTCTACGGAAGAAAAAAGTGATGGACCTGACGTAAGTACATCATTTATACAAGCTCGCGGAAGGACTAGACGAAGATCGCGGGGGGCTTCTCGTGGGCAGTCAAGAGGAAGGTCACGTGCGCGTAGACGTAACAGCACTGGCAGCAGAAAAGATAATAATATACCATCAACTGCATACGAGGACTGGTTCTCACACTAAGAATTTCCCCGATTCAACCTCTACTAACAGAACCGTCATACCTGCTCATTAATACAGAATCTTTCTATAAGATGGACTATTTTAGACAATACTTTGATGATGAAATACTAACCATATGTGTCGAGAAGACGAATCAAAATGCTGTTAGATTAACTAGTAACAGTTTAAATCTAACATTATCACTGCTTTATATTGATAATAGCTAGTATCAACTATCCATTCTTCGTATGTCCAGTACGAATGGCTGATACCAATTGTGGCTGAAAACACGTCACGTAATCGATTCCAACAATTACAAAACTCGTTTAAATTTGTCTCTGATGACGATATCACATCTGAACAAAAAGATAAACTCTTCAAATGAGACCGCAATTGATCATGTCCAGAAAGGTTGTCGTCTACAAGACAAAAATCAATATATTTGCGTGGATGAAATGATCATTCCATTCATCGGGACCTGCGGAATAAGGCAGTACTGCCCAGGAAAACCGCACCCAACAGGTTTGAAGGCTTTTGTGCTGGCAAATCCGAATGGTGTAGTAAGCGACTTTGACATTTATCAGGGAAACCGAACTTACCCTCAATACGAAAACACTAACTTCGGTCTAGCAGAAAAGGCTGTACTGGCACTTGCGGACCAGCTAGTTCCGGGTCACGTCCTATACTTCGATCGGTATTTTACTTCTCAGAAACTGGCAGATGAACTTTATAACAGAGGTATACTTTGTACAGGTACTTTGATGAAAAATCGTATCCCACATGGGTGTCAGCTAAAAGATGATCGAATAATGAAGTCTGAAGGCAGAGCTCATGTGTGTGAGGCCAGATGATATATTGCGTTACTAAATGGTTTGATAACAAACCAGTTATTTTTATCAAATATTGAGGCTGAGAAGAACTCGGATTTCTGTCAACGCTGGCAAGAAAACTAAAAGATATGTAACTGTTACAGGACCATTGTGCACGCGAATACAATAAAAATATGAGTGGCGTTGATTTGCCAATCGCTTATTTGCAGTCTACACTAATAGATACAAAACTAATAAATGGACATAGAGATTCTTGTCCTAAATATTGATTTGGCTGTTACTAACTGTTGGCTTATGTTTAAAAAGGATGAGATAAGAAAAGGTGTACCAGTGAAAAAAATACTGATGCTCCGAGAATTTAAATTACAACTTGGAGAAGATTTGTTAGAAGAAATTCTCCGAAGCACAAACAATCAAGAGAGTTCTGATAATAGTGATCTGCTAAACCAGAACATTCCGCGTAAAAGGGGCAGACCAACTGTTACTCTTCCAACTATGAGACGCCGCACTTCTGAAGCAAAGCACATGCCAATTCTAGAAGAGAAACAGTCCAGGTGCAGGTCCTGCCACTACAATAAAACTCATTTTAAATGTAGTACATTTAATGTTAACTTATGTTTAACTAAACAAAGAAATTGCTACGCCCATTTTCATGCCTGACTGATTTTACTGTGATAATAAAAATATTTGAGTTTTTAAAGTTTATAAAAAATAAGAGAAGCTTTTGTTTAATTTTTTTTGTTTGAAATGTTTATTACTTTTTAAGTCCAGAGATACTACAATAAAAGTAGATAATGTTATTATTAAAGAGATGAAAGCTATGACTGATTACAAACCTAATAACAATATAAAACCTTTTTTTTATTTACCCAGTTATTTAATGTACTCTAAGAAGGACAAATAAAATACAGCTGATTAATTCTGCCCACTGTCCTTCAAAATCACATATTCAAATTTCATGCCTAGAGTTTGTATTTTCATCAGCTGTCGTTTTAGTCTCTTGTGATTGGGTGGATTATAAATAAGTGGACCTTAAATTTATTCTGGTAATAAACAACAGATTAACGTCAGAAACGATTCACGTGTTAAAAATGGAGTCACTTCGGAAAACAATACATACCTCATGTTTAATCAACTACTATCATTTAGATCAGAAGCTTTTCTTTATTAAAAATAAACAGGATTCAAGTAAAATAATCAGTATAGTGAGTTTTATAACTATTTTCAAAATCAATAGTTGTATTTTTAAAACTGAATTAGAAAGATTCCGATATTGAGGACTTCCATACCTTCCTGACGAAGATTACGAAGACCCAGAATTTGTACAACCAGAAAGCAGTATTAGTTCTACGGAACAAAAGTGATGGACCTGATGGGTACATCATTTATACAAGCTCGCGGAAGGACTAGACGAAGATCGCGGGGGGCCTCGTGCAGTCAAGAGGAAGGTCACGTGCGCGTAGACGTAACAGCACTGCAGCAGAAAAGATAATAATATACCATCAACTTACGAGGACTGGTTCTCACTAAGAATTTTCCCTGATTCAACCTCTACTAACAGAACCGTCATACCCTTCTCATATACAGAATCTTTCTATAAGATGGACTATTTTAGACAATACTTTGATGATGAAATACTAACCATATGTGTCGAGAAGACGAATCAAAATGCTGTTAGATTAACTAGTAACAGTTTAAATCTAACATTATCACTGCTTTATATTGATAATAGCTAGTATCAACTATCCAATTCTTCGTATGTCCAGTACGAATGGCTGATACCAATTGTGGCTGAAAACACGTCACGTAATCGATTCCAACAATTACAAAACTCGTTTAAATTTGTCTCTGATGACGATATCACATCTGAACAAAAGGTAAAAGATAAACTCTTCAAAAAGACCGCTAATTGATCATGTCCAGAAAGGTTGTCGTTCATAAAGACAAAAATCAATATATTTGCGTGGATGAAATGATCATTCCATTCATCGGGACCTGCAATGGCAGTACTGCCCAGGAAAACCGCACCCAACAGGTTTGAAGGCTTTTGTGCTGGCAAACTGAATGGTGTAGTAAGCGACTTTGACATTTATCAGGAAACCGAACTTACCTCAATACGAAAACATTAACTTCGGTCTAGCAGAAACTGATACTGGCACTTGCGGACCAGCTAGTTCCGGGTCACGTCCTATACTGATCGGTATTTTACTTCTCAGAAACTGGCAGATGAACTTTATAACAGAGGAATACTTGTACAGGTACTTTGATGAAAAATCGTATCCCACATGGGTGTCAGCTAAAAGATGATCGAATAATGAAGTCTGAAGGCAGAGCTCATGTGCTAGTGAGGCCAGATGATATATTGGCGTTACTAAATGGTTTGATAACAAACCAGTTATTTTTTTATCAAATATTGAGGCTGAGAAGAACTCGGATTTCTGTCAACGCTGCAAGAAAACTAAAAGATATGTAACTGTTACAGGACCACAAGTTGCACGCGAATACAATAAAAATATGAGTGGCGTTGATTTGGCCAATCGCTTATTTGCAGTCTACACTAATAGATACAAAACTAATAAATGGACATAGAGATTCTTGTCTCTGTATCATTGATTTGGCTGTTACTAACTGTTGGCTTATGTTTAAAAGGATGAGATAAAAAACCAGTGAAAAAATACTGATGTCTGAGAATTTAAATTACAACTTGAGAAGATTTGTTAGAAGAAATTCTCCGAAGCAAACAATCAAGAGAGTTCTGATAATAGATCTGCTAAACCAGAACATTCCATGTAAAAGGGCAGACCAACTGTTACTCTTCCAACTATGAGACGCCGCATTTCTGAAGCAAAGCACATGCCACAATTCTAGAAGAGAAACAGTCCAGGTGCAGGTCCTGCCACTACAATAAAACTCATTTTAAATGTAACATTTAATGTTAACTTATGTTTAACTAACAAAGAAATTGTACGCTCATTTTTGCCTGACTGATTTTACTGTGATAATAAAATATTTGAGTTTTTAAAGTTTATAAAAAATAAGAGAAGCTTTTGTTTAATTTTTTTGTTTGAAATGTTTATTACTTTTAAGTCCAGAGATACTACAAAAGTAGATAATTTAATTATTAAATAAAGAGATGAAAGCTTATGACTGATTAAGCAAACCTAATAAATAACATAAAACCTTTTTTTTATTTATTTACCAGTTGTTACCCAATGTACTACCTAAGAAGGACAAAAAAATACAGCGATTTTGTTAATTCTGCCCACTGTCCTCAAAAATCACATATTCAAATTTCGCGCCTAGAGTTTGTATTTTCTACTCAGCTGTCGTTTTGAAGTCTCAGATTGGGTGGATTATAAATAAGTGGAACTTAATTTATTCTGGTAATAAACAACAGATTAACGTCAGAACGATCACGTGTTAAAAATGGAGTCACTTCGGAAAACAATACATACCTCATGTTTAATCAATTACTATCATTTAGATCAGAAGCTTTTCTTTATTAAAAATAAACAGGATTCAAGTAAAATAATCAGTATAGTGAGTTTTATAACTATTTTTAAGTTTCGTTAATAGTTGTATTTTTAGTAAACGTAAATAATATTATGTGATTCAAAAATCACATCGGACAGAACTTTTTGGTAAATTGAATTTTTTTCGCAGGTTTAGACGATGAAGACATCAGAAATTTGTTAGAAGATTCCGACATTGGGGACTTCATACCTTCCGACGAAGATTACGAAGACCCAGAATTTGTACAACCAGAAAGCAGTATTAGTTCTACGGAAGAAAAAAGTGATGGACCTGACGTAAGTACATCATTTATACAAGCTCGCGGAAGGACTAGACGAAGATCGCGGGGGGCTTCTCGTGGGCAGTCAAGAGGAAGGTCACGTGCGCGTAGACGTAACAGCACTGGCAGCAGAAAAGATAATAATATACCATCAACTGCATACGAGGACTGGTTCTCACTAAGAATTTTCCCCGATTCAACCTCTACTAACAGAACCGTCATACCTGCTCATTAATACAGAATCTTTCTATAAGATGGACTATTTTAGACAATACTTTGATGATGAAATACTAACCATATGTGTCGAGAAGACGAATCAAAATGCTGTTAGATTAACTAGTAACAGTTTAAATCTAACATTATCACTGCTTTATATTGATAATAGCTAGTATCAACTATCCAATTCTTCGTATGTCCAGTACGAATGGCTGATACCAATTGTTGCTGAAAACACGTCACGTAATCGATTCCAACAATTACAAAACTCTTTTAAATTTGTCTCTGATGACGATATCACATCTGAACAAAAGGTAAAAGATAAACTCTTCAAAATGAGACCGCTAATTGATCATGTCCAGAAAGGTTGTCGTCTACAAGACAAAAATCAATATATTTGCGTGGATGAAATGATCATTCCATTCATCGGGACCTGCGGAATAAGGCAGTACTGCCCAGGAAAACCGCACCCAACAGGTTTGAAGGCTTTTGTGCTGGCAAATCCGAATGGTGTAGTAAGCGACTTTGACATTTATCAGGGAAACCGAACTTACCCTCAATACGAAAACACTAACTTCGGTCTAGCAGAAAAGGCTGTACTGGCACTTGCGGACCAGCTAGTTCCGGGTCACGTCCTATACTTCGATCGGTATTTTACTTCTCAGAAACTGGCAGATGAACTTTATAACAGAGGAATACTTTGTACAGGTACTTTGATGAAAAATCGTATCCCACATGGGTGTCAGCTAAAAGATGATCGAATAATGAAGTCTGAAGGCAGAGCTCATGTGCTAGTGAGGCCAGATGATATATTGGCGTTACTAAATGGTTTGATAACAAACCAGTTATTTTTTTATCAAATATTGAGGCTGAGAAGAACTCGGATTTCTGTCAACGCTGGTGCAAGAAAACTAAAAGATATGTAACTGTTACAGGACCACAAGTTGCACGCGAATACAATAAAAATATGAGTGGCGTTGATTTGGCCAATCGCTTATTTGCAGTCTACACTAATAGATACAAAACTAATAAATGGACATAGAGATTCTTGTCTCGTATCATTGATTTGGCTGTTACTAACTGTTGGCTTATGTTTAAAAAGGATGAGATAAGAAAAGGTGTACCAGTGAAAAAAATACTGATGCTCCGAGAATTTAAATAACAACTTGGAGAAGATTTGTTAGAAGAAATTCTCCGAAGCACAAACAATCAAGAGAGTTCTGATAATAGTGATCTGCTAAACCAGAACATTCCGCGTAAAAGGGGCAGACCAACTGTTACTCTTCCAACTATGAGACGCCGCACTTCTGAAGCAAAGCACATGCCAATTCTAGAAGAGAAACAGTCCAGGTGCAGGTCCTGCCACTACAATAAAACTCATTTTAAATGTAGTACATTTAATGTTAACTTATGTTTAACTAAACAAAGAAATTGCTACGCTCATTTTCATGCCTGACTGATTTTACTGTGATAATAAAAATATTTGAGTTTTTAAAGTTTATAAAAAATAAGAGAAGCTTTTGTTTAATTTTTTTTGTTTGAAATGTTTATTACTTTTTAAGTCCAGAGATACTACAATAAAAGTAGATAATTTAATTATTAAATAAAGAGATGAAAGCTTATGACTGATTAAGCAAACCTAATAAATAACATAAAAACCTTTTTTTTTATTTATTTACCCAGTTGTACCCAATGTACTCTAAGAAGGACAAATAAAATACAGCTGATTTTGTTAATTCTGCCCAGTGTCCTGTTAAATGAACAAAAGATATAGATTTAAAAATAGTGTGAATCGTTTCATTATGGTCTGTTTACTGCCACAAAAAAATATAAAAAATATATATATTTTGCTAGACCTGTTGTTTGTTCTATCTGTTCTGGGCAGGCAGAATTACCAAGCTGGTTCTTATTAGCTTGGGCAGGACGAGGCTATTATAGATTGTACCATAGTAATGTAAATTTGTGTTATAAATTTTTGAGTTGTTACATGTCTAAGTTTTTTAAATATCCATGTTAATTTTCTTACTGTGTTACTGGTGTAGTCGATGTGAGAATGTGTCAATGTGTGTGTTACTTCTATAGAAACCTTAAGTCGGGTATAATAAATAGCCGTCTAACAACACGTATTCCATAGTAGGATTTACTATTAGGCAATATATCAGATCTTATGATGTTCATGCAGAACATATTATAATAAAAGCAAGATGTTTTAGCACTGAAATGAAATAAAATTAAATGAAAATATTTTTTATAATATCCACCTTTTTGCTAAGCCCCGTAAGAACGTACCACCCCGTAAGAAAAAAGTAACTTGTTCTGTAGAGGACTTTTAATGGGCTCTAATGATGATCTCTTAAGATCATTTTTATAAGAGAGGTGGCAAACGAGCATGCGGTCAATTTCAAAGCAATCAAAAATAAAACACATTTAATTCAGCATAATATTTAGAAACAAAATTTTCAGAAATGTATTTGTCTCATATCATTTTACACAAAGCTCTAACACCAAGTAATAGTATTTTCAACGACTTTTAAATTATCATTTATTCATCAACATACTCAATACAGCTTCAAAAGTCCACTGCTGGACGTAGGCCTCCAGACAAGGAATGTCACAAAACACGGTCATAACCCACCTGCATAAAACGACTTCCTGCTTGTCTTACCAGGTCGTTACTTCTCCATCCAATGGGGGTCCACCCTACACTTTTCTTGCCGGTACAAGGCTGCCACTCGAGAAACTATCTTCCCCATCGGTATTCTGTTCTTTGAGCTAGCCCGTTCCCATCAGCTTACTAATACAGCGTAAGCGACATAACCCAACGGGGCTATGCTACTTAAGCTGGTTCTACTTAGGATATCTTCATTTTGAATTATATGGAGAAAATTATGACCTGATTCTTTTTAAATACAAAGGCAAGTAAATGTAAAATCTAATTTATTATTCAATTAAATATTGTCACGATACAAATATTGCCCGAAATTAATCGTGCTTTAAATTACTTTGGCAGAGATCATAGTTAATTAAAATGAAGAGTAATCAAACCGAGGCCGATATCGTCAGCTTATAATATAGGGTTTACCTATTGTTTTTGAATTAATGATAAGTCCATTAACAACCTGCTCAAAGGCTATCGATTCCGCGCTGCCAAAATAACTAAATGAAAGCTACTTTTGTTCATTTAGTTAATGTTATGTTGTTGCAAACACCTATTTAGGTGTTCATTGATACATAGGTTGAGACGTGGTAGCTCAGATGGTTAGCGCTCGCTGTAAGTTTTACAGTGCGCGAGCAAACCGGGTTCAATCTCTGCAGGCACCAATGAAATTGTTAATTGCAATTTTAAGTGTTGATTTACCACGTACTCGGCCGTGAAGGAAAACGTCGTGAAAAAACCTGCTGTCTGAGAAATAAAAAAAAAAATTCGAAGACATGTGAAGTTTACCAACACACATTGGGCAGCGCGGTGGACACTTCCTTTGCTTAAAACCCTTTTAGAATTGAGAAGAGGCCTGTGCCCAGCAGTGGGACGTATATAGGCTGTAATTTTAACTTTTTTGATACACTGGTAATCCAAAAATATCGTCATATTTTTCTGTGATTTTATAAATGCTTTAGTGATTCCATCGAAAAATATAGTATGAAATAGAATAATTCATATTCAATATAAATAAAAATAAATAAACCTTCAAAATTTCGGGGATTTCTTTTTTCTTGTAAGTATATTTAGTTAGTAAAGAACTTAAAACACATAGTTAGAAAGAAAATATATTTATTAAATGTCCCGCTATTCTTGCACACAACACACATACCAACTGTTTCAGTATAGGACAGTAAGCCCGAGGTGACCATTTCGAGTGGGCTTGGCGAGCCCACTTCGGATGTGTGAGTAGTTAGTTTGTACCAGTTCTGGCTCACTGAGTCAGAACTGGTACAACTCCCTCATCGGCTGACGGTGGGTCAACGGATCCTAAAAAGAAAAACAAGATTTTGACATGCTCTGATCACGAATCTGCGGTCCTTTTTTGCGTAGGATGCGCGGTTCTGGAGTTGTGTAGATCAATTAACTAATATCTAATTGATATCCAGTGGGCCTGCACCATCATTAGCGTTCCATTGTTTAACCTTTCCTCTTATCTATTGTTCCTTAAACACCGTCATTGCTGCTCTTATTTATTACTCGTTGTAGACCCTGCTTATCAGTGCTATTGTATTATACTTCTTTGTTCACAACTACCACGCTATTCTGAATCATCAATAAAACACATTCCTTAATTTTGTTACAGTTTTTATTTCCAAAACATTATTGCTTATTATCTATAAAATAGGAGCGAAACATCTCATCCACTAAAATATCGTTGTATAGTGTGTTCCCTGTAAATATGCTCGTAAAACTATGCATTGAACGTCTCTGAAACTTATATAGCAAATACATTAAGCAATATTCACCACAAACTGAAGTCCACTCATTCTGAATTATAACCAATAAAAAGTCCAGGGCTGAACATAGGCCTTACTCCCCCATAGATTACCTTATATTTCCCATATATACCACGCTTGGCAAGCGGTTTTTTAGTTATTTTTGTTGGAAGAGGAAAACTTGTTATTACACAACAGTTTCCCTCTGTCGCGTTTTACGACACCCACAGGCCTATATGGGGTAATGGGGTAGTGACCTGGTCATTTATGGTCACCTGAGGGCTGTAGTTAAAATAAAATTTATCCTTTTTAATTTAAAAAAACTAAATATTGTTCTAATAAAAATGTGTAAATTAACGAAAAATAAAATTCCCTCGTAATTTATTCCCGTCCTCAGTCCAACGAGTGTCAAAAGGCTTAACCGGTTCATTCACAACCTGATGTACTTTCGTCAAGATAGGGCGGCATATCGGAAAAGATAATAATTTAAAAATCCCTGTTTTTAAAAAATGTTAATTCGTTGAATAATTTCCAAAATCTTTGTTTAAAACCATTCTGAGTTTCGTATGAACATTTCTGTTAGGACCTCAATAAAAGTTCAAACTCGATGGGGTGGTGATATAAAGGTTTTTTCGATTATGACTGGTAGATGTTAAAATGAAATAAAAAAAGCTGTGTGTGAGGTATTAAAAAAAAGTCTTTTTTTATTTGAAAGGCCCACATGTGCCATTAAGTATGGAATATGACATCGTTCAAATGCCCGCCTCGGCTTCTTACAGTGTACCTGTTCCGAGTGGTCCAATTTGCAATGACTCTTCTGTATAGATTCGGCTGAATTTGAGCGATGGCCTGTGTTATGTTAACCTTTAGGGCATCGGTCAGTTGTGGTTTGTTTGCATAGACCTGCGACTTCCAGAAACCCCACAAAGAAAAGTCTAGCGGGGTCAAATCGCATGACCTTGGTGGCCAATTCTCATCACCACTGCGAGAGATAAGCTTACCCTCAAATCGCTCAGGGAATGTAATCAATCGGCTTCCGCTGTGTGGCACGTAGCGCCGTCTTGCTGGAACCACATGTCGTCTAGGTCTATATAGTTCAATATGGGCCATAAGAAATTGGTTATCATCGTTCTGTAGCGCTCGCCGTTGACGGTGACCACCTCACCGGCGTCGTTTTCGAAAAAGTACGGACCAATGACGCCGCCGGCCCAAAATCCACACCAAACGGTAACTTTTTGAGGATGCATTATCACCTGGTGAACCTCGCGTGGGTGGGTGTCGTTCCATATACGGCAATTCTGCTTGTTAACACAGAAATTCATCCAAAAATGCGCCTCGTCGCTAAAGATGATTTTTCGGCCAAAATTGGGGTCCTCTACCAAACGATTCGAAGCCCAGTCAGCGAACAAAGGGCGTTGTCTATGGTCATGAACTTTGAGCTCATAGGTCAGTTGGATCTTGTACGGGTGTGGGCCTAAGCCCCGATGCAAAATTCGCCAAGTTGAAGTCTGCGAAATGCCGAGTTCTTGTGCCTCGAGTTCTGTTGTACACTTTCCCGAACCGTGATGCTGTTCTCGGCCAATCTTGCGTTCCTTGAATGTAAGGATATTGGCTGATTGCTTACCGAACCGGTCGTTTCAAATTTGGTCACCAAACGTTTGAAAAGTCGACTGTGAAGTGCCACCACGTCTGCCGTAAAATGCAACGTTTGCACTAACGAACACTCATTTTGATAATAAAGTTTTATCATTTGAACGCGCTGTTCAATCGTGTAACTTGCCATGGTAATTTGGCATAAGTAATTTAATAATAAACAAAAAATTTGGTAGATGTCACAAAAACAAAATGGCCGCCACGGGCCGCCAAAATCTACCTGCGCCAATTGAAAAACCTTTCAATATCCCAAAACAGCCTTTTTATTATTTTATCTTTAGTGTTGAGTTTGTGTTATGTAAAAATGATATTAAAAAAAAATTAAGCAGGCATGCACGAAACTGATTGCATTCGTCGTTCCTTTAATGTTTTTTTTTTTTAATTTTTTACGTATGTTATTCAGCATGCAGTTTTTTCTCGGCCAGTATTTTATACAGAGAAAGTTCAAAAATAAATTTGCAATCGTTAGCGGTAACAATACTTTCATTATCATCGTTATTTGAACACTAATTTAATGCAAACACTAGACTTGTACTTTATTGTGCTTTGGGAAAATACGGCGGAAACTATTTTTATTTTGCAAAAGGTCGGTTGCAAGAGTCTGAGAATTATTTTAGGATTATATATTATATAAACCTTTTTACGTTAGATATTACATTAACTTTGGCCTGTAAGTATATTTACGAGTTAATATATGTTCACAAAAAGAAATGTTGTTTAATATAAAATGACATACTCGTACAGTCTTCTAACACCAGCAACAAACACAAGCCAAACCAGTTACTCCGCTTGACAGGGTCTGTCATTCATTCACGTGGCATTAAGTACGCTATTAATTACAACCGTTACGGTTACCGTTACAGCTTACCAAAGTCCACTACTGAACATAGGCCTTCCCCATAGATTGCATCATATAATTCATCTGCTCCCCATCTTCTAATTTGTATTCGTTTGTCGCCTCTTACGACATCCACGGTACGATATATAGGATAGTGAATATTTTTACACCGCCACTAGACTGAAAATAATTAAAACAAGTTCCAAAATATATGCAATGTAATATACACATGATACGTTCATTTACAAAACTTATTGTCAATTTCTATTAAGTAGTGATTATGTCAACTTTAGATCTCTTTGAGTTTCAACTGAAATTCTGATGAGAGATCTGTTTATTATTATTTACTTCATCATGAATGTGATGAATGTGATTTTGAAGTGGTTATTAATATATCCGCAGATTTTCTATGTACCCTGTGTAAAGCAAAATTTCATCAAAATTGTTAAAGCCGTTTGGAGAACGTATTAACATCTGGTTGGGCTGTAAAAATATACAAAAGATAATGATATATTTATATAAATATACATTAAACTAAAGTAAATAATAATAAATAGATCTCTCATCAGAACTTCAGTTGAAACTCAAAGAGGTCTAAAGTTCTTGTCAAGACAAATCATAAGAGCCAGAACAGGTTACAAAAAACTGCTTTATAAACCATCGAGGTGTTACCCTCGATTGCCTTTAATTTACATTACTAGATCAGCTTGAGGTTACCACAATATTATTAAGTCATGTAAACTACGCTTATTTGCAGAGTATCATTAGAATCGGTTAAGCGGGAGTAGCCACCAGTACCATCCTGGAATCAAATCCTATTTAATAAAAAATAATCATTAAAATCGGTTCACAATCTGCGGAGATATCGCGTAACAAAAATACATACAAAAAAAGCATACACTCCAATTGTATTAACCTTCTCCTTTTTGAAGTTGGTTAAAAATGGTTATCATGATATATATTATTACATTGTTGATAATAACCCTGAGAATTAGGTGATTGCGTCCAAGCTGTTTCTTAAATTAGTCCTGTAAATGATTTCACAACTTACAGTGAAAAAAATCCTGCTCGGTTTCTTGCTTGTTCTTCCCAGAACCGTTTTTTTGGAATTAGTGCTGAAATTTAAAAATTGACTTTTAATAAGAACTGTTTATAATAATCTATAGTGAATAAAAGTTATCCTATTCTATTATGAAAAAGTTAATTTTCTTTTCTTTTGCATAATCTAACACAGTGTTTTTTTTTTGCTGTGGCAACCCTAGTGATAAGTTGTAAAAGTAATTGGTCCCGATAAATTTTAATAATTTAAATATTGTAAATTCATAATATCCACCTCAATTTTATGTTATAGTTAATAATTACTGCCGCTTTGTATTTAAAATTTAAGAAAGTCGGTACATAAATATTATAACAACATTTTGGTGTTGGAACAAAAAGTGACAGGTAACGAACATTGTTTTAAAATCATTGTAATTCTTATTTCATATCATTCCTTTTATAAATTAAAGATCTATTCTATTAATATTACTCGGATTTTTACATTCTTTGCGGGTTTCTTTTCGAATTATTTTAACGATATTTTGATTTGAGATCTGTAAATAGAAAAAAAAAACAACAACAACTCGACATTAGCTTACTCTGCTCCTTCTGTTTTCGATCCTTGTTTTCTTTTATTATTTACAATAAATAGTAAAATGAATACTCGCAACGCCAAGACGCGCCAGATGGAGAACCAACTCCAGCTTGCGCTCCAAGAACTTAAGGCGTCCAAGGAGCAGTGTGAACTGTTGCTTAAGGAAAGGGATGATAATGAAAAAGAAATAGTTAACATAATTGCCAAAAACACACAATTGAAATGTGATATGGTTAAGTTACATACAGAATACACAAGTGTTATAAAAGAAAGAGATCAGCTACAGGGAACGGTTAATGAGTTTGACCAATGCAGCAAGGAATATGAGGAAGCTCTCAGGTTTATTGCTGCATTGAAGTTACAGTTGAATGAGGCTAATGAGCGAATAACACAATTTAAAACATATATAGATAACCTTAACGCCTCCCAGACTCAAAGCCTGTTCTCTGAGCTTGTGCAATGTAATACTTCAAGAATTTCACAGCAACCTGCAACAATAGATTTGACTGGTGACGACTCTTCCACTTTAGGAAACACAGTAAGGATTAATTGCAGCAAAACCAAATTGAAGAAGTATATAAAAGTTAATAAATACATAAGGAAAGTACAAAAATTAATATAAAATAAGATTAATACCAAAAATTATGTTAATTTATGTAAAGAAAAGCAAGCATTGATATATGAACTTAAGTTGTATTCAATTGAGGTGGATAACATAAAAAAATGTTATGAGACTGACGTAGAGTGCCTTAAATCAGAAATATTATCACTTACTAACTCCGTTCAAACTGTGTCCAATAAATATAAATCAGTCCAAAACGAAATAAAAGAACACATACTGGCTATGGATAATCTGGTAAAGACATTTAAATATAATGAGGAGCGTTTTGACTCCTTAGTTAAACATTAATGTGAGTGTCAGCATTCAATACCAGCTTCTTCAGAGTCGGTGTGTGCTGATAATATTATACCAACACCAAAACTCTATGACAGTGCCATAGCAGAGGAGCTTAAAATAAAAAATAACTCAAATATTAACAAAAATAATATAATTGTGTATAGCGATGACATGGGAAAAAATCTAGGCATAACTTAAAATAACTCTTTAAAGGGACAAAAAATTACAAATTGCTGCATGCCCGGAGCATCTTTTAGTGACATCCTAAATAAAATTATAGTTACTAAATTTTGCCCAAATAGTACAATAATAATTTTTGTTGGTAGAAGAGGCAGTGTAACAACAAACAGTTATTAAGATATATTGAACAACTTAATAACTTAAATGTACACAAAATTGTCTTGTTCACACTGCCTTACATACAGGGATTGCCACAGGAAAATAATCTAAGACATAATTTAGATATACAAATGAATAATTTAATATGTAATAATAATTTAAATTTGACATATAATTGTGATAATAATGACAAATTTCATGTAATTGACATAAATAACTTAATAAAAAGTTTTGGACAAAAGATAGGTATTACCTATCCAAATATAATTTAAGACTGGTAGCAAATGTGCTATCTTATTATTTACTTTTAACTCAGCCAAGTTTTGGCTACCAAGACTGCTTTTATTGAGCATGATAATCATTTGACATTTAATTTGGAATCAGTCCAACTAATTTAAATTAGTAAATGCGACAATAGAGGCAATCTCTAGCAATAATAAGAGTTTAATTAATTTTGAATGCAGCCCACAAATAAGTAATAAAATTGTTTACACCTGGTGTATCAAAATATACAAGGCATGATGGGCAAAGAATTGGAAGTTGAATTGTTTTAAATAGTAACAATATACATATCCTTTGTATTACCGAACATTGGCTAAAAGATTATAATTTCATGTTTAATTTCAGAAATCACCAGGTGGTCAGTTCCTTCAATAGAGAAAAAGTTTACGTGGTGGCTCCTTAATATTAGCAGATAAATCATTATTATATAAAGAACGTAAGGATATTGTGAGCCTCTGTTGAGCGAACTGTAGAAATGGCTTGTGTCGAGCTCGAGCACCTCATTGTTGTAAGTGTTTACAGACCCCATGTGCTACTTATGACTATTTTGAAAGAATTGTGGAAGAAGTTTTGCCCAAACTTAGTAAACAGAACAAGTCTGTTGTAATATGTGGAGACTTTAACATCAATCTCTTGAAACTTCTTCCATTAGTATTATGTTTAGCTCATTGTTTAAATCGTATAATCTTGTTAATTTATTCTTAGAACCAACACGTATTGCTGGGCCTAGTGCAACCTGTATAGATAATATTTTTACAGATATTAAGCCCTTGCATAAATCAATTATTCAAAATTTAAGTTCAGATCACTGTGGACAGTTGGTATCATTACCTTACATACACAAAAAACAGAAAAATAAGAAAGTTGTGTTTGTTCCAATAAATGACCATCGCTTGGAGAGGTTTAGAAGTAACATAATAAAAAGACTTCCATCACTTTCATTTAAAAATAGTGCTAATTATTTGTATGGTACATTATTTAAAATTATAACTTGTGAATTTAGTACAATATTTACTTCTAAAACTTTCTCTTTTAACAGTCGCATATCATTTAATGAATGGGCGACAGTAAGAATTTATAAAAGTAGGCGAAAGTTATATGAGCTTTATAATGAAAGATCATATAATACTAGTGTTATATTTAGAGATTATGTAAAAACATATTCTAGAATATTTAAAAAAGTGTGCTACACGGCTAAGGCTTCATATTTAAGTAAAAAAATTAAAACTGCATCCAACAAAATTAAAATGACCTGGAGAATAATAAATAGTGAAACGGGCAAGGTCAAACCGCACAACTCGGATTTTCAATTGAATATTAACAACAGTTCAACTCGATCTGATCAAGAAGTTGCTATGGCTTTTGAGAAACATTTTACTGATGTTCCTTTTTTGACAACAAAATCATTAAATTCTTCTCCTACTGTCGCCGAATCATTGCTTAAACAAAATGTAAAGGCTTGTTCAAATACTTTTAAATTCCATAGAGTATTGCCAAAAGATATCGTTAAATATTTTAAAACAATTGATGTTAAGAAAACGGCAGAATTATGGGGGATTTCCGTTAAAGTTATTTCATCTATAATAGATATAATAGCACCTTATCTAGCCACTATAATTAATACAAGCGTCGAATCTGGTGTGTTTCCTGATTTAATGAAACATAGTAAAGTCATACCTTTATTTAAATCTGGTAGTACATTAGACCCCGCCAATTTTAGACCGATTTCTGTACTACCAACATTAAGTAAAATTTTGAAAAATAATTTTAGATCAGATCTTAAGTTTCTTTAATATTAATAAATTGCTACATAAAATCAATTCGGTTTTACAAGGGTCGCTCGACAACTGACGCTGGAGTTGAGCTTATTAAACATATTTTTGTGCATGGGAGAATACGGAGGATGCTTTGGGTATATTTTGTGACCTTTCCAAGGCCTTCGACTGTGTTCACCATGAGACATTAATCAGGAAGCTACAGTACTATGGTGTCAAGAACACAGCGCTTAAACTTATTATTTCATATTTAAGTATTAGAATGCAGAAAGTTATTATCAATGGTAAAAGTTCTTCCGGGTCACCTGTACTAATGGGTGTCCCTCAGGGCTCGATTATCGGCCCATTTCTATTTCTGGTATATATTAATGACTTACCTTCCCTCGTAGGGGATAATCATGATATAGTATTATTTGCTGATGATACTTCCTTGATTTTTAAACTTAAACGTCAATCATTTAAATGTGACGAAATGAATAATGTTAATAATCTACATTTAAACGGAAATAAAACTAAATGTATTAAATTTACAACAACGAATGTTAAAAATCTGGGTACCAATGTGTTTTTAAATGGGGAAGAACTGAGCCCTGTTGAATCCACTGTTTTTCTTGGCATCACTCTCGACGCAAAGCTTCAGTGGGGCCCCCATATATCCAAACTAGCAAGCAGACTAAGTTCTGCAGCCTATGCTGTAAAAAATATTAGAGGTCTCACTAGTGTCGAGACAGCTAGACTAGTTTATTTCAGTTATTTCCATAGCATAATGTCTTATGGGATTTTGCTATGGGGGCGACTGATTCAGAAACTATTTTTGTTTTACAGAAGAGGGCCATTAGAGCTATTTACAACCTAAAACGAGAGAGTCTCTTAGAGATAAATTTAAAGAAATAAATATATTAACTTTGGCCTCTCAGTATATTTACGAAAATTTAATGTATGTTCACAAAAACAAAGGTAGTTTTAGTAAAAAAAGTGATATACATTCTGTAAACACTAGGAACAAGCACAAGCTAGTGATACCAGTTTCTCGACTCCACAGAGTCAGTAATTCATTCTTGGGGCAATGTATACGCTATTATAACAAGGTCCCGGAAAGTGTACAGGCTCTCTCTATTACCAAGTTTAAATGTTTTGTTAAGCTGAAACTGTATAAAAAGGGTTATTATAGTATAAATGAATATATAATTGATAATAACCCCTGGGAATGAGGTGGTCGCTACCAAGCAGTTTCTAATATAAATTTTGTACTTAAATAGTTTGTACAACCATTAATGTAAAATTTACTTTTAAAAAAAAAGTCCCGCTGGGTTTCTTGCTGGTTCTTCCCAGGACAGAGGTTTTTTTTTCGAACCAGTGGTAAAGTAAAAAATGACTTTCAATAAGAATTACACATGTAATCTATATTGAATAAAAAATTATTCTATTCTATTCTATTCTATTCTATTCTATTCTACACCAGGGTATAGGAATAAAATGTGGACAGATTGCATACGAAATTAAAATATTGAAGAAAAAAAGTGTAATTCTTCTTCTTCCAATACCAAGTATGTGGCTTGTTAGTTTACTTTTTTTGACGGAACACTAGTTAAGGACTGAAATGATGATGTCAAATGATGATATCTAAGTGTGTAACATGCGCTTGCAAAATTGATGCAAATTAATACGCTTCATTATTTTAATAAATTATTGCTGTAATATGGGAAAGAGAATTGAGGCATTTTAAAAAGAACTTAATATATATTATATATTGTAACTTTAGTAGAAGGTATTTATGCCATTTTTGTCACGCTTGGCGGGCAGGTTGGTATCAGCAGTTTTTTTTTTGATGAAACTGTTATCAGGAAGATTATGCTGCCCAGTTGCGAGTCTTAACAAATAGGTGTCCTTGCAATCGCATAGACAGTAGTGCGAGCTGTCACCCAGGAGCGACCATACGGCCAATTTGAGTAATTAAATATCCCAACTTAAACTTTACCAGTAGACGGTAAAGTTTCTATAAACTTATGATTTTACCGTAATGTAATGTTTAAAGATGTAATAATAAATTAATAAACAAATGTGCAGACGGCGACGGACAAGTGATATTCCACGTGAAGGAATGTTTGACGTCCTTGTGTGACGTGACTTTACTAAAGAGATGTCTTTAACTGCTGTGACGTCACAAATTTTCGGTTTACTCAAATTTTCGTTGGAAATACATAATCGGCGGCTCTCCTTTTACATATCTTTTATAACAATGTTCATTAATATTTTGTGAAGGATTATAACTCACACTATGAAACGTAATAGAAAAAATAGATATTTATTGGAATACATATATTTTTTTATCAAATGAAAAATTAAAGAAATCGAAGACATAATATCTCTAATAGTTTCTTGGGCGTAAATTTTGAAAATAATGTAGTATGTAGCTATCTCACATGAAATATAGTATTTTTAAGAGTTAAAATTATTTCAAAATACTACGTACTAAAAGTCAAGATTAGACCATAATAAATATCACATTTTATCTAATCTTCAGATTTTGATGAAACTTTAGAAACAGATCGGAAGCAATGCCAGTGGGGCTAGCATGGGCAGGAGATAATTTTATCCCCGGGGAAAGGAGAAAATGTTTATCCCCTTGTTTAGTCTTATCCACCCTTCGAGCATGGGCACACTGGTGGATATAATATCCACAGTAGATAAAATAGAAGATAGACTTAGACTTAGATAGATTTTCTGTATGAATATAAACTTAAACCCAAGTCCAATGAACTAGGATAAAATTGTCCCTTTCAAATGTCAAAAAAAAACATAATTTTTATCTTTCATTTGGCTCCTTGCTACGGACGGGGGATATATTTTGTCTATTCGTTATGTCAAACGGGGATATACTTCTCCCCGTTTGACATAACAAGATAATTTTATGTCTTGTCAGTGGATATTATCGGGGGATAAATTTTTTGTCCTCAGCCCATGCTAGCCGTGCAGGGGGGATCTAGGCTACATTTTATACGAAATACTTAAACATTTTTTTTCCAAAAGAAAAAGAATATTTAGTAAAAGACATGGTATTTGATTATTATTTATAATACCATTTAAGATAAATTTATAAACTAAATAACGCCACATTTATAAAAGATCCTATCGCGAAGCTGCGGTGGGGTTGCTATGTAATATGTATAAAACGTTAATTTCTGTTCAATATTCCAGGATGAAGTACACAAAATGCATGCTTAGAACGCGTTTATCTATTAAAAAATGAAATTTGGATTTTATTAGTCATATTTTATACGTGGGAGAGCCATACTACAGCTATATTATGGTTGTAGCGTGAATTGAAAAGAAAAGAGCCTATTCTTTTTTAAAAGGCCGGCAACGCATCTGCAATTGCCCTGGTGTTCATGGGCGGCGGTAGTCAATTACTATCAGGTGAGTCGCATGCTCGTTTGCCCCTCTCCTATAAAAAAATGGATCGGCTCAACCGGGGAAGCAAAACGCATTTGCATTTTGATTCTCAATCGAGAAAAGATGTAGATTTCTATGGGCAATAGCAGCCACTTACCACAGACTATACATACGTTAATTATCTATGCTAAGTTTCATCTCATTCGGACTATTAGTCACCGAGGAGATAGCAATAAAAGTTGCATTGGAGTCAGGAATAAGAGGGCTACGCTACGTTCCGCCTTAATATAAAAAGAAAACTTTAAATCAAAGTATTTTTTTTTTAAATAAACAAAAAGAAAAAAAGTCTTGGTCTTTTATTAAGTATTCAAATAACAATTTCACTTAAATTTAGTAAACTTTAGATATAGGATAGTTGAAAGAGGTGGTCTTTTCATTAAAATATTAACGCTTATCTTTTCATCCTATTTATAAGATGTCTTAGTTACATAATCTCCTCTAAAGCTAACCGAGTGATTGGCGGTAAATTGAAAAAACTTTCAATTGTATCCCTTTTCTGCGCCGTTAAACTCAAAAGGGTTTAATCGGTTGCTTCGCTTCAAAGTTAAGTTAATATGCAAGAAAGGATAAATTAATTTCAGATTCCTAGCCTCATGTAATGTTGGTTGATTGTTTCGAGTATTTATTTTTAATATGAAAGAAAGAAAAAAAAGCTTTATTGTTTGCTTTACCTTACCTTTATAGCCTATCAAAAGTCCACTGCTGAACACAGCCAAATTATAGTTAGTTAGCCTTATAGTTAGAAGGGATAAATGCTATAGTTGTCATGCTTGGCTTGGGTGGGCAGCCGCAGCTTTTTTACTTTTTATTTAGTTTTTTTCCTGTCCGTTTCCGTCACCTCTTATGACATGCACGGAATGATATGGGGTAGTGGATATTCCTACACCGCTACTACACGGATATTGGTTGCTCATATAAACAACATTTAAAAGAGACGAAATATTAGACAAATAACATACAAATAAGGAACAGTACAGATAGATTATAACTAAAGAAAATTAAAACTATAACGATCAAAGCCATAGTACAATTTTTAGGCAAAGTAATATTCATCGCATGCGCTGTAGTTTGATGCAGCAAAGAGGAGTACGTTTAGCAAAAGCTGCGGGGAGCCAAAACACTGATTTTCAGCGCAGCCCACAGATATTAATCAGGTAATAATTATGTATTATAATATTAAAAAATTATGTATTTATTTTATTTTATTGATATTTATGTATGTTTATCATTTTCATTACAACTATATATTTATACAGCCCAACCAGATATGAAAATTTTATAGATACCCCATAATAATAATAAAAATGTCTTCCAAACCTAAATGATGAACCTTTCGGTCACGGCGGGTAGTCATCGGAGACTAGTCAGCCATCTACGCAGAATTATAGTGCACTAGTTCCTTCACTCTTATAGTCCGACGAGGAGGCAATCCGACACGACAGGAGAGAGATCAGGTGTAGTATCTTCAGCTTTACGTGCTTTCCGAGGCAAGGGGGTGATACACCAACAACTTCCTTACTCATGACTCACCCGGAATTCGAATCTGGGAGCTTATGATCAGCAGTCGCGCTTAGACCAATAGAACAACTGTAATATATAAAATATAATATACTATAATATTAGAAAAAACTATTTAGCATAATATACAATATTTGAACGAAATATTACATATGCATACTAAAAATATTATATAAAATTCAATTCAACCAATTAGATAAGTCTTAATTGAAGATTTATTATAATAACAATAATTAAAGTTTTTATAATAACAATAATTTAAAATTTATTATAATAACAATAATTGACGGCTCCTTGGCGCAGTGGCTTAGCAATGAGTTGCTGCGCTAAGGGCCGCGGGTTCGAATCCCGTGTAGTGTAGTATATATATAGCCCTCACGACTATATATATTAGAGTTAAGTTAAGAATAAGGATCAGTATAATTAAAGTTATAGAAGCATCAACACGTCTCCTAATTCACACAAGACCTTCTCATATATACATGGCGATCTGCCAGGCGGTGCGCTGCGACAATGCACGCGCACTGCCGGGGCCTACTATAAAAGAAGAAAAAAATATTATAAGAAATCTAAATTAAATTATGAAGGCTTGTTAAGAAGATTGACAAAAAAAAAAAAAAAATAACAAAGAGAACATAATACCGGATGTGACAAATAAAATTTAAATTATGAATATAAGAAGAGACAACAATTTTACTTATATTTAAAGAAGATTTTTAAGACCAATTTAGTAAGACAACCAAGAAATGACAAACAAAGAAGAAATGAAGAAAGACCTGAAGAAGAAATTATAGAAGAAGCTCTAGTAACATTGCTATTAAATCAAGATTGACAAGTTTCAAGAAAGAAGATTTCAAGATCCAGAAAACATCTTAATCAATATTCCTTCAAGATAAGAGTACCAATTTTATCAAAAATAAAAACGAAAGAAGAAAGAAACGTGCCCAACCACATCGGTGAGCTAACAACATCTTTGAGTGCCAGAGCAGCAGAAAGAAATCAGGAGTACAACCAGCGACCAGCCAAGTTCCGTAGCAGAGGGGTAGGCAGATACTACGGACTTCCATTTGGCACGATCCTGACACATCTCTCTCGCCTCCTTCACATCTATATACCTACGCATACACGCTCGTCGGTTAAAGGTACTCTTAATTTGGCCCATTTTTAATATTATTACTATATTATTACTTAAATAATGTTATACACAGTTCTGGGGAAAGAAAAACTTTTAAATCATTAATTAACAAGTAGGAAAAACATTAGTACTTATTAATAGAAAATTCAAAATGATGTATTAAACCGCAACAATTAATCGGTAAATAACCACTTGTTAATAATAATAATATTCTTTTTGCAACAATATGGTTGTACAATGGTGTTTAAGTATAATTTAGTTTTACATATTATATTATAGTAGTGTGCAAATATTAATGGTCAAGTAACTATAACAATATTTATCGAAATTTTAACAACACATAAATTATTCAATATTATTCAATTTATATGGTAACTAATTAGTTATGTAACAGCGTCAGAGGAAATACCAACGTAAGATTGTTATTATGGCTCAATGTCATATACTATATTCTGTTATACTATATACATATATTATACTATAATTATATGTTGATATGACCATTAATTTGTCAATCATTATATATTATAAATTATAAATGTTACATCCAATTATCATTAATTTATTTCTGTATTTATGTCCAATTTATTAATTATGACAAGTTTTATATAAAGTAATATTCAATAAAAAAATAATTTATTACTAAAACAAAATTTAAGTAGGTCGTTACCGTATAAGAGTTCTCCTAATTAAGAATAACAATAATATACACAGGTACATAACACCAGCATATCCTTAGATAGGGTACACTTCGTAATAAAACGGAAAGGGAAATTGATTAAAAAAATGCTATCCTATTATAAAGTTTATATGTCGCCGACCTAAGAGAGTTTTAATAGTAATATTTCTTAACAGAGTTAAACTTTGACTGACAAAAATATTATCCCATTTTGTACAAAAATTAACAAGGATGTATTTAAAAGGTGTGAAGAATGAAAGAAAGGAATGTTCAAAAGTGTGAATATGAATGATTGGGTTGCTAAGTTTCGTCAATATTGGACTGATCACCCAAATATTGATGAATGCTTAAACTCCTGGTATGGAATTCATTATGAACGAGAATAATGCAAGTTAGTATAGTAAGTGGAGCATGCAAGTGTATAAAAGTAATCGATAGAGTCAAATAGATAATAACATGTTAATAAGGAACACGGTAATGTATAAATAAAGAATGAAATAAGAGTTATGAAGAAAATAAAATTAAAACAAAAGTTTATCTTGATATGATATTAATGGAGAGATACGGGAACAACGTCCATCACTGGTATAGCATATAGTCCTCGAGCAGGGTATGTTTCATGATTGGATGATAAAATCGGAATAACGGTACTAGGAACAATACCTTCAGTACAAGTGATGTGAAAGAGTTTACTCATATTAGTACTGTTGGGGACCAGAGAAGTCTTAAATTTGTTACCCTTGATAATGGTACATAGAGGTCACGTCCTTCATTGGATCATAGTGTGAACTTAGTTTTCCTCTGAGACAATTGTTGGAGTCCTTTTAAAATTACTTAAACGTAGACCTCAAGGTTGTGCGCACAACCCAAGGTACAGTTTTACCTTGATATAGTATGATTTAAAAAGTTTATGTACCAATAAAATAAAATGAATGTAATGAAAATGTAATATAGTACCCAAGTAAATGGGGGGCCCATATGTATAAAGTACCCGCATGATAAACATCATGAAGTAAAATATAAATGAAGTGAATTAAAACTCCGATTCCCGGTATCTAAATAATAAATAAATATATAAGTGAATAGAGAGAAATAAAGCTCAGTAAGGTCAAATATATCACAAAAAAAATTACGTTAAAATTATGGAAAAAAAATTATAATATAAAGGCCTAACAAACGAAAATAAGGAATAAGGTGATCCCCGACCAAATCTATAAAGTTAGATAGGCAATTATTTGCATTTCTGTATTAGGGCTATTAATGCTGTCCAAAATGCTACTAACACGTTACACATGTACCTAGTAACTATATTATCTATCCACATAACCACACGTAAACAAAAAAAATATTAATCAAAAATAATAAACACATTTTCGCGTATTTAGTTATTTTACCATATTTTATATGAATTTACAAGATTTTTTTCATATTTACAATAACTACCCTAAATTTCTCTTTTATGTTTTTTTTTGTTTATCTAAAATTTGTACAATTTTTAAAAGGTACACACAAAATTTTGTATATTGGTTACTAAAATCAAGTCCAAAGTGTACTCTACTATTATAAGTTTCATAATGTAATAGTATTTTTTTTATATTATAGACACCGAAACATAAAATTATGTTATCTGCTTTAAAAAAAATCTCTTCTAATCTTAATAAATATTTTTTTAAACAAACTTTAGGTGTGTAATAGTCTATATTTTAAATTTCTGTAATGAATATTCGATAATGTATGTAATCGTATTATCACAATGAAATCTAATTATCTAAACTGTGTAAATTAAGAAGAAATGTTTAAAACAAATATTTAACGGAAAACTATTAGGAAAGGAAAATTATTTTATTTACGATATCATTGTTGAAAGTAGGTACCATCATACGATATAATCTCAAACGTTTCCATATACGTGTACTTCGGAATTTAAAACAAAGGTGTCACAAATCGCTTACGCGGCTGGGATCGCAACATGTATTTTGATCTGTCTATTGTTATGTTAACGAAAATGATTAGGTACATTGCTTTGCATTGACTTCTTTGTTCTGGATATCTTAATATGAAATGTAACAAACTATTTTCGGTATAATATTGATTGAACTATCAAATCATAAACTTTTATCCATTACAATTTATTATTTTCTGGGAAAATAGTACAGTAATGCCAACTTACTTGTGTGGATTATGAAAATAATTACTTCATTTAATATGATTTAGAAACTCATTATACTATGTTTACAACTAATTAATTTAAATTTTGTTGTGCCCATAATATTGTGAGCCTCAATCCCTGACTGACAACGATATACCTACCTAAATATTATATGAGACTATGTGATATAAATTTGTAATGCCTGTAAAATTATACCAGATGTCCGGAATTTCTCAAATATTTACTATATTGCCTAATAATGTCAAATATGTATGTTGTATGTGTGCATGATACATCATACCAAATCTATTGTGACCTTGAAATTACTATGGGACAGGGGGATCTGGCCACCCGACGTACCCATAGAATATACCTGTTTTGACTTTTGTAATTTATATTCTTATTAGATTTAAGTTTAATTTTGATTTTATAGTTAAAAAAAAAAACAAATGTAATCATTTCTTTTTTATTTATTTTTTTGTCGGTGGGAGGTGTAGTGTAGTATATATATAGCCCTCACGACTATATATATTAGAGTTAAGTTAAGAATAAGGATCAGTATAATTAAAGTTATAGAAGCATCAACACGTCTCCTAATTCACACAAGACCTTTCCTACATATATCACACCCGCACGGAGCAAGTATTTGTATGGCCTACAAATAATTGTTCCGGGTCTGGATGTTTGTCCTTGTGAAATGTATGTATGTAAACTGCCCCCACGATACAGGAGAAAATCCTAGTGTGGAGGTAACGTTCTTTAAAGAAAAAAAAATAAAGTAAAATAATTTGAAATGGGCAGCAGCATCTTTCTGATATCTGGTCAAAATAAAAAATAAACACTGCGGTTGCCATGGCAGATATCACCCTTATGAGAAAATCTTTGGGGAAGGCATGTCCACCAATGGACTTTTGATAGGATGTAACAGTAACGGTAACTGTAAGTGAATTTAAGAAGTCAAAATATGTCGTCAAAACATTCAAACTTTGTCTTATAATACGGCGTTTAAGGTCTGTTATTCTATGTACGTGTTGTACGAAAGTATAATTTATAATGTCGTATTCAAAGGAAGATAAAATGTTGCTGTTCACTTAAAACATTTTTATCGCTGTTCTGAATATAAATATCAGGGATATTATGGAGTATTGCGTGCTCGAGACTTTCATGCGTGACTCTACAGTTTATGACTTGAGTCGTTAAGGATGATGTAGGGAAAATAATCCTTTTATACACAATTTATTTTAAATAAAAAGTATAACCATACCAGTAATTGTAGTTATTATCTATTTTACCGGATTTTTTTTTCATAAAACTTCAATTATATCTTCAATTAAGACTTATCTAATTGGTTGAGTTGAGTAATGATATGTGCAAAACGCCTCTACCAGCCTCAAGAAAGATTAGAGTTTAGTCAGGATGGCGTAGAACTTGTATGGATAAGTATTGCAGCTCGTACACTGAGCAATACGCAGGGCTACGCCCTCTACGTTGGAGTTGAATACATACCTAGCGGTTCAAAGCAATCTTATCAATTGACTCTAGTACAATATTCGCTCTTTGCGGTTAAGTCTGCCCACCCACAGGATTATATTATCTTAGTTGGCGATTTTAATTTACCTAATATTAACTGGACATTAACAGGACCTGTACACTCATCCTTAGGCACCTGTAATATTCAAACCGCTTCCAGTAACTTTATAAATAATTTGAAATTTTTGGGTCTTAATCAATACAATTTAAAAATTAATAGTAGCAATCATATATTAGATTTATTAATCAGTAATACACACCTAACCACATACACCCTTACTATTAGAAGATCATTTTCATCCAGCAATAGACGTAGATGCTTCTGAAATTCTATTTCTGATCGAAAATCTAAGCCACGAGTTAGGCAAAACTTCTATAAAGGGGACTATGAAAGCATAAATAATGAATTAGGTAATATCGATTGGGTATCCATATTTAGTAATAAATCAACCGAAGAAAGCGTCGATATATTATATAATGAATTATACAAAATCATAGAAAAATTCGTCCCAAAGTACATGTTATCAAGACGATATAACTACCCGGTACGGTTTTCAAAAACACTAATAGCTGTTATTAAAGAAAAAAGTTCGGTGCACCGTTGGTGGAAAAAGTACAAAAATCCACGTGATTATGACGAGTTCAGGTTACTGAGAAATAGACAACATAAGATACAAAAGGAGTCTTATAATTTCTTCGTAAAGAAAATGCAAGAAGGTATTATAAAGACTCCCAAACTATTATGGACGTGTATTAAATCTAAACGATTAAAAACCACTGGTTATCCAAAAACTCTTCATTTAGGCACAAATAAATATACAGCAGATGAAGAAATCTGTAAAGGACTTAATGAATACTTCGAAAGTGTATTTATAGATCCAGCCCTATCATACAATTTTTTCTCTAAAACTGTAGTTAATAATAACGTCGTGTCTTTGAACTCGTTAACAATTACGAAAGAAGAGGTGTTAAAGTCTTTAAAAAATTTATAGAGTTGTAAAGGGCCAGGCAGTGACAAAATACCCCCTATTTTCTTTAAAAACTGTGCTGATAAACTTACTTTGCCACTAACCATATAATTTAATAAATCTTTAAGTGAAGGCAGGCAAGCGCACATCATTCCTATCCATAAAAAAGGCACTTAAACTAAAATTGACCATTATCGTCCGATCTTTTTGCTAAATACATTAGGAAAGTTATTGGAGAAAATTCTATATGCCAATTTACATCCAATTGTAGCACGAGCAATTCCTAATAAACAACATTGATTTATGAGCAATCGGTCTACTACTACTAATCTTAGCATTTTTACCAACGACTTATTACAGCATGGATGTAGGTGCACAGGTTGACGTGATCTATACGGATTTTGAAAAGGCCTTCGACAGAGTAGATCACGTTATCCTGTTGCATAAATTACAGGTATTAGGTATCAACGGAGACTTACACCGCTGGATAAAATCATATATATCTAATAGCAGACAAGCAACAATTGTTGGCGGGTGCAGATTAGACTTCATAACTTTAAAATCTGGAGTACCACACGGTTCTTATTTAGGCCTACTCCTCTACAATGCTTATCTATTTGATACACACTCATATCTCATTTACTACACTATAATATTCAATATTCGAAATTAATATATTTGAACTTTATGCATTTCAATGCATTTTTAATTGTTTAAAATATAATTTCTATGACATTTTAAAATGTCTTTATAATGAATTTAATTATTATTTATTAATAATAATTATGAGGCGTCACAATGTGTTTATTCGTTTAGTACCTTTCCTACCCACTGAGGTTACCTACTAATACAGTACGCGATTATTCACGTTGCTGCCGCTGAAAAAATTATTGTGGATACATCGTTTTAAATTTGGAAGACTTATATTCTTTAATTAGGAATGATAATACATTCATTGAAATTGAATGATATATTATAACTTTCCAATAAATTCGTCGGTACGATACGCGCACCACCTACTGTAAGTTAATTTTATTATGCCTATAAACTTTGAGCAAGTGCAAGCAATAAGTTGACAAAGTTTTACCGCAATCTGATGAACGGTATGGCTGCGCATAACATACGACCAAACAAACATTCATTTTTATATATAAGATAATAAATCATGTTCCATTTCATATATGGTTACAAGGAAACTGTTATTCACATCGTCAAATCAGTTTTCGACGTTGAACTTTTTGCGAAATTTCCGCTTTGAAGGCTTAACCTGTTTCGTATTTCCGTTTCGTTATTTACAAACTGTTAACAATTACAATGCGTCACTACAATATCCGGTAAAAATGAAATCATACTTTTATACATCTGTTTCCTTTTTGGTTTAATTAATTAAAAAAAAAAAACAAAATGTTTTATACTTTATACAATTGATTATTTACATGACACGCTGTTAAGAAGAATTCTAATCGAGTAAGCTTGACGGCTCCGTGGCGCAGTGGCTTAGCAATGAGTTGCAGCGCTATGGGCCGCGGGTTCGAATCCCGCAAGGAACAGGTATTTGTATGGTCTACAAATAATTTTTCCGGGTCTGGATGTTTGTCTTTGTGATATTAATGTATAAAAACTGCCCACACGAAACAGAAGAAAATCCTAGCGTGAAGTTAATGTTTTTTTTTTAAGAAAGAAGGAAAAAAAGACATTTGTAAACTTCACGTATGTTTAATTTATCAAATTAGTTTTGTCGTAGAGCCTCGTAGGTATCTATTCAGGCTATAGTGGAAAAAGATATAAAAAATCTTATGGATTTCTATTTATAGCGATATATTATCTCGTTTACGCCAGACGAAATAATAAAATACCCAGGCCAGTGACAGGAAGCAGCGCAAAATTTGCGAGATGTCTTGTGTTGCAATTGTCGATCCACCTGCCATTGTAAAGTTTAAAGCATATCCTTCCAACAACGGGCGAGTTCCAAATCCAGCAATGTTGTGCGGGGTGATGATGAAGAAGAAGAGTGAAACCTATACTATTAAGTTCTTGCTATGTTAGCTGCTGATGAAATTTTTAACTATTTGCTTCTTCCTTAAAATTTTATCTTAACCCAATTTTAAGATATATAACTTTTTAAGAATTTTATACAGTCTAGACTGCATAATTGCAATATTTGAATCCAGCATTTTGAATAATCGTTCCACCATTTTTCGTTCGCCAAAACCTAAAAACAAGGCTACGTCACCTACACCACCGAACCAGGTTTACTAGGTAGTAGCATTCCTTTTCTGCCTAGGAGTCTGTCTGGGTAGGTCATATATAGCATATGCTAGTTAATGTGGTTAAAGTTTTATTAATTGGTTATTTATATAGCAAGCAAAATGTTGCGTGTTTTGGATAAAAATATCATACTGACTGCAGATGCCTTACGAGTCACAAGGGAAAATATATAGACTCTTGCCACTCCGTCAAAACAGCAGTTTTTGTGTGTTTTGAGAACAAATAACATGCCGAGACAATGTAAAATGCCTGAATGAATTTCATTGATTAAGAAATAGTATACTTTTTGTTTTAATATGGTCTGTTTTCCTGGTAATTTTTTTACCAGAGCAACAAGAAATTTGTCTTAATATGGTATGTTCTCCTAGTAGTTTTTTACCACAGCAACAAAAAGATTGTCTTAATATGGTTTGCTGTCCTGGTAGTTTTTTACAACGGCAACAAGAAGCAGGCACTACAAGAAAAATATTAAGTAAAGTTATCCTTGTAAAAAAAACAACACAAAATTCACATTTTCTTTCTTAACTAACGAACGAAAGTTCTTTTCAGAGAAAATAAATACCAACCTATCTATTGTGTTCAATCCATGTTTGCCAACTAATGTAAATAGTATTAAAAATAAGTTGTGATGCCAACAAGCTAAGGTAAATATTTAACATTCTAACTAATAATCTTTTTTTATTGTTGATTATTGCTTACTAAAATTAAGTATTAAGTACCTGGACTACCGAACTCGGCGTTAGCAAATAAAAATCTATTGATGAAATCTATCTAAATAAACTTGGAAAGTAAAATATTATCTAAATACAAAATTTCATCCAAATCGTAGAGCAGTTTTCAAGAAATCTGCTCTAAAATTTGGATTAACAAATATAACTAATAAATGTATATACATATATAAATATATATACGAATATTTAAAGTACATAATTATTTCTGTTGCTGTCGATTTCCCTATTCCTGTCCTCATTTCGTGAAATGCTAGAGAGCAACTTTAAGTTTTTTCCTAAAATGACTATTAAGCTTTTCTTAAAAAAGCTTAATGGTTAATACACTAATTGAAAAAAACCCGACTGCTTAAAAAGTTTACTGAAAAAAAATGTTCTGCCTTTTTTTTGTATTTACAAATGCAATATAAAAATACTATAAAGCCTATGTCACTCCCACAATTAAGGCAAATATAACGACACCTCATATGTTAAACTCTATCAAGTAGTTTACACTACTGAGCGTGCCAAATAAATAGACGTACATAGATAACATACTCTCAAAAAACATTACCCTCCTTCTTGTGCAATCGGGTAAAGACATCTCATTTTATGATTGAGGTCATTTCTGTATAAATCTAGGATAGCACTAATGCACTCGATAACCAAGCTTAAAAATTGCTGTTAAATTTACACCAATTTGGGAAAGGCGAACGCAAATATCAATAAAAATTGGTAATAATATATTAATATATATCGCCCCGCTAGAGTGACGCAACCTCTCACTCTAGCGGAGCGATATAGCGACTCTGAGGCAGGCGCGGTCGCAGCTTGATATTTTGAAGGGGGTCACTAATAATAAAATATGTCGAGTAAATTAGACTTTATTGCAAAATACACAATAGGGTATTTTTCACCATGTAAAAAATAATCAAAAAATATATATTTATGATAGATTTTGTAAAAAGTAAACGAGAAATATTGATTCCTATTTATAAAGTGCATTATAAATTTTATACTTCAATTTGAAATATTTTTTTATATGTGCCTCAAATCTGCAAAACACTGTCCGCCATATTAGATACCGTCGTGACGTCACTGGTGAAGAGAATTAGCTAATGTGCTGTGTTATTTCGAAATTTTTCAAGTTATCGTTACGATTGTTGAGTTTTATTCCGAATTTTATTGAAAAGGCATCATGGAAGATGGATTCGTAAAAGCAGAAAGTACTAATCTTTATTCTATTAATTCGAATTCGTTTAACAGAACCCATAATCTTATATTGTCTGTAATTTTCCAGCTAAAACATGCAATAATCTTTATGACATTTGAAATCAAAGCGAGTTTATTACTTCGCTTTTAGCACCAATGTTATAGATATTATAATATAAGCTTAGGTGAGAAAAACTTTTTGTTATATTTTTTTGTACAAACCATGTCACTCTTCCCATATAATACGAGAGAACAAAACACGAATTAATTAAAACACTGCACTGCACTTGCAAGGGCTGTCAAAATGGCCCACAAAGGGCGTGACAGACGAGCGATTAACCTAATCTATTACAAAATTTGACTTGCAATAGCTCATGCACCTATCATGTCATGATGTTTTGTTTTGTATAAACGATAGTTAAATATAAGTTATACTTACATCAAAGTGATCTTCACAGAAGTATAGTTTAGATTTTGTAGACAATGCCTTCGGGTCTCTTCTTGCCAGTTTTAACCAAGTATTTCTCATATTTAAATCAGTTGGCACTTGAATCCATAACTTCCCCAGCGTTCATATGCTCGTATTTTTGCATTCAGGCACAACACAACAATGATATAGATGATAACTCATTACTAAACATCCAAAAGTATCTTATTCCTTTGCAAAATAGGCAAAATTCTAGGACAGTGACATCACGAGTTGAACAGCATGGCGGCTATTGTTTTCACGCGAAAATTTAAAACGATAGATTAAAATTAATTTTTATGGCACTATTCGGTTTAAAAAAAATTATATAAAAATTATAGTGGTTCCTTATCATTTTAGGATTCATTAAAAACACTGTTTGAAAATGGGTGTAATACCCTATTTTATTGTACACATTATAAAACAAATGGAAGTCTTCTATTTTTAAGGCTTGTGATAATATTTGAGACGTCCTGGGCTATCTCTGGATGAATATTTAGAAGATCTAAACATGTCAGTCTCTCTTCTAACATGTTTGCTCTCAACCAAGTTTTTACACGCCTTAGCGTAGAAAATGATCTCCCTGATGTCGCACCCCTTATAGGAAGAGTTGCCAGAATTTTCAGCAGTGTTTATATTTGGGTAGAGGTAATCGTCGCAAACTTCGATTGTAGAAACCACACACATTTTGTATCAGTATTTTCTTTGAACTCCCGTAGTAATTCTTCTGGTGCAGGCAAGGTAAATGTTGTTGCTGAGAGGCTGCTCTCTGTTACAGTGAGTTAGATGTGTAGTATTGCTGTTGGTTTGCATACTTTGGTGTAGTCATGTAATTATGTCCTTCACGTTACACCAGTGTGTAATTATGACAGGGACATATTACAGTATGGTCGAACTTTAATTGCTCTATTGTGAATGTATAGTGCGTTACGCTGTCTTATTACTGATAATGATCAATTGCATAAGTAAGAGAGCAAGCTGAATATCCGCTCTCAAATTTTATTATTTTTAACAATTAACGCTATCCTGATGTATTTCCGAGATCAAAATTGGAATCTTCTGCTGTACTTCGAGATCAGAAGTGGGATCCCCTGTTCTTTTTCTGATTTGTAATACATACATACATATATATATATATAACAAGTGGGGGTATAAACAAGTGGGTATCAAATTGAAAAATCTTCTAAAAATTACTGACAGACTCTTCGCGATAATTATCAAGATAATGACGAGGAATATTTTCAGAGGACTGTTTATATTCCACTGATAGATAGCATAATGACTGACCTATAGGACTAACTTTCTGCGGATACGATGAACCTGTTCGGATTAGGCATTTTTATGCCAAAATCTGAATATACAAAAGATCTTCTTAGTGTGAAGAAAGTATCAGAATGTTTTTCCCATTTCTTGAGTGTTCCTGCTACCACTCTCGTTACAGAGTATCAGCTATGGATTTCAAAGTGGAAACGGGAGTTCAAAGAAAATACTGATACAAAATTTGTGTGGTTTCTACAATCGAAGTTTGCGGCGATTACCTCTACCCAAATATAAACACTGCTGAAAATTCTGGCAACTCTTCCTATAAGGGGTGCGACATCAGTGCCTACATGTATATATGTAGGCACGACTATAAAATACTGGACGGATCGAGAGTAAACGGTAAAAAGGTTTTACTCTAGCGAAGCGTCGTTTCGATGGTAACGTGGCAACCGTTGTTGTTTTATAGGATTTTGGATATTAACATCATCGAGAAAGCGGACCACATATTTGCGACGAATTGCTAACAATCTGTTTATTATATTTTCTTGTACTTTACGTTGTAACGCACGCATATTTGCGCGATCCATCATGAGTGCATCTGAAATGATCCTCTTTCGCCTACATCAGAAGTGGGATAAAGTTATCGCCCACATTTAATCTTCGAATAATGTGATGAAGACGTGGTACCGTGCGGATCGCTTTTGAATGGAAGTATGCTGTCGGCGTGGGACACCGCTGGTGGATTATTTAACGCTGCTGCCGACCGACATTTGATGAAATTTGTCTTAAATATTGCTTTAAAAAAAATATTTTGTAGTAACTTTTTGATTGGTAGAAGTGCCTGAAAGCTAAGCTTATTTCAATTGACTAACCTGAGTCTATTTGGGTGTTTAATGACCCTGTTAATTTTTTAGGTTGCTTACTTCATTTTATTTTGTGTTATGACTATGTCAACAGCCATACCGTGGCCGTGGCTCAGGGAGTGGGTTCGATGCGCGTGTGGTGTTGCTACAGGTCTAGTTTAGTCGTCGTTGAGATGTAACGGGGATGAGTGAACATTGATATGAGTGCTCGTAAAAATAAAATAAAGTGTAGTATACATTTGTAGCGTAATGAACGATTAAAAGGTTATGGCTCTTGGTTTTTTTTAGTGATAATAAGTAAAGTTTATTTGAATTGATCTGGTTGAAGTAGAATGAAGTATTGAAGAAGTTGCCGCTTACTTGTCACTTATTATTACTATTTGGTCGCATTGCATGAATTGGTGCGTAGTTGTAACTGCGATTTACTTGTGAGTCATTTAGATGCGATGAAAATCTGATGGTATGGTGGAAGGCCTTTGTCTCGTAGAGACTACTGTTGGTCGATTTGGAACGACCTGATAGTCGTTGTCTCTGCAATAGATCGTATCACAAGAAGTGATGAAGATAGGGTAACAGTTTGTTGCTAGTCATTGCGGCATTGTGATCACTGTGTGTAATCAAATTGATAACTTAACTGATTCTCTGTGTCTTGGCACATTATATATTATGATTTTTGTGGGAAAACTTCCGGGAAGAGTGACCAAAAGTGTTATTACTCCGTAATTATTATTATACAAAGTATGTTTTGTTAAGTACCCTTAACCGACGAGCATGTATGCGTAGGTACATATTTGGAGGTAAAGGAGGCGTTTTATCACGGTTTTATTGGCAATGCCGCATATGTCAACCGTGAGTAAAAAATTCAACGCAATTTTGCATTGTAATCCAAACCATTCAAACTCGGATATAGAGGGATGGTGTAATGTAGTAAAAAATATTGCACAAAATAAACGGTTAGATAGAAAACGATTTGATTTATTAATGCCATTAACAATAGCTTTAAAAGAGCATGCAGCTAATTGTCTTACCGAGTAGCGTTTGAAAATGGTCTTCGCTTATGATCCCTCATCGAGTAAATTCCTAAGACAATCATGCCTGATGTTTATGTCTGTTTTTTTTATTTTCTTTTATCTTTGATGTTTTTTTATGTATCATTTTATTTTCTGTATCAAAACTGTATGAGTGTAAGTTGCTGAATAAATGCATGTCTATTTCGATGTCTATGATGAAGTTATTACTGGATTTGTTATCTCAGTTTTATGTTAATGCGAAATATGATTTATATGGGGTACATTTTAAAGTTCGAAATGTTTAGCGATGTACCGGGGAAATGTTTAATTTTAAAATGCTATGAATTGAGAGAATGAGTGGCCTTTTTGTGTTCTAATGTGTATAGCCGTTTTGCTCTGAATATTGTGTGGTCGACAGAATTGATCTTTGATGTTGAGGGTTGGCTTTATTTGAAGCTGGTCGAAAGGACAAAGTCGTACCGGGCCATGCCGCGTACGGCTGGTTGAAAGGACACATTCTTTCGGTCTAAGCTTATGAATTTTTTCAACATCAAAAATAGGTAGGATTTCTGTGAAGCTGGTCGAAAAGACAATGTCGTACCGGTCCAAGCCACGCGCGTATGGTTGAAAGGACACATTCGTCAGGTCCAAGCTTTTGAATTTTTGATGTTGAGGGTAGGATTTCTGTGAAGCTGGTCGAAAGTAAAATGTCGTACCGGGCCATGCCACGCGCGGCTGGTTGAAAGGACACATTCGTCCGGTCCAAGCTTATGAATGTTTGATGTTGGAGGTTGGATTTGTGTGAAGCTGGTCGAAGGGACAGTATCGTACCGGGCCATGCCGAGCGCGGCTGGTTGAAAGGAGACATTTGTCCGGTCCAGGCTTGTGAATTGTGGAGTCACACGAGTCGAAGGTAAGGTCCAGTCAGGTTGGTTGAACAAAATACAGATAACAGTATCGTCCGGTCCAGACCCAAGCGGTTAGTCGTAGGGACATATTATGTATGATGTATGTATTAGTATGTGACGGCTTGAGAGAAAGGTGCCGTCCGGTCTATGCGTGGTCGAAGGGACGCACGCTTTCGATTATTGTATGATTTAGGATGTTAGTATATTTACAAGAAAGTATGTGTTGTTAAAGTGTATATCTTCCATTGGTGCTAATAGTGCCGTGCAAGCGGTATTAAGTGCTGTGTTTCTGTGTGTGCTTAGTGGAAATAGCCAGTTCTCCGGTCCATGTTATCATATGAGATGATGGCTGGTCAAAAGACGCCTTAGCTAGTGTTAGTTTGCATGTGGTCAGACGTAATCGCCTTGCGTATGAGTTAGTGAATATCCAAATATAGGAACAGTAAACCTATTCATGTCAGGATAGACGAGCGGACGGACCGGTTTGTTACAGGAATTCATGAAGATACACGCCCGAGGACTGTCGTATGTCAGGATTGGCCGTGTAGGCACGACTATAAAATACTGGCCGGATAGAGAGTAAACGGTAAAAAGGTTTTATTCTAACGAAGCGTCGTATTGCTGGTAACGTGGCAACCGTTGTTGTTTTATAGGATTTTGGATATTAACATCATCGGAAAGCGTACCATATATTTACGACCAATTGCTAACGTTCTGTTTATTATATTTTCTTGTACTTCTGTGAATTTTTTAACGTATTTCATCAGCCTCTATAGCCATCTTTAGAAGGAGGCTCTCATTTATGCCTGGTTCCTATTTTGAAAAACTCTTCTTTTTCTTTTACGAGCCGTTTTGTTACAAATGAAGTGCATGTAAACCCCTTTTCAAAACAAAATACTGGTTCAAAAATTTACGAACTATTAAAGTTTTTTTCATTTTAAGTCAACATAAGTTGTTGTATGAATAGTTTGTAGTGAAACTGCGTTTACATGAATCTCGCATGTAATAAAATGGATCGTTACAGAGAAAGAAACGTTTCTTAAATATAGGCATCGGGCATTAGATTGTATTCTTTGTATATTTGTTGCGAAATATCTTCGACAATGTATAGTTCCAGATCAGACCAATGAAAAGGTAGTCGTAGCGCTGCGTATATTCGAAGCCGAAACTATGCTTAACTTCTTGTTACTCTCACACACTCATCTCTTCTCTTTCTTTATTTTTGCTACAGCTGGATGCACATAACATATGCCTTAACCATTTCGTTAGTTGTTAGGTTCATATGTGTGCGTTAGTGTGTTGTTACAATGAGTTGAGCATGGTTTTAGCTTGTTTGCGGCGTCACCTGCAATGTACGTAACGCTCCGTCTATCTTTCGTTGTAGGTCTGAGGGTATACGTAATAAGCTATCCTATCCCGGTAGAGCCGTCTCGCTCGTGCTTAAACGTGGTAGAGCTACGATGCAGCTATATTAGTTGTTGCACGAATGGGGAACGGGTTAGGACCATACTCTCATGGAATACCAGCGTAAAATAGCAGCATAATACTGCTCTGTTTCGTGGGTGAGTGTACAGAAACGGAGACACTTTTTACTGGAAACGAGGCATTCCATCTTAGTCCTCCAGAGTGACAACGCATCTGCATTTTGATTCTTAATCGAGGATTACTGTAGATGTCTATGGGTCATAGCATCCACTTACTATCAGGTGGACTGTGTGCTCGTTTATCGCCTTTATTCTATAAAAAAAAAAACACGTAAAGATTTTTTTATTTTTATTTTTATGTCATTAGTAAGATGCTGCTGTCCATTTTTTGTCTTATTTCCTTCAGTCGCCATTTACGACACCCACGGGACGGGATCACGCGTTTTAGTTAGAACGCGTGATAAACTTATTGTCCTATCAATTTAACTTCTCCTTCATGAAATCTGTCAAATATTTCACCTTATTCAAAAGTTGCGCCGCCCTAGTGGTAGAAAAAAATCGTGTATGACCATTAATATGATACACGGAAAATTTTAATTTAAGTGATATAACCACACAACTGTTTTTTCACGATGGTACTAGAATGCATCTGTCAAGTGTCAATTTCTTGTCTCTTATTAACTCAAGTTTTGTTTAATAAATGACATTTTAAATTGGATTCAACATTTGATATTATATCGAATACACTACTTTTACGGATTTTATTGCGTTTAATTTTAACTTTTTAATTCTAATGAATAAAAGTACTATTTTTCAAATTCCTAAATAAAAATGTTAAAATTAAACGCTGTGTAATGCATAAAATTATTTTTATTGAAAATGTAGTATTCGCGCAAAATATAAGAAATCATTGCTAATATTATATTTTATCTTTTATAATAAACATTGAAACCTTTCAGAATTCTCGTCACGTTACAGATAATCACAAAAAAATGTAAATCGCAAAATCGACGGCGAATATTTAATGCTCGTTTCGGGTCTAAGCTTCATTTCGACAGTTACGTCAATAACGCTTTGTGA
The DNA here is from genome assembly GCA_029286625.1 of Parnassius orleans. Lineage (NCBI taxonomy): Eukaryota > Metazoa > Arthropoda > Insecta > Lepidoptera > Papilionidae > Parnassius > Parnassius orleans. The sequence goes on along the minus strand of JAGSMP010000501.1, from coordinate 316,912 downwards.
CATTGATATCTTTAGAAAAAAGAAATTAAAAGCTTTGTTAACACATTTTATACGCAGTTATGGAAGATTTGGTGGCAAACTTATACCTTCTTTATTTTCTCTCTTTTGTTCCTTTAATTGTTCTGTGCCACGGAGTGAGGCTATTCCTTTATATTATAATAACCCTTTTTGTGTAGTTTTTCTTTAATAAAACTTTCAAAATTGTTTATTGACAAACTTTGAATATGTTCTGGGATTTTGTTGTAAAAGCGTATATGACGGCACCAGCACCATTGCACGTGCGGCGACGTCGGTGTAGCTAGACAGGATTCTTGTAAACAACACGTGCACCGCACACCTGCGCCAATGCACCTGCGGTGGCGCCCGTTCTGGTTTATACAACCAACCAAAACTGACGGAGCGGCCGCCGTTAGGGCAGTCTTGGCTCTGGCGTGGAATGGTGCGCTTGTTGTATTCCGTTACTAGCTTGTCTTTGACTCGTTGGCTAATTAATTCGTGCAAACGAATTAATTATTATTCTCACCTATAAAATTAGTCTCGGTACAATTTATAGTTGTATTAAGTAATCTATTGTAAATTAACCTTATTTAAAAGAAAAGTCCCGCTGGGTTTCTTGCTGGTTCTTCCCAGGACTGAGGTTTTATCCGAACCGGTGGTAGTAGTATTATATTGAATAATAGTAATTCTATTCTATTCTAAAAGCCTTTTCTTGTGACTATACATCAGAATAACATCCTTCATAAGAAATGAGAATAAAGCTTTCCATATAAGTTCTCTATATTCTTAAAATCCTTTTTACATATACATTGCCTCATAAATTAATTACTGATTCTTTGGAGTCTAGTAACTGGCATTACAAGGTTATGTTTGTTCCTAGTTTTTAAAGTATGAACATCCTTATTCTTATTAAAGCTATTTATGTTTTATGTACATACATTACTTTTTCATAAATATATTGCGATGCCAAAGTATATTAACGTTTTAAGTTTATTTCTTTAAATTTTTCTCTGAGGGACTCTTTACAATTTAAGTTATAAATCACGCGTACGGCTCCTTTTGCAAAACAAATATGGCTTTAATATCAGTCACATTACCCCATAGCAAAATTCCATAAGACATTACGCTATGAAAGTAACTGAAATAAACTAATCTAGCTGTCTCAACATCTGTGATACTTATAATCTTCCTTACATACAGCATATGCTGCAGAACTAAATCTGCTTGTTTATTGCATGCCTTAAACGCAAAGCGCTTAAGGCATGCAATAAACAAGCAGGTAGATGTTATAAGGAGTAACTTAGTTTACCCTATATAACGTAGAGCAACTTTTAACATATTACAAACGTTTTCATTTGCCGTTTTTGGGATTAAGCATAACGTAGCAGCTGCCATTCGTGCGTGTTCGGTTACAGGTGTCAAAATAACAGCTTTTTTTACTAAATGCTTATGAAAGTATATACGGTACTTATAAGAAAAAAACAATTTTTAAAATTTTTGAATGTCTGTCTGTCTGTCTGTTTGCTTCGGCTAATCTCCGAAACGGATGGACCGATTTTGACGGGACTTTCACTAGCAGATGCTGATGTTATAAGGAGTAACTTAGGCTACTTTTATAATCATATTCAACATATAAATAATATAAAAAGCACATTGTCAGAAAGATAAATGATTTTTGAACTTATTAATATTTTTTTTAAATCGATTAATTGCTATTTTTACATAAAAAAGTGGTTTTAGTGGCTTATGGTGTAGATTTATCAAGTCCGCATGGAGTGGTAAGCACGATAACTTTCGAAAGTATCAATTGCTTAACTCAATCTATTTTTTAATCTCTTCATCAATCATGTGGGAAGCCATGGAATTTAAATGGCAGTTAAATTTTATTTTGTTTAGTTACAATTAATTGTTTTCGGCTGAAAAATTTCGAAATTTTCGGTGTTTTGAGCAGCCTTGTCACAGATTTTTATTACAATATTTTGTTTCGTATATAAAGTACGTAGAATTTATACATAAATATACTTATGCGTACCGGCAGGCGAAGTGTAGGGCGTCCCCCCACTAGATGGAGTGACGACCTGGTAAGACATGTAGAAGTCAATGGATGCAGGTGGCTTGTGACCGTCATTTGTGGCATTCCTTTGGGGAAGCCAATGTTCCTCGAAGAGTAGAACCAGGTGTGGCGAGTTTGGCCTCGTTTTGTTACTTATGATGAGACCTTACCTCCGGACTTGATAGAATGACCTGAAGGTGTACTTCGGTGAATTCAAATTCAAATTCAAATATTTTATTTCAGTAACTTAGTCTATTACAAATATTACTTGTGGGAACTTCCCTTTAGGCAAAAAAATGGCCTGTGGCAGGAAGAACCGCTCTTTTTACAATCAGTTACATAGAAAACTAAATTAAAACTAATATACACTAAAACAAGCAAGTTAACATATATACTTTTTATTCCCTTCTCCTCGTGTGTGTGTGTTTGTGTGTGTGTGTGTGTGTGTGTGTGTGTGTTTGTGTATGAGTTAGCGTAAGTGTTGTGTTACATAGTTAAAAGTTAATATTAATATTTTCAAATACTCACCTTAATTGATAGTATTGCTGGTAAATGAAACCTGTATGCGCTATAAGACCTATGGATACCTACACGTAATAATGATATGTTAGTTTTTAAGCATCAGTTCTGTCTCAGTGTAAATTTTTGATTTTAGCCATTCCAAAACCGTTTTCTTACAATCTTTTTTATTAAGGGGGAATATGTTAAGATACTTATTTATTTTATTGTAAATTGAGGCAGACTGCATATAGTACTGCCGTCTTTCAAAGTCTGATTTTACTGTGGGAACTAAGGCAACTTTATAAGTTCTTTCCTGATTAGCAAGGAACTTCAAAGGGAAGAGATTTGTGCATTCTAAGAACAATGTCCAATATGTATAGTTTCATAACTGATAGAAGATTAGCTTCCCGATAATGATTTTTAGTGGGGTATGTATATGTTTTTAGAAGCATCATTTTTATCAGCACCCTTTGAGCTCGTTCCAGACATGGTAGAGCAGTTTTAGCAGCCGAGCCCCACGCTGATATGCAGTATACCAGTATGGATTGAGCGAGTGCAACATATGTTTGAGTAAGTAATTCTTTACTCGCAATGTGACGTAAAGTTTTAAAAGTCCAGATCAGCTTTCTCACTCTTTTCGTGGTCAATTCTACATGCAGGTGCCAAGAAAGACGTTGGTCGACGAGAACCCCTAAGTATTTAGCATAAGCGACTTTATCTATTCCAGTACACGAGCAGTCAGTATAAGACGGGTCACCACACTTGTGAATTTTTATGTTATAGTTTGAAGGGGGTTGAGTTGTGATGTTTTTACTGAAACAGATTTATTAAGTCTTAGCTGCATTAAAGGTAAGAAGGTTTGTGTCCAACTAGGATGCTATTTTTGCCAGGGCTTTTTCTGTCGATCTTTATCATCTGCGTAAGAAAATACAGTATAATTGGATAGTTTTAGAAAACACAGATTATTTACATACACCAGGAAAAGCGTTGGTCCCAGCACGCTCCCCTGTGGGACACCGAATGTTAAACTGGCTTCCTGGCTATTGTGGTTGCCTATTCGAATACGCTGCTTTCGGTTAGTAAGGTAATCTTTGAATATTTTGAGAGGAGTATCTCTCACCCCTACTTCCTTTAGTCTTTTTAACAGGTTTGGCACCGACACTGTGTCGAATGCCTTCTTTAGATCGAGCAATACTCCCAGACATTTGTTTCCAGAATCCACTTCTTTTACTACTAGAGTTGTAAGAGCCTGTACAGCATTTTCAGTCAATAAGCCTCGTTCAAAACCAAATTGATTTTTTGCTATGATGCTATATTTTGTACACACGCCTTTTAGTCTTTAGTACATTGAGAATGGACTAAGCGGTAGCGATTGTAGGATGTTCCACTACCTATATGTACACACGCAATACTAAATCATAATGAATTATTGGCCATTACAAAACTGTCGCCGATTATGTTCGCCAGCTCTTGGACTAAAAGGTTATGTAGCAAGCACTGGCTTAAAATATCAAAAAAAATATACGGCGAAGGAAAACATCGTGAAGAAAACTGCATATCTTAGAAATTTGATTTTTAATAAATTAATAAATTGATGGCCTTACTTCAAAGATTTTTGTTGAATCGGATATCGCATACATAAATAAAGTAATAAAATATCTCAATACCTGTCTCTTTCTTTTGTTATTTAGTGAAAAGAGCGCTTTAAGCATTTCTGAAATTGATGTCGATTTTTATGAGTGGGGCCGCATGTCTAACTTTGTAACTTAAAAGCAAAACAACTTGAAATATTGTACAGATTATATTCTAGTCATTATTTTTATCATAGTCTTTTTGAAAATAAACTGGCTGAAATATAGGACTCTCAAGTAATCTCGTTTTTAGGTTTCTCGTTTTTAGGGATCTAGGATACATTACCAGAAGCAGATTATGTGCCACTTTACTCAAAATAAAACTATTTAGATATATGGGGGCCCCATTGAAGTTTCGCGTCAATAGTAATACCAAGAAAAACAATGGTATTCACAAGACCCAACTCCTCCCCAATTAAGAGCACATTGGTATTCGAATGTTTTTCATTAGGTATTGTAATTTAATAAATTTTGTCTTATTGCCGTTTAAGAGCAAATTGTTAGCATTAAACCAATGTACTAATTTCGATAGAGCATTATTTACATCGCCATGATTAATTGACTGCAGTTTGAGTTTGAAAATTAAAGTGGTGTCCTAAGCAAATAATACTATATCTTAATTGTCCCCTATAAGATAAGGTAAGTCATTAATATAGATTAAGAACAGGAATGTGCTAAGAATCGAGCCATGAGGAACGCCCATTGATTACCGATCCGGAGGAACCTTTACCATTGATCACGAATTTTTGAGTTCGGTTACTTAACACTGGCATCAGACGTCGAGTGACCCCTTGTAAAACCAAATTGGTTATTATAAAGTAATTTATTTTTTATTAACAATTGATTCAAAATTATTTTTTCAAAAATTTTACTGAGATTTGGTAGTACAGAAATAGGTCTAAAATTAGCGGAGTCAAATGTACTAACAGATTTAAATAAAGCTATTAGTTTACTATATTTCATTAAATCAGGAAACACACCAGAATCGATACAAGTATTAAAAATAATAGCAAGATGCGGTGCAATTAAATCTATTATGGACGCAATAACTGTAACGGAAATCCCCCACAAATCTGCGGTTTTCTATACATTAATGATTTTGAAGTAATGACTGTGCAACATTTGGAGAAGTATTCAATGACTCTGTTGGCAAGATAGGAATATCAGTGAAATATTTCTCAAACACCGCTGCGACTTCTTGATTTGATTTAGTCAATTCATTGTTAATTTTTAATGGACAGTTTGAGTTACGAGGTTTGTCTTTACTGGTTTCGCTGTTAATTATACTCCACGTCATTTTAATTTTATTCTTAGACGTCTTAATTTTGTTGCTAATATGTTAAGATTTGGCTGCGGAGCAAACTCTTTTAAATATCTTAAAATAATTTTTGACATATTCTTTAAAAGCATTGCAAAGATTATATGATCTTTCATGGTAAAGTTCATAAAACCTTCGTCTCCTTTTATGAATTCCTGCTGTCGCCCACTCATTAAATACCTTGTGACTGTTTCTGGAGAATGTTTTAGAAGTAAATATTTTATTAAATTAATTGATTTTAAGGGTTAATATTTCTTCATATAAATAGTCTGCATTGTTCTTATAAGAAAGCAATGGAAGGTTTTTTACCATATTACTCGTAAATCTCTCCGGGCGTTTTGTATTAATACCAGTTGTCCACAGTGATTTGAACTAAGTTTTGAATTATTGATTTGTTGATTGGTACAACACCTGTAAAAATATTATCAATACAATTTGCACTACACCCTTCAATACGTGGAGCTTCAAAGAATAAATTATCAAGATTATAGAATTTGAACAAAGAGCAAAATTTAATACTGATGGAAGAAGTTTCCAGGAGATTGATATTAAAACCTCCACATACTACAAGAGATTTATTCTGTTTATTAAGCTTAACTAAAATTTCTTCCACAATTTTTTCAAAGGTATCATAACTTGAAAAATACACTGGCTGTAAACACTGACAACAATAAGGTGCTCAAGCTCAACACATGCCATTTGTATAGTATGCTCAACAGGGAGGCTCACAATGTCTTTACGTTTTTACATGATAAGGATTTATTAGCTAATATTAAGGAGCCACCACGTAATTAAGTATCTCTATTGAACGAACTGACCACCTAGTGATTACTGAAATTAAATATGGAATTGTTATATTTCAACCAATGTTCAGTAATACATAAAATATGTATATTGTTACTATTTAAAAATAATTCAATTTCTAATTCTTTGCCTAACATACCTTGTATATTTTGATGCACCAAGTTGATACAGTTTTCATTACAGCTATTTTGTGAAATTACACAATTATGTATTGGTAAGTTGTATTCTAAGCTATTTAAATTATCTTTGATAAAGTCTATTGTCTTATTTATTTTATAACATATTGTATTAAAAATCCACTGCTGAACATAGACCTCCAACAAAGATAGCCTCATAGGGGCGATATTTGCCATAGTGCCACGCTTGGAGAGGAGGTTGGCAACTGCAGTTGTTTTATTTTTTAGTTGTTATTATGACGACGCTGCTGCTCATCTCCTGGTTTGTTTCCCTCTGTCGCCTCTTACGACACACACGTGACGCGAGTAGTGGATATTCTTACAGCGCCATTAACCACTGTGGAGGTAAATTATTTTATTAATTAAAATATGTAAGGGGCACGATGCGTACAGAACGCTGTGTATGGTGGCGAAAGAGAATCCATCATTCCATTTTATAACAAGGGTGTCGTAACAGGCGACTATCTGAATTGTCAGAAATCGGCGGTGTAACCATCTCGCTTAAATTATAGTTGCGTTTCCCTTTTTAACCGCATTAAAAAAGGAGGAGGTTCTCAATTTGAGGTTTTTTTTGTATGTATGTTACGCGATATCTTCGCAGATTGTGAAACAATTTTGATGATTCTTTTTTTATTAAATAGTTTATACTTTAAATTTCACCCCTAACGGTAGAAAATAAATAACTTCTTTTTTAGCAATTTGGAGTCGGATTTTACTTTTTGTTAAAAGTTATAATTATTTTGCCAATAGTTCTCGTTATGGACCCATCGTATACAAGTAAAACATTTGAAAAAAAAAGTCAATAATTTAAATCATTCAGTACTACAGAAACTGACGAAATTTGTTTGACCAGATCGCTAATGTACGTCCTATTTACTTGACCACTGGCTTTTTCATATTTTCAGTACGTTAAAACGGGTCGTATGTAAAAACGTACTTTTTTTAAATAGAGAAACCACGCATAAACCTGAATACCTTGCAACCTGCAATTCTGTATTCGTTTCTTGTCAGTCACAGACAAAATGCTGTAATTGATTTTAGCTTTTTCATATTATATAAGTCCACTGCTGGGCACAGGCCTCCGTCAGGGTATTAGCGCTGCCCCAATGTGTGCTGGCGGCCTTTACATGCTTTCAATTTTTTTAATTACTCAGTAGATTTCCTCGCGATTTCTTCCTTCACCTCTCAGCACGTGGTAAATCAATGTTTAAAATTGCAATTACCAGTTACATTGGTGCCGGCGGGAATCGAACCCAGGTTGCTCGCGTACTTTGAAATTTACAGTGAGTACTTAGTACCTGCACTACCACAGCTCAAAATTTAACGTATGATTATGATAAGACGAAATCAAATCAATTTTAAAAAAGTAATTTAATCAAAAAAAGATAAAAAAAAAACAAAAGTAATTTTGTAATATTTGCCCCGAGAGAACGCATGTTGTTTGGCACCTATTGACCTATTTTGAACCTATTGTTTGGCAAATGTTTCCTACAATTATGTATATTACTTTTCTCGTTTGTAAAGTCGAATAATTAAGAAACTTTCAATCTCCTTTATGTTGTTGAAATTGAACCCAGTGCGAACATGCTTGTATGGAAATGGGAATCTTTTTACTCTAAAGTTTCGAAAACTTTTCCTACCCCTTATTCCTTGTTAAATACACAGTTTTTAAGTAGTTCTCACATTAGCTTAAATGTAAATTAAATATTTAAAAAAATGTATACTAATTATTAATAAGTTTGAAAAGCTGTTTAATAAGAATGAATGTTGAACAAAAAATCTAGAAGAATTATGGTGTAACAAACATTCTTTCAGTTGAGTTCAAAAAAGCGGGAGGTTTACGATTAGATTAGATACATTCAAACCATGGTACCGTGGAGTAGTCAGGTTTTCTGAAAATTGGACGTAAAATTTTATACTAATAATGAAACTTAGAATTTTATAGGATAAGGGTTATAAACGAGCACACAGTTCACCTGATGGTAAGTGCTTACTGTGGTTCAAAGACATCTACATCAGATCATAAAATGCAGATGCGTTGTTACCAGTGAGGACTAAGATGGAATGCCTCGTTTCCAGTAAACAGGGTCTTCGGTTCTCTACACTCACCATATGAAACACAGCAACGTTGAGCTGCTATTTTACGCTCATATTCTGTTAGAGCGTGGTCCTTCCCCGGTCGAGACGACTCATCCTTGCTACAACTTCAGTACTAATATAGGTGCAGCATGCTTCTACCACGTAAAAGTCTCATGGGTATCTTACAATAAAAAAATTATAAGTTTAGAATTTTATAAATAAATGTTAACATTAAAGTGGCAATGCCGATTTTCATTCCTGATACGTTAAATTCTGAGTTAAAACAAAACAAAAATAACATATATACGTACTTCCAAAAATTAATGATGATTGATTCAAAGTATAATCCATTCATCCATCCATATATAAGTCTACAAAAGTCTATGCTGAACATGGATTGCCTCAAAGGGAGATTTTGTCATAATTGCCACGCTTGGCAGACGGGTTGATAACCGCAGTTGTTTTTATTAATTTTATCTATACCTTTTTGAATTTTAATTTCCCAATAAATGAAATCAAACGTTAAAAATCCCTAAAATTAGATAAATAAAACATAGATTATATTTTAGTAGTTAACTGCTGTTCCAGAGCAAATATTAAAAAACATGGATGCGGCGAAAGTTTACCTCATTTATCTACCAAATTATCAAACAAATTTAACTGAGCCGGGCTAATCCTCAGAGTTACTGCTAATCTGTTTATAATTACCAGCACACCTTTATATCCTTTGCATTATCCATTATTTAAGTTGCTACATTCAAATAATAAATTGTTTTTAATTTGCTTTTGAGACAAACCTAACAACCTTTGAGTAAAAAAAACTGCAAGTATTAAACTTGCAATTTTGTTTAGCGGTCCGACCTAAAAATTGGTTAGAATAATATTCATTCTTATAAGGAATTTAAATAATATTAATTCTTAGACCCTTACTGTGTAGTGGCGGTCTTAGAATATCAACTACCCCATATAATCTCGTGTCGTAAGAGGTAACAGAGGAAAACTGAACAAGGACATGGGCAACAGCATTTTGCTGATAACACCTGAATAAAAATAACAAACTGCGGGTGCCATCCAGCTGGTCAATCGCGGTAACTATTGTAAATATCTCCCATATGAGGCAATACGTGGAGAAGACCTATGTACTTTTGATAGGCTTTAATAGTAATAATAATAATAATAATAGTTAGGTGTATATATATATATAAGTGTAGGGAAGTGACGAACCCATCGCTCGCTGACGTAACAGTTAAGTGACAAAACTGCTACGTCGGTGCAGTCAGTCAGCGCCTTGCCAAGAGGTGTGGGCACCGTGCCTCGGCAGAATTGAGGGTGCAAAGGCCCGTTTGTGCTTACGGCCACACCATGAAAAGGTGCCGGGCCTATCTCCCGGTCGAGGCCGGTCTCCCGTTTATTGACGCCCATTTTATGGATAATGGAGAATAATAGGACGAGCAAAGGGTCGCTGCCTGGGGATCGCCGGGGCGCGTCTAGAGCTGGAGTTGGACGCAACAGCATGCGGGCTGCCAGCCGAGCGTGAGGTGCTGCACGACCACCTAGCAGCCCCTCGCATCCATCATCCCCACCAGATGGCTTGGTGTCGCCATCTGGTGGGGATGATGGATCACCAAGCCATCTCGGACTCGGCAAGCGGCACCCGCCGCTGGTGGAGAACGCCGCATGCGTTGGAATAAAAATATGAACACAAACACATTGCGGTCGTACTGTAGGGCGAAAGGGGAAGGAACTGGAGGAATAGCGTATAGGGCTCGGATGCATAGCTTTTTTGCTGAGCAAAAGCTTTCGTCACAGAGCAAAACCTGGCAGACCGAGTTCGGTACATCATGCGCTCGAAAATATTTGATGATGCCGAACTCGAACGACTACGACGGGAGGCTATTCCCTCATCGAATGAACCGGCTATAGCTGGGGATGCAGCTCCTCAGGCCACAGACCAGCAGCCAAATGTGGAGGCCACCGTGTATCTTCCCGCTCTGGTTGATTCAGGCGATCATGAAATGGTCACCCACGAACTAGATCAGATGAGGAGTAAATTCGAGGAGGCGATTGAGGAAACGCGCAGTACGCCTCTCGAAAATCGACCGCGACTCCCGCGAATAACCCTAAGCAAGCGGAATCGGGATGTCGTGACGGCCCTGAACCCTTGCTGTCAACCTATTTGGAAGCCAGCCGGGACCTTTGCGATACGGACTCAATAATTTTTGGCGCCGCTTTGGCAGTTTGCCGCATTGTTGGTGCCAAACTTCCCACGTCTGGATGTGCTACTGAACAAAGTAGCACTATCCCAGCCTGGAGAAGAAGTATTGAGGACCGTATCGCAAAGGCAAGGGCCCTCATCGGCAGGCTGATAAGCTTCAGGTCGGGCAATAATAGGCCGAGAATTGTGCGCACGCACGAGTTAAATATCACTTTGTCCCAGCCGGATATAATGCAAAAACTGACGGAGCGCATAGATGACCTGAAGCAGAGAATCGCTGCTTGGTGGAAGCTAATTCGGCGATATACCGAGAGGTCGACACGCTTCAATCAGAATCGTGTCTTCTAGAGTGATCAGAAGAGGCTCTATAAATCATCGGAGCAATTAATGGTACGGGGAACGGGCCCAGCACCGAGTCAGGCCGACACTGTAGTATTCTGGCGCGGCCTGTGATCAGAGCCCGTAAACCATAGCGAGGGCCATTGGACTATTATGCGAATATTACGCCCATGGCCCCATCATTATAACGCCGGACGACGTAGCTGAGGCGGTCCGAAGAGCCCTGAACTGGAAAAGTCCGGGGCTCGACGGACTGCATCACTACTGGCTGAAGGGGTTTGTGGTGTGTCACGCTCTGCTTGCCTGACAGTTTCAAGAGGCTCTTGACCAGAAGTCGCTCCTAAGCCTCTTCAATACTGGGATCACTCATTTGGTTCCTAAAGACCAAGTTACCACAGACCCCAGCAAATACCGCCCCATAACGTGTCTACCTACCATATACAAGACACTAACATCCATTTTGAGCGCGAGAATCATTCGTCACCTGTACTCAAATCAGGTGGTGTCGACTCGGTGCCTCATACATGGCTGAAGAGGGTCCTCGAGCTATACAAGGTTGACTGTACAGTTCAAGACTTCCTTAAGCAGTGTATGGGGCAGTGGAGTACGATCCTTTGTCATCTAGGCAAGTGGATGACGGCTGCGGAGAACCACATAAGGATAAGAAACGGTATCTTCCAGGGCGATAGTTTGAGTCCAATCTGGTTCTGACTCTCTCCGAACTCACTTAGTACCTTACTGGAGGTTTCCGGGAGGCGATTCCAGCTTCGGTAAGGAGGTACAAAAGTGACCCACCTATTCTATATGGGTGATTTCAAGTTATTCGCCTCCATTCGCTCACATCTTATGGAATTGCTAAACAGCACTCGTGATTTTAGCAATTCTATTAGAATGGAGCTGGGGACAGATAAGTGTACAGTTCTCCATGTCGAAAAGGGTAGAGTTGCTAACTCTGAGGACATAGACCTATCTATGCCCATAAACATAAGGCCCTATCCGAGGCTGAAACATACCGATACCTGGGTATGTCAAAGAGCATAGGTATCGATAAGGCGGCTATGAAACAGTCAGTTTGCGATGAGTATTATGCACGCTTGACAAAAGTGCTTCACAGTCTTTTGTCGGGCGTTAATAAGACACACGCAAATAACGGCTGGGTTATGCCTGTCCTCATATATAACTTCGGCATACTCAGGTGGACTCAGAACGCTCTGTATAGAAACGTCCGCACTGTGATAACGTCCCACAGGATGCATCACCCGCGATCGTCAGTAATGACGCTGTGCTTGCCACGAAAACATGGTGGGCGTGGCTTTTTAAGCGCTTCCACCATGCATAATCGCGAAAAATAATTCCTGGCGAGATCGGATGATCCATTCTACAGCGACGTTATATTGTGTGATATAGGGCTTACTCATCTAACCTTAGCAGTACAGTGCATTTCCGACCGGGAGACCGTATTGAAGGAGAAGGAGTTCCAGTGGAGGTTCTACTAGGGCTCTACACGAGCTTTTCATAGACACAGTTGCCTCCCTTTACTGACTACGTTTTGTTGACCCCTTTGGGGAAACAGAGGGTTTTGTCTGTACGATACAGGATCAGGTTATTAAGACAATCAATTATCGGAGATACATCCTAAGGGATGGCACCATCGACACTAACTCTGAGTACTTGCACAGTAACCAGAATTCTACACCACGAGCTCGCTCTGAAGTACGGTCTTGTGGAACGGAAATTGCCTTACTACAAGTACTTGCCGGAATCCGTGCTCGAATATGACCGAGCCAGGCTCTACTGGGACCGGGCCATCTTCACAGATAAGACTTTTCTTGTGAATAAGCCTGATATTGTGCTGATGGACCGGGCACAGTCAAGGATATTTTGGGTTGATATTACCATTCCGTATAATGAGAACCTCGTGAAAGCCGAAACAGATAATCGAACAAAGTATCAGGCCCGGGCTGGAGTTTGCGTATACGTCAGAGAGACATCTGTTTTCGACGCCTCGGCAGTCTTGAAGGTACGGACCTGTCCATCCTTTGGCTGCGCGTAGACAGCGACGACCATCCCCGCGTCTACGGGTGCCTCTATAGGTCCCATAGCGGTAATGCCGAAACAGACCTTTACACTCCTTTAGGCTCGTCGGACCATTGTCTTGTCCGGGTGTGGTGCCACTCACACTAACGTCGCGGTTGCATTCTGCAGGCTGCCGCCGTGTTTGGCACTATAGGTCGGCCGATTGGGATAGGATGCGTTCTTTTTGCATCCTACCCTTGGGGGCAGGTTTGCTTCTCGCCGGAAGATCCCAGCGTTTTTGCTGATGTGGTACTTCAGGTATGGAACTTTTATTCCATCCTCTGTGGTGCCCATCGGAGGCAGATCAAGCCATGGTTTGGTCGCTCCTGTAAAATAGCATCACGCTATAAGCAGGAGTGCTACCGGTCCTGGGCTGACGCATCAACGTCTCGGGATGTAAACACCAGCGCTCTTAAAAGAAGTTTAATTCCGCCTCTAGGTCCTTCAAAAGAGTCATTGCCAAGGCAAGGTCTGAGCACATTGGCAGAATTGGCGAGAAGCTAGTTCACCTTCCTTCAGGAACCCGTGGATTCTGGTTTCTCGCCAAGGCTGTCAAGAGAACTTCTGTCAGCCATCCCTACCATCTCTGCACAGAGGACGACTCACTGGCCCATGCCGCAAAGGAGAAAGCCGATCTGTTGGGCTCTCTCTTTGCGTCCAACTCGACTCTGAATGACGGGGAGCACACCGCCGACTATCACGCGTGTGAGTGCTCCATGCCGGATGTGCAGTTTACACAGCGCTCGGTTCGCAAAGCACTCCGAGCAAGCAAGTCAGTGGGCCTGATGGAGTCCCACCCATTGTGCTGAAGACGTGTGCTCCGGAGTTGGCCCCGGTTTTAACGCGTCTTTTCCGTACTCCTACTCCCAAGGCGTGGTCCCGAATTCATGGAAGACAGCTTTGGTCCACAATCCCTAAAATAGGCGACCGCTCAGACCCGTTCAACTACAGACCTATCGCCATGACCTCCTTGTTCTCCAAAATAATGGAGTCTACTATAAACTGCCAGCTCATGAGGTACCTAGAGGATCACCAGCTGATTAGTGACCGCCAATACGGTTTTCGTCGTGATCGATCAGCTAGTGATCTTCTGGTCTACCTGACTCATAGATGGGCGGAGGCAGTAGAGTCCAAGGGGGAGGCATTAGCCGTTAGTTTGGACATAGCGAAGGCCTTCGATCTGTTCTGGCACAAAGCGCTTCTTTCAGCTCCTTCCTATGGGCTTCCGAGAAATTGTGAAATTGGATCATCAGTTTCCTTGCTGATCGGAGCATCAAGGTCGTAGTAGACGGTGCATGCTCTGATTACAAGCCTATCAACGCTGGTGTTCCACAAGGCTGCATGCTATCACCAACGCTGTTTCTCCTGCATATCAATGATATGTTGCAAACTGGTAACATTCATTGCTATACAGACGACAGCACTGGTGATGCCTTATATACCGGCCGTGCAAATATTTCTCGGGAAAACGTCACCGAGTACCGGGACAAACTTGTGTAAAATGTAAATCGAATAAAGTCTCGGATTGGGGCGACTAAATCTAGTCCAGTTCAATCCCCAGAAGACAAGTTTGCGCGTTTACCGCTAAAAGAACCCTTTATCGTATCTCCTCAGTTTCAAGGCACTCCCTTGTTGCTTCAGCCAGTATTGGAATCTTCGGTGTCGACATATCGAGTGATGTGCAGTTTCGTGGTCATTTGGAAGAGGCCAAACTGGCCTCTAAAACTTGGCGTGATCAGCAGAGCGGGACAGTATTTCATGCCGGTACACCGCTTGCAACTTTACAAGGCGCATGTTCGGCCCCATGGAATACTGTTCCCATCTCTGAGCAGGGCTCCCCAGTGCCAGTTCCTTCCACTTGACCACATCCAGCGCAGAGCGGTTCGAATCGTCAACGACCGAGTTCTTTCCGATCGGCTCGACTCACTGCCACTGCGTAGAGATGTTGCATCTCTTTGCGTATTTTATCGCATGTACCACGGGGAGTGCTCTGAGGAATTGTTCGGACTAATTCCAGCCGCTTAATTGCACATTGCGACAAAACTCATGATACCATCCATACCACCTGGATGATTGGCGTTCACCACTGTGCGATTTAGAAGAGTTTTCTTCCTCCACAACTTCCTTGTGGAATCGATTACCACCAGCGATTTTTCCGGACCGATACGACTTAGGGACCTTCAAGAAAAGATTACACTTTTCTAAAGGCCGGCAACGCATCCGCAATTCCCTGGTGTTACGGTTGTTCATGGGCGGCGGTAGTCACTTACCATCAGGTGAGCCGCATGCTCGTTTGCCCCTCTCCTATAAAAAAAACGCCTCTCGAAAATCGACCGCGACTCCGCGAATAACCTAAACAAGCGGAATCGGGATGTTGTGACGGCCTGAACCCTTTGCTGGCAACCTATTTGAAGCCAGCCGGGACCTTTGCGATACGGACTCAATCATTTTGGCGCCGCTTTGGCAGTTTGCCGCATTGTTGGTGCCAAACTTTCCACGTCTGGACGTGCTGCTGGACAAAGTAGCGCTATCCCAGCCTGGAGAAGAAGGATTGAGGACCGTATCGCAAAGGCAAGGTTTCTCATCGGCAGGCTGATAAGCTTCAGGTCGGACAATGATTCGAGGTTAAATATCAGTTTGTCCCAGCCGGATATAATGCAAAACTGACGAAGCGCATAGATGACCTGAGCAGAGAATCGCTGCTTGGGGAAGCTAATTCGGCGATATACCGAGAGGTCGACACGCTTTAACCAGAATCGTCTCTTCCAGAGTGATCAGAAGAGGCTCTATAAATCATCGGAGCGACCAATGGTACGGGAAAGGGCCCAGCACCGAATTAGGCCGACACTGTAGCATTCTGGCGCGGCCTGTGATCATGGCCCGTAAACCACAGCGAGGCCCTTGGACGGAAGTTGTGGCGATCAGTGTGCGAATATTACGCCCATGGCCCCATCATTATAACGCCGGACGACGTAGCTGAGGCGGTCCGAAGAGCCCTGAACTGGAAAAGTCCGGGGCTCGACGGACTGCATCACTACTGGCTGAAGGGGTTTGTGGTGTGTCACGCTCTGCTTGCCTGACAGTTTCAAGAGGCTCTTGACCAGAAGTCGCTCCTAAGCCTCTTCAATACTGGGATCACTCATTTGGTTCCTAAAGACCAAGTTACCACAGACCCCAGCAAATACCGCCCCATAACGTGTCTACCTACCATATACAAGACACTAACATCCATTTTGAGCGCGAGAATCATTCGTCACCTGTACTCAAATCAGGTGGTGTCGACTCGGTGCCTCATACATGGCTGAAGAGGGTCCTCGAGCTATACAAGGTTGACTGTACAGTTCAAGACTTCCTTAAGCAGTGTATGGGGCAGTGGAGTACGATCCTTTGTCATCTAGGCAAGTGGATGACGGCTGCGGAGAACCACATAAGGATAAGAAGCGGTATCGTCCAGGGCGATTGTTTGAGTCAATCTGGTTCTGCCTCCCTCTGAACTCACTCAGTACCTTACTGGAGGTTTCCGGAGACGATTCCAGATTTTCCAGGTTACAAGATGAAGGTGTGAAAGAGAGGTATAAATGTAGACTGAGGGAAAATATAAGTGGTTTGAATGAATTATGTAAAAGCATGAAAGCAGGTAAGGCAGCCGGATATGATAGAGTATCACTCGAAATGCTAAGGGCTGGAGAGGGAGTGGTGGCAGGCTTGCTGTACATTTGTTCAATTTATGTTGGGAACTGAAACGGGTACCGGGAGACTGGTGTAAAGCCGTTATGGTCTCAATATATAAGGGAAAAGGGTCACAGCAGGGCTGTTAAAACTACCGTGGTATCGGTCTGCTTAGTATTATGGGAAAACTGTATGCTAAGGTGTTAATTGAAAGAGTTATGGAAGAAACTGATGGAAAATTTGGGATGTACAAGCTGGATTTAGAAAGGGATGGGTGTACGGATCAAGTCTTTCCATGCATGATTTCGGAGAGTTTTGGCCAAAAACCAGAACGTTTTTGTGCGTTCATGGACTTAGAAAAGGCTTATGACAGAGTGGACAGGAATGTGTTATGGCAAACACTGAACTCATTTGGGTTGAGCGCTGGTTTGATACAGGCATTAAGGTCTCTTTATAGGGACTAGTGCTTGTGTAGGGATCAACAGGGTTTACTCGGAATGGTTTCGCACCCAAAATGTGTCAGAGAGGGCTGTGTAGCTTCCCCGTGGCTGTTTAACCTATTTATGGACAGTTGTTTGCAAACTTTGAAAGTTGAAGAATGTGGGTTGAGAATAAGTGAGTTAACCGTCAAATGCCTTTTGTACGCGGATGATCAAGTCATATTTGCATCGTTGGCGTGAGTTGCAAATTATGGTTACTTTAATGAACTGGTCATTAAAAGAAAGGGGTATGAAAGTGAACGCAAGTAAGACGAAAGTGATGGTTTTGAAAGAGAAGAAAGTAAAACGTTATGTGAAATAAGAATAGAAGGGAGTTGATTGAGCAAGTGGATGAGTTTGTATATTTGGGATGTTTATTTAACAGGGATGGTAGATATGATAAGGATATAGAACGACAGTGAACGCAGGAAATAGAGTGAATGTTGTGACCAGGAGCGTTGTGAGCCGTTATATTGAAAAAAGGCCAGATTAGGAGTACCCTTAACCGACGAGCGTATATGCGTAGATATATAGCCATATATGTCACAGAGGTGTGCCAGAATCGTGCCAAATGGAAGTCTGTAGTCTCTGTCTGCCCCTCTGGGTGACAGGCGTGAGTGTTTATGTATGTTTATGTATGTATTTATTAAAACATTATTATATTTTTAAATAGATTAGAAAGCGCCGAACAAGACGGCTCCGTGGCGCAGTGGCTTAGCAACGACTTACTGCGCTGAGGGCTGTAAGTGTAATACCATATATGGTATTTTTAGTTAACAAAAGTACCAATTTTGTTACCAAAATCGATAGGGATGGTGTGGGTGTGTTGTGAGGGGGCGCCATCCGTAAGATAGTTGCATTGATGCTTATTGCTACTTGCGCTATTGCGTCTTATGATGGATCTGCGGGTGTGCTGTGCCTAATTCGACGCATACTGTGGTTCTGGTCGATGGATGTATGCGGGTGGTGATGTCTGCTGGGATTGTATTGGGGAACTTGGGATGTTGTAATCCGACGATAGTCGTATTGATGCTTGTTGCGTCCTGCAGTCTCTGCGATGATTGTTTGGCGGGTCGCTATTCTCAATGGCGCTCTCTGCGTCTTGGTTTGACTCTCAACATAAGTAGCTTTGCCCAAGTCGGGTCTCTTCGTTACGGCGCTGCAGACTGTCCGACCTTCATGATTTTTTATATAACAACTTAATAATATATCTCTGTAAATTTCTCACCTTTGAATGATTGAAAGCAACTTGTTGGTGGGTGAGACAAACATGATCGAAAATTGCATATACTCAACGTCAGTGACACAAACCCTATCTGATGGCGAATTATTACTATTATCTTAAAACTGCCTTGGCTATATCTGCCATTGTATTAGTTGGTGGATTATATGTGTCGGTCGACCTCATGCGGGTGGTAGCTGGAGGGAGAATCTGAGGAAGCTGTCAAGGCACTCTGACTTACATCACGTCTGCAGAAACGACAGTCTGGCAGGTGGTGGCGCACACGGAGGGCTTTTTATGGCCAGTTTGCCTATTATTGCCTAATTTGTGTGACGTACATTCACTGCGGCTGGATTTGATCATGATTTTTGATGATTTGACACGCGCGACTTAGGTTGGTGAGCTGGTATTTTATATAAATATTGTGAGCCTTTTCCAAGCGGGAAAGGATTAATTAATAAGGGATTGACTGCTGTGTACCTGATACAAATGGGATAGGGACGATTTAATGTTCTTAACCTTTTTGAGCCCTATCTTCGTGAATGGGTTTCTTTAGCTTATAAGGCGCTACCAACAGCTTTCGACTGCTCTAGTGAATATTCATTCTTCCAAGAGACACCTAAAAGAAGTAAGTTACTAAACAAACGCAACATAAATAAGGGTCCTAATTATAAACGGCCTATATTTAAACATTTAGAAAGATCAATATATGGTTAATATACTGGTCACGTTCATTTTATATATTTTTATATATCATATAGATATAGAGTCTAAAGAAAGAAAGAATGGGGAGGGGGGAGCGTTACAATACGAACAAGATAATTTTTTTATTAAGATGCCAATAGATAGCTATTTAAATGTGTAGTCTGCAGATATTATATATTGAAAAAGCATAAAAGTCATATAAAATTAAAAGCTTTGTATTTTTGAGGTCTTGTTGCAAACATGTTTTATAAACTGTTTTTTTTTTATTTTTATATGAAAATAATGAAAAAAAAAGGAAAGCCGATCTTGCCGCCGCGCCGCCTCGGCAAGTACCACCTTTGAGAATGGACATTAATGGTTTGTATCAAAATTCTCTTCGCATTAACCAATTTTATTGTGTTATTACGTGTTAAAGCCACGATGAAGCTATATTATGGTTGTAGCACGAATGGGTCGGCTTGACCGGGGTAGGACCACGCTTTCACAGGATACCAGCGTAAAATAGTATTTTAATGCTGCTGTGTTTCGTATGGTTAGTGTTGAGAATCGGATACCCTTATTAATAGAAACGATGTATTCCATCTTAGTCCTCAGAGGTATATAACTAATTAATCATCAAATAATTAATGTCGATTAATTTATGAATGCTAACGTTATTAAATAAACTGACATTATCAAAATTGTTTTTTTCGCTCGACAATTGTGGGCATTGATATACAATTTAAACGCCTCCCTTATCGTATTACCTAGACTGCCTTACCTACACACCATACTACTAGACCGCCTTAGATAGAATACTACTAGACCGCGATAGTACGCGAGCAAACCGCATTTGATTCCCGCCGGCACCGATACAGTTGTTTAATGTAATTTTAAGTGCTGATTTACCAAATGCTCGGCGGTGAAGGAAAATATCGTTAGGCTACATGCAATCTGAGAAATTAAATTCTAGGACATGTCATATCTGCCAACACTCATTGGAACGACGCAGTGGTTCTTTGCTTCTCGTGTAGTATAGGAGATCTGTCTCCATAAAAAGGATCTGTAGCTTTAGTCTCAGTTGTACGCTTGTACGTTTTTCGTAAATGTAAATACATTTTATTAATATATTTTAAATGGGCACCCTCGTCGTTCAAGACCACTATTGTAGTTTGGATTTGTTAGATACTTTATAAATTATAGAAAATTCACTAGGTGGTAAGACTCTTTTTCTGCCTAGAAGTCTGCCTAAGTAGATACCAACCTATTACTCGTACCTATTTTGCCGCCAAGCGGCAGTGCGTGAAGGGTATAGCGCCAGTGTAATTACCATCTTAGTCCTTAGTAAAGACATCTCATCTACATCCTTCTTTAAAGTTGTTTGCATGCAAGCTGGTCTATGGTTTGCAGGAGCCATTTATCATCGGGTGCACTGAAATTTCGATTTTGACTTTATTTTATTTAAAAAAAAAACTGTAGAAATGCTGAGAAATTGCAAAATTAAATTCTACACAATTTCTATACAAAATCGAGTTACAAGATTGCAGAGAAGTTGCTTCGCTTAATTGAAACATAATATCCTGTGAAAGTTGGTAGGGTTAATTCACTTTTGTGACGTCTACTGCAGTTAGCAAGTAGTGCATAAAATGTCTTGATTCGTTTTTTTCTTAGCAGGATCTAAAATATCGTCCTCGCAGTTTTTCATAAATCTTATTATTTATGTTTTGTTAGTTTTTGATAGCAGCTAGTTTGAAAATAATAGATATTGATTAAAACTGATTCTGCGTATTTTATAATATTTGATAACTGATATCTTAGCTAACGTTTTGAGCGCTTGGCAGCACACATGCTCACGAGCAGTGGGGGGGAGTTTGTAGGTGTAACATCCACGTATTTTTTAATTAATTTTACCCCTCCGCACTAGGAATTTCTCCTGTGTTATGTAGGCAGCACATTCATAAATTGCACAAGGCGAAGATCTAGACCCGGAACAAATATTTATACAAACAAACACATTATCTGAGCGGAGTTCGAACTAGGGATATTTAGCACCTCAACTCAATTCGAAGCCACTGCCCAATAGAGCCGTTAAATAGCGACGTAAAACGGACGTAACATAGGCTGTTAAAATATTACAAATTACATATTGACATATTATATTTTATACACCTGTTGAATTTATTTATCAGACGCAGTTTGAAAGTGACACCAGTCACGGTAAATAAGAGAAGTGGTAGGCTAGCGTGGTATTATTCGAAAAGTAAACCATGTAACAAGAAGAATGTTGGCTATGAAAGTGAATGGATGTAAGAGTAGAGGAGGCCTTAGCAAACATGGAGATACTGTTTTAGGGGTGATATGCGTAAGAAAGGAGTGAGTGAAAGTTTAAGTACCCCAAAATATTGGCTTGTAAGCCAATATTTTGAATATTTGAAACTTCAACAAGTCAACAGTACGGATTTTTATGTACTTAAAATCCGTACTGTTGATTTGTTGAAGTTTTGATCGATTGTCTTGTAAATGTTAATGGTTTACCAAGCTTATTACCCGACGTCATTATATGATTTTCTAGTGTGACACTAAACCAACATAAATATGAGTCATTTTGTTCCATGGATAAAAAAAATTATAATAATTTAAATACAGCATCACTTATCGGATCCTAGCATAACTACGAGCAATCGTCTCGAAAAAACAAATATATTGTGTATAAATAACTTATTTTTTAAAGTTGGGGAGTTTGATTGAGCAAGTGGATGAGTTTGTGTATTTGGGATGTGTAATCAGCGGGGATGGTAGATATGATAAGGATATAGAACGACGAGTGAACGCAGGAAATAGAGTGAATGGGGCTGTACACTCTATTGTAGAAAGTCAGAATGTGTCAAAAAAGGCACGTATGGCAATTCATAATGCTGTGTTAGTCCCTACTTTAATGTATGGTAGTGAAAGTTGGGTTTAGCAGAAGAAGCATGAGAGTAGAATAAATGAGAAATTGTGTGATTAGAAAAAAGTGTGGTTTGCAAGATGATGTTGTGACCAGGATTAAGAAAGGAGTACTTCGGTGGTTTGGTCATGTAGAAACAATGAACGAGGAAAGAGTGACAAAGCAAATCTATATTGCAGATGTGAACGGCAGAGTCGGCAAGCGACGCCCTAGACTAAGGTTTATCGATCAAATTGGCGATATATTGAAAATGGGCCAGATCAGCAGTACCCTTAACCGACGAGCATGTATGCGTGGATATATGGATGTTGGCGGACGGAGGCAAGATACGTGTGTCAGGATCATGCCAAATGGATCGTCCGTAGTCTCTGCCTATCCCACTGGATGACAGACGTGAGTGTTTATGTATGTATGTATTTTTTAAAGTCCTGCAAAAGCTCATTAGGTGGTAGGACTCTTTTTCTGCCTAGAGGGACTGCCTGGGTACTTGTCGCCTTCTTACCTATTTATGCCGACAGCTGTATAACAGTGCAGTCTAAAGTCTAGTCTACTAAGATGACAACTCATCTGTAGCCTTCTTTATTTGAAGTCGGTTGCAGCTGTCCATGCACTGCAGTAGGCACATACCATCAGATAAACTGTAAGTTCATTTGTCAGTACTATTTTATTTAAAAAAAACAGATGCACCGACGATTATATATATAAATTAAAGGTAATATATATTAGAATATTTATTTATATACATAATATATGAATATATTATTATGTATGTACGTGTCGTGTGTACATGGATGTATTTATGTATTTCGGTGCTTAAGACGTTTTGCTGTTTTTATGCGGATAACATGATTCTTGTATGCGGATTTTATCTAATTAATTTTTAACATCTAAACGTTCTATACTAAAATACATATAAATAAAATTGAAGTGTCTGTCTGTAATATTGAATTAACAGCCTTCTAGCTTAGTGAGTAATTTGCATGCTATCAAAACACACATAACCATTTAAATTTTTTTTATCTGTCTGTCTGTTCGTTTGTTCAGGCTTGTCTTCGGAATGGCTGAACCGAATGAAATTAAACTTCACGAACAGATAGACAGCAATGCCTGGAGTGATCTAGGATATGCCGAAAACGGTGATTTATTTAGAAAAAACTTTATTTAAAAAAAATGTTATTGAAAGAACTGGGTGGCTAGTCTTTAATTAAATGTATTTCCGTAAAGTAACGCCTGTTTCAATTTTTTATTGTAACGTTAATAGGCTGTTAAAGGATATGTCCTTGGAGTGACCAATTTATGGCTTATTTCAAAAGACTTCATACGACTTGCTGTTATTGTGCCTCATTTTTTTTACTTTTCACAATCCCTTTTTTGTAGTATGAAATAATAAAAGAAAACTTTAATATTTGAGTAAAAAATTACGATTTTCTATAAAAGGACCGCATATGGTCGCGATTCACAGCTCGATAAACTAGGTCACTCGTAAATTCCCCAGACACAGCGGAATTTATTATTTAGTTGGAATTTACCTAATGCTCAATGCAAGTCTTGCTGGTAAAGCTGCACTTGTACGCTAAAAATTTTGAATCAAGAAGAATATTTGATGTCTATCTTTTAAAAGAAGGAGTAGATTCGAATTTACCTTTTAATGATCTAGACACAGTTATTAAAAGTTAAATAGTGGCACTTCATCGTTTTGTATATAGAGCCAGTATAATAACAGGTTGTGAGGCATTCCATCTTAGTCCCCTGAGATGTTAACGCAACTGTAGCCTTTTTTGTTTTAAGTTAACTCCAGGTGTCTATGAACTACAGTAACTACTTACCGTCAAGTGGACTGTAAGTTCTTTTGTCACTTAGTTTAATTTAAAAAAAATCAACATATATTGTAATCATGTTTCAGTGATCATGAACAATTGATTCATTCGGTACACAGTGACCAAATTCCACATGGATTTTATCTCCTACACATATAAATGGCGTCGCACTGGCGGTTCACCATTGTCAAAATCGCGCCATCTTCAATATTACATGCGTAGCAGCAAAGTTTGGGATGCACACACAGGTCACAATAGGCAGAAAATCGGTTTTCGGTGTAGAAAAGAAGGTAAGTCGTGCAGGCCAGCAATCGGAATTCAAATGCGCGCACAAGTCAGTCGAGTAGGCAGAACATTAGTGTCCGGGGTAGAAAAGTAAATAAGTCGCCGTGTAGGCAAGCAATCGGAATCCAAAAGAGAGAAAACAGACGTCGATAAAAGCTACAATAATACACTGGAGAGTACGCATTCACGCAAGAAGAGCAACCAACGGCGGAATGCAAAAAAAAATAGTACGTCATGTGATTTGACACTTGACAGAGAGTAAAGACCACAGAAGAATTAAAATACCATAGAAGTACAATAATGTGACACTAGTCTTTGACATGATCTTACGTCCTTGTCGCACTTACACAAAATTCTGTTTGCTATCCAGCTTTCAGTAATATTGCATATGTTTTTCCATATTTTAAACATTTTAGGTTATAATAGTTTTTTTTTTAATCGAAAAGGGTGCATTAACTTTTAGCGAGTAGTATTGTTATTATTGGGGACCAAACCTCTACCAAATAAAACACCTTACTTCCCCAAATTCCTGCTAAACGATTCTAAATACAACCCGTAAATATGTTATTTATTTTCAACTTTTATTGTCATCTCTATTTTATTTATTTGCAATTTATTTAAGACTTAAATATTATACCTAACAAAAACAAAACATAGGTACTAACCTAGGTACCTTCCTTACTAGTAAGCTCTGGATATTTTATATAGGTAAATAGATGCAAACATCTTAAGCATCGAAATACATACAATCATTTCTACATAATTCAAAAAACGCTGTCAAGGTTGTATTCAAGGGTTGCTTTGAAACTTTTTCTGCTTATGACTGGTAAAATATACTCGTTGTCCATTTTTGAAAAGAACTGCTAAATGGAATACTGCCGGGTATCTGTCATGAATTGGAAAAGATAAGATACGCCAAACTGCTTCATTATTATTGATGTATCGTCCCATTTGATATCTTAAAATTTCGTCAAAATTAACGCAAACACAACGGATGATATATGACACAATTATAAATCGTATTGAAACGGGTGAAGGATGTATCGCTTTTTTAGATGCACCAGGAGGAACTGGCAAAACTTTCCTTATTAATTTGATCTTAGGTAAAATTCCAGCAGATAATAAAATTAGTAATGCCGTTGGCTTCGTCAGGATTTGCCGCCACACTAATGGAAGGCAGAAAACGGCACATTCTGCATTAAGTTTATCTTTAAATATAGCCTAACAATAATTTCTAGTCTGTAATGTTTCAAGATCTTCTATGCGTGGCCAGGTTTTGATGCGATGTATAATTATAATACGGGATGAATGTGCAATGGCTCATAGAAAATCACTTGAAGCGTTAAATAGAACGCACGTAATCAAGCATGCCCGCTCGCACGCACACACGAACGCCCCAACGTACGCACGCTTTCATACATGCACGCAAGCAAACAATTTTAACACACTTTGAACTGAATCGGTGTCCTAAACTCTATAAACGTTGTCAGTCAATGTTCTTGATTTCTGCGATAGGAGCCTCGAGCTTAGTGCAGAAAACGGTATATTATTTAAAAATGTAATGTGTTTTTGCTTAAATAAATATATTTCTATGTCAAATCTATTTATATACTCTTGTCTGGCTACTGCCGCTTAATTCTATTTATATAAGCGGCAGTAGCCAGACAGAGGTGAACCGTAAGGGTTTTTTGCCACTATTATATATATATAAAAAACCATCATAAAATAATATATTTCATAGTATATCATCAGAAAGCATAAGTAACAAAAACAGCAAACATTCAGACGCATTCTATGCAATCAGTATAAAAATGAATAAAGTCTTTTATCTCTAATTGGCTGTTTTATGTGACGACGAAACTTACAAAGCTAAATTTTCTTGCTCCAGTGTTGTTTTATGTTAGAAAATAAAGATCAACTACCGAAGAAAATGGCGTACATATAAAACTAAGCGAAAAACTGAAGGGTAAGTGTTCTGTTTACTGAGTGTGAAAAAAGACAAAATTATTATTTAAGTATTAAATTATTTTAATAATACGTGACTATCGAAAGTTATCGTTCTCGTACGATTTTATTTTTATATGTTTTTATAAAGGAAGGGGAATTAAATTTATAATTATTCAAAAAGCACTTTGTCTTAGATATCACTATCATCATTATTAGAGCCTATTAAAAGTCTACTACAGAACAAAGGCCTCCCGAATTGATCGCCTCACCGGGGGGATATTTACCACAGTTGCCATGCTTGGCAGGCGGGCTGGCAACCACAGTATTTTAATTATTTTGACTTGGTATCCGAAAGAAGCTGCTGCCCCTCACCTGGGATGGTATGGGGTAGTGGAATATCTTACGTTGCCACGACACAGCGTGCGTTGCCATGCCTTACGTATGCAGAAATAATCATATATGGATGTTGCCGTTGAGGCAAGTAAAATAAAATGCACATACTATTTATTTATTTACTTAAAACATTATTGTACTAACCATAAAGGTAACAAGGGGTGGACTTAATGGCAGTTACCATTCTCTGCCAGTCAACCCATGGCGTGGTGAAGAATTAGTGGCACGTGACTTAAATATCTAAGTGTAATAAATATAAATAGATATAACACGTATATATATATACAATAAAGCTTGTAAATTACACAAATACATATGAATGCAAACAAATACAAAATAATCCATAAATAAAAATTATCCTTAATACGTATACATATGTATATACATATGTAAATATATATATATATATATATATATATATATATATATATATATATATATATATATATACACATAATATATCTGAATAAAGGTAGCAAGTATTACAAATTGTCGTTATAAAGACGACGTTGATTGGAAAGATTTGAAAGATGTTCCCGAACCAATCTTTTGAAGGCTTTTATTTGTTGCTTTTCGAATGTCTTCAGGTAAGGATTTCCAGAGTAGTGTAGCTTGAACGGTAAAAAAATTGCCGATAAAGCCAGTAAAATGGAGTGGAACTGAAATCTTCAGATTAGTTGAAGAGCGGAGTACCCTGTGCTGGTTGGAGGAAAGGTATTGAAATTTGTCTTTAAGGTAGGAAGGGGAGGACAAATCATTTAAAATGGAGTAGAGAACAGACAATATTTTGGAAGTGCGCCTTTCTCGGATAGTTAACCCCATGGTTGAATTTCTACTAGACATGATACAAAATCTAAAAAATACTCCTTATATTTTTAAAAGTGGACTAAAGGTATATTTCACTAAGTAAACGATACTTCTAAAACATCTTTAAACTGTAACTAAGTTCATTTTTACAAAATCCTTTGTTTCCGCTAAAGTTATTAAAATTCTTCTTGTGCAATAACGAAGAGCTATAGCCTTGAAATATTTTTTTACATTGCTCTTTTTAAAATTTACTGTGATATTTCATAAGACTGTTTTATAAAATATTTCCTTTAAGATCTTCCATTCTTATTTCATTTAAGATTTTATTAGACCCGTAGCAGCTGAGGAGATATGCGTCAATAATTTAGAATTAAGTGAAATTGTAAATTTCGCAAATGTAAGCGAGGAAGGAATACATCGTGAATAAACCTGCATTATAAAAATACAAAACATTTCCGGCAGTGGCGTAACATTGGGTAGCAACGGGTTGTTGTCACCCGGTACCGCTAGATACAACAAAGTTATCTCAATGTGAAGTGGTGGATTGAAATCTATAACTGACCTCAAAAAGAACTTGGCGCGCGCGCGGTTGCGTGTGTAAGTGTGTGCGTGAGTTCGTATGTGCTTGCGTGTGTATGTGTCAGTTTTGTAACATTAGTGAAATTCAACCATTTGACTTTTTACCTACCTTAACGTACGCACATTTATGGCCCAGAACCTTTCGAATGATCTAAGTTTCATTCCTCTAATTTTCTAATAATACCAAAAAAATGCTTCAATTTTAGATAAAGAACTTCGTAATATAAATTAGTACAAGATACTATTATATAATTATAATAGGCTGAAGAAAACAAATTCTTCCTCGCCATTATGAAAACATGCCTGTAATATTAGGTGACTATTCCAACTGTTGTATCCTGTTAGCTTAGCGACTTACAAAAAATCCGGACAAATTTCGTTCCGCTCTCGTATTATTTTATTTGGGAATTTATTTACGTCTGTGATCGGCTGTCAACCTTTGTAGATTCATAGAACGGCATAAATAATGCCCATTATGCCATGCCTGCAGCATTAAATGCCGTTCTTGGTACTTTCAAACTTTTAAGCGTAGTTTTCTTGAACTTTTACATTATAACTGTAGTCCATTAATTTCTTGAGTGCTTAATTTATATTTTAATAATGAATATTGGTATTATGTGCTGATTTATCACGTGATCGGTGGTGAAGGAAACTACCGTGATAAAACCTGTATCTCATAAAAGTAATGGAAACATATTTTGAGGACATATGAAATCCACCAACACGCAATGGAGCAGTGCGGCTGACTAATTGCTCTCCGAAATGAGAATAGGCCTGAGTCCGACAGTGGAGCGTATATAGTATGTAATTTAAACTTAGAAATAGTACAATGTTTGGTGGCAACCTTAATTTGTTCCATTGGGTTTTTTTATAGAATAGGGTGATAAACCAGCACACATTCCACCTGATGGAAAGTGGATGCTGTGACTCATAGACATCTACATTTATTTTTGATTAAGAATCAAAATGCGCATGCATTATCACCCCTGAAGACTAAGATGGAATGTCTCGTTCCCAGTAAAAAGGGTCTCCGGTTCTCAACACTCACCATACAAAAAACACAGAAGTAGTATTCAGCTGTATTCTGTGAGAGCGTGGTCTTACCCCGATCGAGCCCATCCATTCGAGCTGCAGCTATGTATAGCCAGCATACTTGCAGGATGGCTCTTCCACGTAAAAGTATGACTGTAGCAAAAGGCTATGAAGACCTTCAGGCCTTCGAAAGATGGCCGCATTCTTGCGCTAGTAAACTGGCTAGTTTTGAGGTAATTTCTAAGTACAATTGTATAGATGATTACTTGCTATTTATATATCGCAACGAATTGCTTATCTTGTTTAGCCTAACGCTTCAATTTTGCTTCACATTTATGAACTCAATTGCTTGGTAATACAGTCAAAGCAACATTTGGAACGTAATCTGCAAGGTATTTCACTCTAATAATAATGTCCTCCAGACTGAATTTCGGTCACGGCGGCTAGTCTCAAAGTGGCAGTTGGCACTGACACTTTGAGACTGGCCACACTTTTGAAGACGCCAGTCTTCAAAAGTGTGGCCAGTTCAAAGTTCAGAGACTGCAAGTTCATCAGTCGATATAGTAAAGATAAATAGAATACAATGAATCTGTTTTTTATAAATATAGATTATAAAATATTAATAGTAATTTTTCCTTTTATCGTTGCTTCGGAAAAAACCACAGTACACAGTAACGTTATACAATATAAAATATAAAATATTAATATTACCACCACTTAGATTTAAGAGAGAATGCCTCACAGCCTGTTTTATACTGACTTTATATACCCTTCAGACTGAAAAATAGCAGTGCTTGCGCTGTTGCATTTGGCGGCCAAAATAGGTAAGAGGGTAGTACTACCCAGATGGATTCCTTCCTTACTTCTTTAGTAATAGAGAGACCTTGCATATTTTTTGTACTATGTAGTAATGTACATTGTCCCATGAAATTAATAACTGACTCTGTGGAGTCTAGTAATTGTTATCACTAGCTTGTATTTGTTCATGGTGTTTACAGAGCCTACATCACGTTTTTTAAACTCCTTAGTTTTTGTAAACTATATTCACTAAAATTTCGTAAAAGAGACCAAACTTATTGTAAAATAAATATTTTTCTGTGACAGACTCCCTCGGTTTTATTTATGAATAGCTCTTATGGTCCTCTTTTGCAAAACAAAAATATTGCACAATAACATTGCAGCAAAAGTATCGCTAGCAATATTACTCAGCTACAATGCTCTCAGACTGTAACTTAACATTACTTTCTCTTTATTATAAATATAATGAATTTTCACAAAGGAATACCTGATTCTATTAATCGTTTTGTATACAGCCTATAAAAGTCCACAGCTGAACAAAGGCCTCCCCCATAGATTGCCTCATAGGAGGGATTTTGCAATAGCTGCCACACTAGGCTGGCGGGTTGGCAAACACTTTTCTTTATTATTTCGAGTTGTTATCGGGAAAATGCTACATCCCATCTCCTGTTTCAGTTTCCCTTGACGCCTCTTACAACACCCACGGAGCGATATATGATAGTGGATATTCTTACACCGCAACTACATGGATTAATTTCTATAGAACATCTTAAATCCTCCTTTAAAACACATAAGTTTTTAACACAGTTAAGTAATTTGAGAATATGTTAAAAAGGCAATTAATCGCATTCAATTTCCCAAAGTCAAAGTTGTAGCAACTTACATGAAAGATTCGAACTTACAAGTCATGTCAACTTTGAACCCCAAGAACTTTTCAGACATGAATACAGGATGTAGTTAGATTACGTAATCTGCAAGGTAACAATTATATTAATAATAGTTATGTACTACTAATAACACTGGATGTAGTTAGATTACGTAATCTGCAAGGTAACAATTATACTAAAGTGACAATTATATTAATAATAGTAAATATAATATGTTCAATGTTATAATAATGAGGCATCCACGACTTTTTCTGTCACCAGGGTGGCGGAAAATAATGGTAGGGTAAGGGTAAATATCTCTTTCTGAAACATGATTAGTTATATTTTATATTAGTAAGAATAGAAGGGATGAATTCCTTTTTTGATTAATATGTCTACGGGCCACAGCATCTATCTCTGTATAGGAGTATTGCCACGCTGTACTATTATTGCTGCAGCAAGAATGTATGGGCTCGACCGGGTTGACCACGCTCGTATAGAATACTGGCTTTAAATAGCAGCATAGTGCAGCTGTATGTCGAAACGTGATTGACGAGAACTGGACGCATTTCCTTAGTAGCGAGACATTCAATCTTAGTCCTCAGGGATGACAACACATCTGCATTTCTTATTTAGAATAATTTTAGTTAAAAATAAATAGATCCAAATGTATGCTCCTTTGTTACCCTTATTCTATACTGGTGACCACCCTGGCTTCGCCTGGGTACGATTTATTAATGTGGCATTATTTAGATTTAAGATAATTAAAGACTGTTATTCTCAATGGCATGCTTATAACTACGTCAGCACGATAAAAAGTAAGATAAAAAGTAAGTCAAGATCCTTCAATTTTATTTATATGCATAGATATACATACATATAATCACGCCTCTTTCCCAAAGGGGTAGGCAGAGACCACTTCTTTCCACTTGCTACGATCCTTACATACTTGTTTCGCTTCGTCCACTTTCATTATTCCCTTCATACATGCTCTTCGTTTTAGGGTACTCTTGACCTAGCCTTTCTCCAAGACGTCCCTGGTTTGTTCTAGAAACGTCCGTCTAGGTCTACCCCTTCCAACACTTTCATTCACACTCGCCTTATACACTTTTTTCGCCAATCGTTCTTCATTCATTCTCTCGATATGGCCAAACCATCTCAGCATACCTTTCATAATTTTTGTTACTACATCTTCTTTCAGACCACAACGTTTCCTTATCTCACTGTTTCTTATCCTGTCACTCAATTTAACTCCTATCATAATTCTTAACGCTCTCATCTTAACTGCATTTATTCTGCTTTCAAGTTTCTTCCGCCATACCCAACTTTCACTCAACACTTGCTCATGCACAGCCAAACGAGCCTTGTTAGACACCTACCGACTGCTCATAAAGGAGTGCAAAGCTCCATTCACCATGTTTCCTGCATTCACTCTTCTTTCGATATCACTCTTAAACTTTCCATCTCTTGTAAACTTTAGATACACAAACTCCTTCACCTGTTCAATTTGTTCATCTCAAATCACGATATTGTAGTCTGTCACTGCCTCATCTCTTTCTAACAAAAGCTCCACTCATAGCAGTTACCTACTCCTGCAACTCCTCGGCCGAAGACGCAAGTAATACTTGGTCATCAGCATAGAGAAAAAATTTGACGAGTAACTCATTCATTCTGAACCAACTTTCATTCTCTTTTAAATCTGTCAAGCAATTGTCCATGAACAGATTAAACAGCCACGGTGACGCTACACATCCCTGTCTAACACCTTTTTCGATATTAAACCATTCTACATTCATTTACACAAGCACTAGAATCCCTATAAAAGATTGCAAAGCTCGTATGAGGATACTTTTCACACCGTTCACGGACAGTGCTGACAACAATTCGTTCCTCACTTCTCTATCATAGGCCTTTTCTAGATCCACGAATGCGCAATAGACCTTGTTGTTTTTAGCCAAACACTTTTCGGCTATGCACCGCAAGGAAAAGACCTGATCCATACAACCCATTCCCTTTCTAAATCCCGCTTGTGCATCCCATACTTTTTCGTCTGTTTCATTCACAATCCTTTCAATCAACACTTTCGCATACAATTTACCGACGATGCTGAGAAGGCTTATACCGCGGTAATTTATGCAGTCCTGCCGTGACCCTTTTCTTTTACACAATGACACGATTATGGCTTTGCACCAGTCTCCCGGTACTTGCCCATTTCGCCAGCACAAATTGAAAAGGCGGTACAGCTGATTAGCCACTATGCCCTGTCCAGCCCTCAGCATCTCGACGGTAATCCTATCATACTCTGCATGCCCCAGAATGCAGCAAGGTGTAAACATTTGCAATAACGCTATATTTCGCGATAATTTGTGACATTTATATGTATGAACACAGCCAGCATCCAACCGTCGTGGCTGCAGCCTTCTAGACACGAGGCAGATCACAGAGGCAGATTACGTGGTAGAGCTATGCTGCTTACGTGGTAGAGCTATGTTGCAGCTATATTAATAGTATAATTCTAGCACGAATGGGTCGGCTCAACTGGGGAATGCTGGTAGGACCACGCTCTCACAGAACACCAGCGTAAAATAGCAGCTTAATGCTGCTGTGTTTCGTATAGTGAGTGTAGAGAACCTCAGATCCTTTTTACTGGAAACGAGGCATTCCATATTAGTCCACAGGGGCGACAACGCATCTGAATATTGATTCTTAATTGAGGATAAATGTAGATGTCTATGGGCCACAGCATACACTTACTATCAGGTGGACTGTGCTTTCGTTTGTCATCCATATTCCATAAAAAATCGGGAATATAAAGTAAGTTAATTAAACGCCATAAAAAACTACTTTCATTCAATGTGTAGTGTCCGCGTAAATATAAGAAATCATTATGTAAGTTCGTTTGTCACTTCAGTTTTAGAGAAAAACTAAATGGAGTGTGTGCGGTTGTCACCCTTACATACTATGTTTGAAAAAAATATTATAAAATATAGTGCGCCGTTGATAAATTCTGCTTGTTAAATTTATGGTAAATCGTACCAAGCTCGGATGCAAACTAGTAACACGTATCTCTTATCGAATATTATAAAGATCATTGCCTTTAAATTTAATATCCAAGCCAAGCGAAAAATCCTACATTCTTACAATACGTTTGGAATGTGTCTGCGCGAGAATTTATTGCGTTCAGTGAAACTCTCCAGTGGAAATATTCAACTTAACTAGTTCAATGTGCACTCAATATCTATAAGAATTTTCACGGAAAATTTGATTTCTGTGTCTATTTGCTTGTCTTTGCAGAAAACATACCTAAAATATAAAGGAATACCTTTCTTGTGATCAAAACTTAAAAATCCACTCTTGGATATAGGCTCTTCCCGTGTAGGCAAGTGTAGCTAAGCTTCATAGTGGTTGCTTGAATCACAAGATAGACAATAGACTGTAATGAATGATTGAATGAAAAGCCACTCCAAAACCTGTATATATAACTGTATAATTGTGCAACATGCATGCCCTGACTCTTTGAGTGCATTCGAGTGTAAACGTAAAACACATACGCAAACCATTGCTGTATATTGTTCTATTATTAGATTTTTAATAAGTCGTTTCTACTAGATTAATTAATCACAGAAGAAACAACAGGCTGTTTATAATAACAAAACTAAACTTATCATTTTTTTTCCACGGTCCACGCCATATCATAATATGAAATATTTGAAGAATTCAAAATACGATTTCTATATATTCTACCCATAAGAATAGAACCATAAGAGAATCTCTTAAGGTTCTATTCTTTTTGTAAAAGACATTTCGAGTTCCGTATTTCAGGTTTCATTTCACTCCCAAAATACGAGTGGAATCGAAGCATCAAACACTGCAAAAAAATTATTTTTGGCATTTTCGAAGGATATTCTAGGCACACATCCATACGGCAAAATCTTAAAAATTAGTAGTATTTCTTATATAAAGCTGATTTCTTAATACCTGTATGTTGCTAGTTTAAGGAAGAATGTAGGTATATGTGGCCCGTATTGGCAAGCACCGTGTATGGAAACCCACGCAATATGGAGTTATCTGTTAAGGCATGCACGGATACAGTTACCAAATCCAGCAATAGAATTTTGATGTGATGCTACTTTCGATAGTAATACTCAACATTTTAGTTTGGTTATAATAGAAGAGTATGCAAATGATACATGTTTGCGCATATGAAATGGCGGCCGCAGCTAGTGTTTCATATTTTCCAAACAGTTTAATTAGTTTCCTTTTTTTTCTTTTTCTTATCTACAAAGTAGGAATTTGCCTTGTATCCTTACTCACTTAAATTGAACATGAACCAATCACGAGAATATTAATATGTTTTTATTTAATAACAATTTTTAATATAAACGTTAAGTAAAGTAACAGCCTATATAAGTCCCACAGCTGGGCACAGGCCTCCCCTTATTTATGAGAGGGTTTTAAGGCAAAGAAGTGTCCGCCACACTGCCCCAATGCGTGTTGGCGAACTTCGCATGTCTTCGAAATATTTTTTTTTTCTTATTTCTCAGACATGCAGGTTTCCTCACAATGTTTTCCTTCACCGCCGAGAACGTGGTAAATCAGCACTTAAAATTGCAATTAACAATTTCATTGGTGCCGGCGGGGATCGAACCCGGTTTGCTCGCGTACTGTGAAATTTACAGCGAGCGCTAACCATGTGAGCTACCACGGCTCAATTTTTTTTAATATAAAGTTTATTAATTTTAATTTTAATAAATAAATCTCAAGGGAAAATAATGTTAGTCCACAGTATTTCTATTAACCGTTTCAATTATTTTTCTTATCACGTGTTTGATTTTAGAGCTTATGTCCTTAGGGAGTGACATCCTCTTGTTTAATTATGAACATAACAGAAGTTCAGACTTGAATTCTGTATAAATAAAAATATAAATTTTTAGTGTTTAATTAATATCTAATAGATTGCCATACTTTATCGTGTCTACTTAGCTTTACATCATAATATATAAAGGTATTTTGAAAGTTGAATAAACAGGTTTGGGTTATTTTTTTGATTAAAACATATTAAATATTAAATAGGAAAGAAACTATCGTCCCTACCATTAATAAAATGATAATTCTAAATATCTGTAAATAATTAAGGGTTATAAAAAGCATAAGGATTATAAAGGTTTCTAACACAATATTGACCTTCTGGTGGGTACCAGTAGCTTACTTATTACCCATAGCCATCAAACAGCTGTGCGTGAACTGCTGTGTTCTTGTCTGAAGGGTATAAAGAGACAGTATAATAACGGGCTGTGAGGCACTGGATCTTAGTCCTCAAAGGTGATAACGAACTTGTAGCCTTCTTTATTTGAATTATCCTGCAGGTATATGGGCTTCAGCAGCGGGTTTTCATGAGATGGCCTGTAAGTTCGTGAGTTACTACAAAATAAAAACTACACTTAAGAAATAAAAATAAAAACTACAGTTGCCAACCCGTTAGCCAAGCGTTGCGACAAATATCCCCTCTATGAGGCAATCTATGGAGAAAGCCTGTGTTCAGCAGTGGACCTTAGGCTGTAATGGATTCATTCATTGTAATCAGATGGAAATACAGATGCTGGCAAATTATTCCACTTCTTTCCTGTACGCATTTTGAACAACGAAGCGAATCGTTTGGTTCGAATGCATGGTATGTCGACGACAAAGGAGTGGAGACCAGCCGAGCGTCTGGTGGTCCGATGATGGAATGGAGGAGGAGAAATTAAGTCATGCAATTTCTGCGCACGCTTCGATATGCATACTGTAAAAAAATACCTATAAACACAAGGTGCGTAATAAAATACAGTGTAATATTCTGAAAAGGCCTGCAAGATCTCCGACGTATTTAAAAGTCAGTTAATGAAGAAAACGTTAAGAAATCTGCACAAACACAAGACCTGATAGTAAGACAGAAGGCAGAAAATTATTCTTACAACCTAGTATGAGAGGTAGTAGTAGTAAAGCAATGAGCATCTAAATACCAAAATATTTTGTCCAATGAGCAATTTTGGATAATGTTGGAAAAACCTTTTGGTTTCAGATAGATAGCGGTGTATCACCCTTTAACACCACATGTGAAATACCCAGACCGGCTTCCGGCGGTACCATCAAAGGTGTGCGAAGCCTACATCCTATCAAAGGTTTTTTGCCAAAGTTGCTACGCTTGGCAGGCGGTTTTTTTTTTTAGCTGTTATTAGGAAGACACTGCTAGCCATTTCCTGGTCTGTTCCCACCACTATTGTTGGTGACAGCACCACTTACCACATCCACGGGATGATATGGGGAAATGGATATACTTACACCGCCATTACACGTCTGGTACTACAATCGTTAATCCACTACCCAAGTATAATACCTACAACAGAACAAGCTCATGTTTAGCGGTACACTTCTACGGACTGAAGAAGAAGAAGGAGACAACTTACGTAGCATCCCTGAGATGAAGCGGTTTTTCCACGGACTTAGGGACTTTCAAGGAAAGAGTTTAGGGTACACTCTTTCGTTGAAAGTCCCTAAGTCCGTGAAAAAAAAGTTTTTAAAACGCCGGCAATGCACCTGCAATTTCCTTGATGTTGCAGTTGTACATGGGCGGAGGTAGTCAATTATTACTATCAGATGAGCCGCATGTAAATGATATATCCTCTCTTCTATAAAAAAATGTAGTGACGACATGTGAAATCATAATTTGAAGTGTTTGTCTATATTTTATTAAATACTTATTATATGTTATGTTACATACTCATGAAAGTTATAAACTCATGATACATCGTTCATATATAAATGAAATAAAGTTAAAGGAAAATTTATATTTAGTATTTTTATATATTTTTTTAAATTTGTAAATCTAGATGGCTAACAGCTACGCTCGAAGTATCGACGGTGGTGTGTTTTTCCTAAAGTAGTGGTATTGGGTTTAGTGGTGATAGTGTTAGTGTATGTAATTGTGGAAGGTTCGAAGGTGTTTTTATCTTAAACAATACTTGTAACGTTATTAACATTACTAATTCACGCATTAACTCCTGGTGAGAAAACGAGTTCACAATCCACCTGCTGATGGCAAGGGGATTCTGTGGCCCGAAAACATCTATATCACTTCGATTAAGCATCATAATGCAGATGGGTTGTCCTAAGGAATAAGGTGGAATGCCTTGTTGCCAGCAAAAAGGGTCTCTGGTTATCTACACTTACCATACGAAACACAGCAGTATTAGGCTGCTAATTTACGCTGTATTCTGTAAGAGCATGGTCCTTCCTCAGCCGAGCCAATCGTGATAAATCTATAATATATATGCAGAATGACTCCACCTCGTAAACGAAAACACTTACATTATTCAATTAGTAATATCGTAACTAAAATGATTTACATCAATTTTGCCTTTTTTAAATTAACGATGACCTCTTTATATATTGCTGAGGAAAATAGTAAGGTATTTTAATTATTCATATCGTAACTAAAATCATTAACATCATTTTTGCCTTTTTAAAATTAAAGATGACCTCTTTATACAGGGTTATTTTACAATAACCGGCCAAATTTGCAGAAAAGGTTCAGAATAAGCAATATAGGCAAATGGTGAAGAAAAATTACTTAAATAACTCTCAAAAATTCTGTCCTTTTTATCTTTCAAATTCAAAATGCGTGGTAATGCATTATTTTAAATGATTTTACTGCGCACGCACACATTCCTAAGGGTCGATCGGTAGGCAAAAACGTTGTTGCCCATAAATCACATTCAATTTAGGATAATTTTAAATAAAAGTAGAAGCCTTATTTACTCGTATTTTCGAAAACTGCAATGACTGTATATCATTATTTATATAACGTACCTTGAGAAGAACAAAAGCATAAGTGTTAAAAGTACATTTTACAGGAGAGCGAAAAAACTAGTTATTTCTTAATATATTTTTATTGAAGAATCTGGCAATTTCGCATTTTTAATGAAAAATCGCATAAAAAATACTCTTTTCATTAATTTATCAAGCTAAAAGTAGAAGTTAATATTTAATTAGTTATTACCTTTTATTTAAATTACGCTACTCTTTATTAGCCTCTTTTTTTAAAAGAGAAATGTATGAATAGATACACCAATGTTCTTTAGAAAATTAATAATTTTAGAAAAAATATTCGAGAATACATCACCATGGAATGGGATCAGTCTGAAAAGGAAGTAATATTATGCTTTTTTTCCCCTGAACTAATTGATTGAATAATAAAAATAAGTAATATTTATGCCTTTTTTCTATTTGAAAAATATGAGAAGCACATGTGGTTAAAAACATTAACATCTTTTCTCTCTAGATAATATCTTCTTATGACGGAAGTATACTTGGTTATGGGAAAATTAGTTAATTATTTAATGAAATAATAAAAAGCATATTATTTTTCAAATCAAATAATTTTTATTAAAATAAAAACCAGACCATGCTGCTATTTTTAATTGGCAATATAAAGTTAACTTTAATTAAAAACAGTAATAAAAAAAATCTCTCGCCTAAAATTAAATTAAAACATTAACGTTAACTTACGTATGAAATGAGATCATAGGATTCAAAATTATTTAATAATTGTGCTACATTATTATTTAGGAACCTTCAAAGTGAAAACAACTTATTCTTATAAAAACTAAAAACAGCATCTCACGTACATAACAAAATGAAAACCTATGAAGTTTAATAATTAAATTACAATTTATTATTTGATAACTGCTGACATGAAAACCACTTATACTCATAAAAATTAAAAATAGCATCTGACATGGACTAGGATATTCGCGGTTAAGAAAATCCATTACCCCGTACGAGCTCCGACGGTTCGACAAAAAATGAGACTGACTTCATTATGACGACCAGACGACAACTTTTCAGTTATGTATCAGTGATCGCGAGGGTGAAAACTGGTAGCGATCACCGAATGGTTAGAGGCATACTGAACCTTAACGTTAAATTGGAGAGGTCTCGTCTAATAAAGTCAACGCTCCTTCCCCTCTTGCTCTAATTCAAAGTCCCGAAACTTTTCAGCTCGAGTTACAAAACCGTTTTCAGTGCCTAGAAGACTGCAAGCAATGCAGTGGACGATATGAACGACACGCTCGTGGAAACTGTCCATGCGGTCGGAGCTAAGTTCTGCAAGACCCGCCGCAGAAGAACACAAAAACTCTCCGATCACACTCTTAATCTCATGGCTGTTAGACGGGAAATGAATGCTGAATAGCATACAGGCAACTCAACAGACAGATCTCCAAATGCATGCGGCGGGACTTACGCAACTTCAATACAGCTTGTATTGAGGAAGCGATCTAACGGAACCAAGGCTCCAAAGTCTTTGCCAGAGATCTGTCTGCCAGAGAGAGCCAATTGTCAAAGTTGAAGATCGACGGCAGCATCTTTTCCGGGACACCTGATATTTTGAGTGAGATTGAGAGGTTCTATGGGCAGATATACACGTCATCGTTGGAACCACACGCAAGTGTGAGTAACGATCCAAGATCGAGTCTTATCCGACACTATTCCGAAGATATCCCGGACGTCAGTCTGAGCGAGATTAGAATGGCTATCCAGCACCTTAATTACGGCAAGGCCCAAGCTGAGGATGGAATTACAGCGGAGCTTCTGAAAGCGGGTGGAAATCCGGTACTCTAAGTCCTCCAGAAGCTCTTTAATTCCGTACAACATGGTGGGACTACTCCGGAGGCGTGGAGCAGAAGTGCGGTGATATTGTTCTTCAAGAAAGGCGACAACGCTCTCTTGAAGAACTACAGACCGGTTTCCCTTCTGAGCCGCATCTAAGTGCTGATTTCAAAATTCATTACGAATCGTCTCGCCCTCAAGACTCGACGTTTTCTAGCCTCCGCAACAAGCCGGTTTCCGAAAATGCTTTAATACCATAGACCACATACGCACCCTTCGGCAAATTGTACAGAAGACCGAAGAGTATAATCTGCCACTTTGCCTTGCTGATGTGGACTACTGAGAAAGCCTTTAATTCCGTCGAAAATGGGGAGGTGCTACAGTCCCTTCAGCGGTGCCAAGTTGACTGTCGGTATATTGAAATGCTGAAGTGTTTGTACAGTAGGGCTACGATCCCAGTACAGAATCAGAGTACGAAACCTATCCAACTGCATAGAGATGTAAGACAGGGTGACGTTATATCCCTGAAACTCTTCACTGCTGCATTGGAAGTATTAATCGAGGCAAAAATCAAGGGCGAGTACATCACTCACCTTCGATTTGCCGGCGATATAGTCCTTATGGCAGAATCGCTGGAGGAGCTAAGCTTTATGCTCAATGGCCTCAATAGTGTCTCCCAACGGATAGGTCTTAAGACGAACATGGACAAAACAAAGATCATGTTTAATGTCCATGTCACACCTATGCCGGTAGTTGTTGGGAGCACTAAGCTCGAAGTTTTTGACGAGTATGTTTACCTGGGACAAATAGTCCGACTAAGTAAGTCCGACTTCGACCGAGAGGTGAATCGACGGATTCAACTTGGCTGGGCAGCGTTCGGGAAATTACGACACATCTTCTCGTCAGGTATACCTCAAAACCTGAAAACGAGACTGTACAACCAGTGCGTGTTGCCAGTGATGACTTATGGAACTGAGACTTGGTCCTTCACTGCTGGCCGGATGAGGAGTTTCTCTGCGTGATAAACTTAGAAATGAGGATATCCGCAGTAGAACCAGAGTGACCGACATAACCTAACGGATTAGTAAGCTGAAGTGGCAATGGGCCGGCCATATAGCTGGAAGAACCGACAACCGATGGGGAAAAAGGGTTCTCGAGTGGCTGCCTCGTACCGGCGGACGAAGTGTAGGGCGTCCCCCCAGTAGATGGAGTGACGACCTGGTAAGACATGCAGGAAGTCGATGGATGCAGGTGGCTCCGGACCGTGCTTTGTGGCATTCCTTGGGGGAGGCCTACGTTCAGCATTGGACTTGTGAAGGGCTGTAATGATGATGATTCGCGGTTGACGAAACGACACCGCTCCCCGCACTCCCGCACATAATCGCGCTTAGCTCGGAATC
This sequence comes from Parnassius orleans, assembly GCA_029286625.1. NCBI lineage: Eukaryota > Metazoa > Arthropoda > Insecta > Lepidoptera > Papilionidae > Parnassius > Parnassius orleans. The sequence goes on along the minus strand of JAGSMP010000501.1, from coordinate 275,150 downwards.
CTTTCAAATAATTCTTAAGTATGCGAGCTTACGTGAATAGCACAGTTTTATTTTTAGGGGAACAAAGCCGTAATCGATATTACGCTTAGAAATTAAGACAATCACATTGCTTAATCAATCAAAAAACTTTTATTTGTAAATAAATTTATAACATAGTGGTAATCACGATAATTTGTGGGGAAAAATAATTTTGAACAAAGAAAATTTAAGTTAGGAAAGAGCGTAGGGCATGGACGGCTGCCTCATACCCTCCTTTTAAACCGAAGCCTAACTGTACGGGTTCAAATTCCGAATTTAATTTTGGTAAAATATGTCGAACAGCAATTTTGGAGGCCAGGCGTCGTAATGTTGATCCAACAGCAACTGGTCTCACCCTCCGTCCTTTTTGGTGAGGGCAATTAGGTTGGCGCCTATAAGAATGGGAACAATTTCTGGATAGATATTACCGGAATACATAAAGTTGATTAATTTAGTGATCGAATTTACAAGTTTCTCACCTGCATCACCCACAGAATGCAATGTTAAGTCTTTCAAATGTTTGGGTGAGATTCCATCCAAACCTGCAGCCGAACCTGGTTTAAAAGGCATCCGTAACATCTTTGTTTTGAATTTGAAGGCATGCTTGCCCTGCTATTGATCGGTCGAGAAAATATGGGTTTACTGGAGCTGGATGATGTTTTGTCTGTAAGGCCTGAAGGGTGCCAGGGGTATCTGGTGATAGCATGTCGTTGGAGAACAAAAGGCGAGCGGCACCTTTGAGATCTCCGTCACAGATTTTGTTTTCGTTGAGTTTGTTGCGATTACGATTAGAGGTGCGGGAGAAGGTGAGGAGCTGACAGTACAGTTATTTTTAATCTTTTTTGTCAAGGATAAATTTGGTTTATCAGTTTTTATTATATGTAGTGTGCTGTATAAAAATAAAATACAAACAACGGTTATTCGAGCTCTAGAACTATCGGTATACTATTTTTTAAATGGTTAAGATATGTGTGGAAAGGAGTTGGATCGTTGGCTACAAAAGTAGGCGCACTCGGAATAATTGGGTGGATGCCTAAAGGTGAACTGTTTTGGCTATTACATTTCCTGTGTGTTTTTGCAGTGTGTATGTTGAGGCCTTTTAAAGATTTGAATGACTTGTTGCACTGTGTACATGTATGGGTCGCGTTCAACGTGCCATCACAAGATTGGGTCATGGACTGCATTCACAACAGTTAAATACAATCACAAAAAAAGAATAACTTAAAACAAATTTAAAAACACAATAAAATAACTTAAAAATTACACTGAAAATATAAAAAAGTCAAAGTCAAAATATGACGGCTGCTTGTTTTATTAACAAGACGCATGTGTCGTTACGTAGGTGCGTCACAGGACGGTCCCGCAATTGGACGCTGCACTGGAAGAGATCCAGCGACGCATGTTGTCGCTAGGACAAACGATGGCGGCCTTAGCAACCGTGTCTTGAAATTATCACACGCGGACTAGAAGTTTTCAAAGACTGAACAGGCACTGTGGTGGAAGCAACAACATGCGCACATGAGAAAAATATCCCGACAAACTCTTCTATGCAGGTCTGAGTAGTCAGGAAATTAAAATGGCTTAAAAATAAATATTTTAAGAGACTCGAGCATGCTTGTCACTTTTGTTTTTATATAAACTAAAGCCTTGTTTGCATAGATGGCTTTGCGATACGATAGCTCTTCATCAGTCAATCAAATATATATTTCAGAAATCCTTTGTTGCGAATTGTTTCGTTACATTTGGCATATGTCACCATCTTGAAATATTTTCATATCTCGTAGTTGATTCCAGATATTATATAAACCACTGTTACACTATTTATATCTATGTCAACAATAAACGATTCATTTGTACACTAAAATTTTACAATTAAATTGTATAGTTATTTTTATTAAAATACTTAGACAAAATAAACACAGTTGTCACCTGTCACCTTTATTTCTGTTTTTTTTAAAATAATATTAATGATTATATTTCTTCAGGTTTAAAAAGTTGTCAGGCTATGTACGTGTAGGTTAATTATTTATTTTCTGCGTAATCCATAAAACTACTTTTTTAGTCGATATATTTTTTTTAAGGTAAAAATGCACAGATAACAAATTTTAACACTACTTCCTTAATACTTCTAAGAAAAATCTGAAAAAAATTGAGCTTTTGTAATTTGCGTTGCTCTTTTTCATGGCGTAAAAACTAACAAATCGACATAAGGCTACTTATGCTTTTGTTCTTCTCAAGGTGCGATATTTGAACTAAAGTTTAAAATTTGGCTACTCTTTGAAAAATAACACTGTATATTGCTGAAGAAAATAGTAAGGTATTTTAATTATTCATATCGTAACTAAAATGATTTACATCATTTTTGCCTTTTTAAAATTAAAGATGACCTCTTTATATATTGCTGAGTAAAATAGTAACATATTTTAATTATTCATATCGTAACTAAAGTTATTTACATCATTTTTGCCTTTTAAAATAAAAAAAATTACCTGTTTATACTATTAACGAAAAATACTGAGGTTATGTGTCAATACCCTCGGGCGCATCCGTACCCTTGTCATCCACATTTTGATTTCCCGTTAAACCGGTGCTTAAGTAAGCAATCGACCTTTTAGACGCTCCATTTTAATGTTGCGCTAACCGTTTGGAAAATTTAATTTGTGATGTTTAGCTAGTAAGGTGCTTTGAAGGATGTGAATTTGTGTCAAATCATAAAGAATTTTCTTTTAAAATACTTAAAATATTTTTTTAAAACATCTTTAAATTTTTTTAGGTCCTGAAAATCCTTTTTATTGTTTTGATATGATTATTGAACTGTTATAATCGCATTCAGACCTTGGACGTTTATTTACAACAACCCATCCCCCGCACTAGGATTTTCTCAAGGGGGAACAACGGGAGAAGCTTAACAGCATAATATTGATAAAAAAAGGATGTCGTAAGGGGCGACTGATCCTTCCATTTCTACAAATCCTTTCTATAACTGGAGAGGCCTATGTTCAGCTGTGGATTTTTACAAGTTGAAAAACAAGAAAAATTAAAATAAATGTTAAGTAAATTTATAGTTACACAATGCTTTCAGGCCTAGATAAAAACGCAGCAAAGAAGGATACTGCGTTTTAGCTAAACATCATTATGCAATATTATGCTTTACAAGTTCGTAGTACTCTGGTAATACAGACGGCTTCATTTTACTTTAGTAACTTATGTATAATTATGACCTTATCGTACTATTATAAGTTTAAACCCATGCCAATAATAAAACAGTAAATGACTAATGTTTTGCGCTTGCTAGTCATCTGGCTACTGATGTACCACTGATATTGTTAAAATTATTTACATTTCAATTTTGTTGTTCTTGTGTTTAATTTTTATTATAAAATAAGGTTGATGAACGAGCACAAAGTAAAAAAATTAAATCGAAACACAAGGACAAACATCAAGACCCGAAACAATTATTTGTAGGTCATACAGATGCTTTTGCGTGCGGAATTCAAATCTGCGGCTCATAGCTCCACAACTCGATGCAAATCCACTGCGCCACAGAGCCGTGTAATTATCGCTAGTATGGGTATTTTACTTCTGTTGTAAACTAAATGTTTGTAACTATATATGCTATCTATTGTAAGCTCGGAAGCCATAATATTTTTCTGGAATTTCCCATAATCTTCACTTACAACACCTCCTGGATGAAATATTTTTTTTATTTATTTAAACTTTCATGCACAAAGTTATACATATGGCGGACTTAATGCCATAGGGCATTCTCTCCCAGTCAACGATTAGGCTAAACAGAGATAGACAAACAAGAGGCGGTGCAGCAGTAATCAAAATAGAAAGGGTTAAAAAAGTATATTGTATAATACATATATACATATAAATATACATATAGAATCACATATATACACATATATACTTAAGTACACACAACATATACATATATAAATAAATACATACACTTATACATGCAACAGTACATATATACACAATACATATATATAAATATTATCTATGTCAGAACAAATATGAAATATATGACGGTGCCTGCACCATTGCACGTTGGGCGGCACCGGTGTTGCTGGACAGAATTTTGTAAACAATACGTGCACCGCACACCTGCGCCATTGCACCTGCGGCGGCGCCCGTGTCTAGCTACTTGTTTTGCTTGTATAAAACGAACGGAGCGGCCGCCGTGAAGGTAGTCTTGGCTCTGGCGTGAAATGGTGCGCTTGTCATATTCCAATACTAGCTTATCCTTTACTCGTTGGATAATTAATTCGTGCAAACGAATTAATTATTATTCTTAACTACAAAATTAGTCTCGGTACAATTTATAGTTTGTATTAAGTAATCTATTGTAAATTAACCTTATTTAAAAGAAAAATCCCGTTGGGTTTCTTGCTGGTTCTTCCCAGGACAGAGGTTTTATCCGAACCGGTGGTAGTAGTACTATATTGAATAAAAGTGATTCTATTCTATTCTAAAAGCCTTTTCATGTGACTCTATACATCATAATAACATCCTCATAAGAAGTGGGAATAAAGCTTTCCATTTAAGTTCACTTCTATCTTCTAATGACCTTTCTACATATACATAATTAGGTAAATGAAAATAAGACCTGTGTTAGTTCAAACTTGCAACGATTTTTTCACATGCTTACGGACTTGATTTTTATAAACAAACTTGTTGGAAGCTTCTTTAATGTCAAGAGGGATGTTTTTATAGAGTTTGATAGCCGTGAGGGCGAAAGAGTGAGATAAGTAACCAGTGCGGTGTAAAGGAGTGAGAGTGTAAAGGAGAGAAGATTAGCCGAAGAACTGAGAGAACGATTATGAGAATCTCCCGGGCATTGAAGTTTGGATTTCAGATACTCGGGAGCACATGGATCGTTCAGAATTGTGAAAAAGATTCAGAGTATTCTAACATATCTGCGCTGACGGATAGACAGCCAATTTAGCTGAGCACGAAAAGAAGATACATGGTCGTATTTACGAAGACCATAAATGTATCTGATAAAGTTGTTAAGTAGATGATCCTATGTATTAAGATGATTTTGAGACAGGTCTGATCAACACACATCGACATAATCAATAATCGGTAGAATAAGTGAATGGACAAGTAAAATCTTAGTATTGGTGGAAAGAAAGTTTTTTAATCGATATAGAGAAAAGTTCAGTAGTTTTACGACTCATCTCCTGTATATGTTTGTTCCATGTTAAGCAACCATCAACATACAGATCAAGGTTCTTTACATGGGGAGAGAATGATATGACATTATTTTAAAACATAATTGATGTTAGGGTGGGAATATCTAGTTTCGATAATAATCGTGGGCTACCTAAGATTATCGTTTGGCATTTAGATGGGTTCACGTTTATGCCATACACAGACTTGACGGTTATACTTGCACATATAACTGCAGATCATTGGCATACAGATGGTAAGATCAATTGAGATTTAATGTGATGAGATTAATAAAAATTGAAAACAGAAGAGGAGAGACTATACCACCTTGAGGGACGCCAATAGACAAATCATACTAGTCAGATAGTATATGTCCAGTGCGCACGGCCTCATGGCGCCCTCAAAGATATGATGAGAACCATTCCTGAGCTGAAAACGAAATATTCAAATGAGAAAGAAGAATCAACAAGCTATCATGATCAACAAAATTAAATGCGTTAGAAAAATCAATTAAGATGAGGACGGTCAGTTTTGATTTTTCCATCCCCTTTCGGACAACTTCCATCACCTTGAGAAGCGCAGTAGTTGTAGAATGACCAGGGCAGAAACCCGACTGATAAGGGAAATTATATTATTTGAGAAAACGAAAGAAGAAATCTGTTTATGAGCAACAGCTTCCAGAACCTTAGAGAGAAAAGGCAGGATAGTAATTGGTCTGAAATTGGATATAACGCTGCAATCGGTGGATTTAAGAATGGGAATATTAAAGGCTTTACGCCAAAGAGTTGGAAAAGCACCATTCGTCAGCGAAAAGTTAATGATATGAGTTATCATGGGTAAAACAGCATCCAACACGTGCATAACCATTACCCTACTCACGTCACCACAACCAATGGCTTTTGATTTAATAGAAGAAAGTGTTTTGCGTATCTAGCCTTCGTCCACAGGAGAAAAAGTGAAAGTTTCGTGAGAATAAGGAAGCATGGAAGATATAAATGAGATAGCATTAGTCTAGAATTATCAGAAGCTATTTGAGAAGACAGAAAATGACGATTAAAATCGTCAGGAGAAAGGGTGATGCTATTATAGTCAAATTGCGATTTTTCATATTCAAGCGTTTTGAGAAACTTCCATATATCAGTCGAAGACGAATTAAGTACTTGTTCGTGGATATATCGGCGTTTACCAGCTCTCACCATCTGATTACATCGATTTCTCGCAGCCTTATATGCCTGCTACTTTATATCAGTGCGATTCTTATTAAAAGCACGAAACATTCTGTCGCGTTTTAACATAGCCATTCTTACTCCAGTCGTGATTCATGGAACAGGAGAACGCTTAAGTCGAACGACATGCTTAGGGCATGTTCAATAATACAGTCCTAATATGTTGTTGTTAAAGAAATCTACTTTTTCGTCAACTGTGGAAGCAGTATATACAGATGACCAGTTAATAGCATCCGCATCACACTTAAGCTTGTCTATATCTAGTCTAGCAAGACTTCGAATAGCGATAGACACGGGTAAAGGCTTGGGAGACTTTAATTTATATGATAGAAAAAGCAGGTCATGTCGTGAAAATCCAGAAGCAGGGAATTGTCTATAATTGACAACGTGTTCAACGGAGGAGACGGCTATAAGGTCGATCCAGGTGTCAGCAGATTGGAAGTTGTGATGTGTTGCATTTTGAGGCAAAATAGTGAAATTATGCGACATCATAGTCGACCTCAGTTTGCTAGATTTGAGAGAAACCCCTAATAGGTCAGTGTTAAAGTCTGCCATGATAATGTGATGTGTGTAGGCAGAACTGAAAGGCGACAAATTTTCTTCCAAATCGGAGAAGTAGTCCACTTGAGGTAGACAGTAGACAACTCCAAGAAACACTTTTACACTCTTGACATTAATTTCGACAAAAATGTATTCCATTGAACCGGAATATAGAGAAGACGTGTTTAATATTTTATAAAGTATATCACTACGCAGATCTATAGCGACATCTCTGCCCCATTTACCAGTGCGGTCATTACGGAGTAAATTATAACCTGGAAGACTATAAGACGTGGGTGAAAACAGTTTAACAATTTTGGTGACTCTTCATGTATTAATGTACGTAGCGTAGCATATATATATATGCAAGATATATCTTGCACATATATATATATATATATATATATATATATATATATATATATATATATATTATAAACACTCACGCCTGTCACCCAGAGGGGTAGGCAGAGACTACGGACTTCCATTTGGCACGAGCCTGACACACTTCTCTCGCCTCCTTTACATCCATATATCTACGCATACACGCTCGTCCGTTAAGAGTAACCTCAACCCACATTCTTCAGCTTTCAAAGTTTGCAAACAACTGTCCATAAACAGGTTAAACAGCCACGGAGAAGCTACACAACCCTGTCTGAAACCTTTTTGAATGCCAAACCAGTCCGAGTGGACCCCATTGATCCTGACACAAGCACTAGAATCCCTATTAAAATACCTTAATGCCTGTATCAAACCAGCGCTCAAACCAAATGAGTTAAGTGTTTGCCGTAACACATTCCTGTCCACTCTATCATAACCATTTTCCAAGTCCATAAACGCCCAAAAAACTTTCTGGTTTTTGGCCAAAAACCTTCTCCGCAATCATGCGCATGGAAAATTTTTGATCCGTACACCCCATCTCCTTCTAAATCCAGCTTGCACATCCCAAATGTTTCCATCAGTTTCTTCCATAACTCTTTCAATTAACACCTTAGCATACAGTTTACCCACAATGCTAAGCAAGCTAATGCCACGGTAGTTTTTACAGTCCTGCTGTGACCCTTTTCCCTTATATATTGGGACTATAACGGCCTTGCACCAGTCTTCCGGTACACGCGTCAGTTCCCAACATAAATTAAACAAGGTGTACAGCAGGCATGCCACCACTCCCTCTCCAGCCCTAAGCATTTCCGGCTGCCTTACCTGCTTTCATGCTTTTCATTGCTTTCATTATTTCATTTACACTTATCTCCCTACCTCTCTCCACTTCTTTCGGAATTTCTATTTCACTTAATTCAGACGACTTTTCACTCATAAACACGCTTTCAAAGTATTCCTTCCATCTCTTTAAATTAGAAACTTCATAATTCAGCATACAGCCATTCTCGTCTCGTATAGCATTCATTCTAGGCTGTTTTAAATTTCCCCTGACAGTTCTTACGATTTATCCGTCAGATATCCTTCTATCATTCTTATCCGTTCTTTCTTGCTTTTTCCTTTCAACAACTTCTTTTACTCTCCTATTTATACATCTAAAGTCTGCCTTTTTTCTTTGAATCTCATTAATCATACTGCTAGAATTACCAGCTTTGGTTACTAGTAAATCTAGCCATGCTCTCTTCTTTGCTTCAACTTCCATCCGTACCTCATCATCACACCACAACGTATTATTTTTCCTTTTATTCGTTCTTTTACTTACCCACATACTTCGGTGGCTGCATCTACCAAGCCTTTCTTGACATTATACCACACAGTCTCCGAGTCTAAATTATTCATACACAATTCATCCATACCACTTATATTTTCTCTCAGTCTACATTTGAACTTCTCTTTCACACCTTTATCTTGTATCCTCTCTATTCTTATAAGCTGTAACGCAGTGGTAGACACAAGATGTCCGATGCCGCCAACGCTTAAATAGACCATTAATTCAGCATAAGACCAAGTAATGATCCGTCCCTACGTTGGACGTATCTGCCACTGCGCTCCTCATTCTTTCATCCACAATTATGAAATCTATCATGCTTCTATCATCACCTCTTTCCCATGTATACATATGAATCCTCTTATGGCGAAAGAAAGTGTTCGTCACAAAAAGATTCTTTTTTACACATACGGTGAGGAGGTCTTCACCATTCTCATTTATACTTTCATCGCCAAACGTTCCTAATATCCTTTCATAACCAGACCTCTTCACCCCAACCCTTCCATTAAAATCTCCTAACATAATAATATTTTCATTTACCTTACATTTTATAAACACCATCCTTACCATGTCCCAAAACTGCTCTCGGATATAAGTGGGCTTAGACATATCTGGGGCGTACACCTAGCACAAACAACTTATTTAAGCCCACTTTCATTCGTATCCATAGCAGCAGGCTTACACATTCATACTCTTTCACATTGACCCATTCTTTCTGAAAGGATGACCGACTCCTGGCATGCCCGCTCGGTCTCGTCTACACCAGACCAGTAAGCGGTATACATGCCATGGGCAGTGGCATCCTTTCCTTTCCTTCGTCTCATTTATACATAAATATCTATTCCTCTATCATTCATCATTTCGCATACTTCATCCATCTTAACATTCATTGCTCCACATACATTCAGCGTAGCCAGACGGGCCTCTGCAATCTACTTTTCGCCCCTCCGGGAGACAGAACGTGACGGGTTGCGAACCTCGTCGCCGTATATATATATATATATATATATATATATATATATATATATATATATATAGAAATACGAGGTTATATATATATATATATATATATGAATATAAAAAAAAAATTATCTTCATATATCACCCTCCGGCTAACTGTTCGCAATCTTAACAGTAGCACCAGAAGAAAAAAAAAGGAAACAAATACTTAATATTACTTACACTACTTAATATTACTTATAACTAAAATAAAGTTATATCAAATGTAGCTTACATGTGCTATCAATAACAATATATATATATAGTATGGCAAAGGGCCATGTTACCAAATCCAAAAACATAGCAAGCTGTCAATCTCATCTGACATCTGTGAATGTCTTACTTCTGCAAAATATTACATTAGTATTAGTATGTAGGTAATTAAATTTAATATATGACCATTCCAGTATCATTGCAATTATGCCTACTTGTTATCAATAAAAATAGGACAAATAACAAAAACAAATAACAGCTTAGAAGTTAAATCAAGCATGAGAATAAAGCAAAGTCAATGCAAATTACTTGTTGCGAATTATGTGCTTGGGCCTCGTCGTCGACTTTGGTGCGCTATCACTATTAACATTCAATGGGACTTTCTTGGTCGTAAAATCAGATGGTCGATCCGATGCATCTGAGTATTTATACTGCGCAATGAGCTCATCGAGGTCGTTGGTGTCCATCAGCCGATGGCGCTTACCACTAGGAAACTTGACGTAAATATTACCATCAAGTGACCAAACTTATCTAATACCAAAGTGCTTACGTGCAGCAATGAATAAAATTTGACGTTGACGAGTAAGAAACTCGGAAAGCACTTATGAAGTACCTTTCAACTGTGTTTTCTTGGCCCAAATGGTTGATTTAATGGACTGATCACTAAAACGTATCAGGACTGGTCTTGCAAGAGCTTTCGACACTGCACCCAGACGATGGCAAGCCACAATGGAGCTTGAAAAAAATTCCTGTGGTTGAAGCTTATCCTGCAGAACAGTTACCACTTTATCTCAGATGTTTTCATCAGATGATTCCGAAACTCCATTTAGCAGCAAATATTTTCTCCGATGCCGCATCTCAATATTGTTAACAGTTTGAATGACCTCATTGATCTTCTGATGTAGTAGTGACATAATTTGCCAAACATTATCCTTAAACGCTTGAAAGTCACTTGAGAGAGACTTCAAGTCAGGAACCGGGGTAGCAGATTTTGTTATGAGTTCTTCAAATTCACAATTAAGGAAAATATTATGTTAAAGAGTCATGAAATTTTATTTTATTATAAATTATATAAGCCTATATTCAGCAAATAACTTGTAAGGGGTTGTAATAATGAAGATAATGATAATATTAGAATTACATTTTATAATTAAAAAGTTATAATGGATAACTAAGTTGAATATTAATCCTAGAATTTTCTATAACTATCGTTTTATTTGCACAAAACTTTAAGAGTGAATTTTAATAACATTTGCATTATTGTTACGAACTCTTACCCCATCTCGCTTGTTTTCGAAAAATACGCAATTAGGCTTGTGTGAAATCGGAAACTCGCTTCATAAGAACGTACAGTTTTAATAACAGCGAGTGTGGTCGACCTAAAACTGACGCGAGTTTTAGTATACAATTTTGTGGGGTTTTCTATATCAATTAAAGTTTCTATGAAGTTATTAAAGTTTCTCAAACAAAATTTTAATTAAAAAGGCATATAAACGGTACTAATTATATTTCAATATAATTAAATTTAATAATTTTTAATATTATTTGAATTTAAATATTAAAATTGAAGTCTTATTATGAGTTCTTACGCGTCATCAACTTCGAACAATTGTCCTATTAGTGGCCTGTAGTGGCGGTGTAAAAATATCCACCAGCGCATATCGTACCGAGTGTATTTTAAAGGCCACAAAAAGAAGGGTTTTAGTTTCCAAGATGGAATGCCTCGTTTCCAATAAAAAGGTTTCCGTGCTCTACACTCACCATACGAAACACAGCAGCGTTAAGCTGCTATTTTACGCTGGTATTCTGTGAGAGAGTGGTCCTTCCCCGGTCGAGCCGACCCATTCGTGCTACAACTATACTAATAAAAAAAACACTTTTTATTTTTATATTATTAACTTTAAAAAATACATTTGATTGTAAAAAAGCGTGGGGTGCTTTTTCATATATTTTTATGATGACGCTAATTTTACAAATATCCACAAAAATATTTACAACAAATGAGATCAAGCACCCCACGCCTTTTTTACAATAAAATGAATTTTTATGTTAATCACTATATTTTTTTTATACTTATTGAAAATTATTTTCTTGTTTTTAGTTCGGTTATCTACAAAAGCGTGTTTTTTTAGTTTTTTTAAACTATTATTTAATTTCTATTTTTTAGTGTGGCTAATTACAAAACCTTTTTTTTGGAAGGAAGTGTTTTATGCGGATTACAGTAGATTGGAACTGGTAGAAATCGTAGTTGTTTTATGAATTATTTGCAAATCCTGAGGATCCGGGCAAGAAAAATGGGACTAACTATTTAAATAATTGCATTGTCATGGGCCTTTGATAATTGTGCGAAGTTTTAAATCAATCAGACGTTTTGAAGGGGATGTAAATCACATTCCGAAATTCCGTCCGTTCTCTACACTCTCAATACAAAACAGAGCAGCACTGAGCTGTTATTTTATACTGGTACTCTGTGGAGCGTGGTCTTTCCCTGGTCGAGGAGACCCATTCGAGCTACAACCATAATATAGTAGAAGCATGACTCTACTACGTATATATATATATATATATATATATAGTAATAAATCTATTGTAAGAAGTATTTATTATTAAAAATATGTTTTGAAAGAAAAAAGTCCCGATCCACATTGAACGTTCTTTAAATAAACTGCGTTGTCATCGATGCTGAACGGATCGCACGGTTCAACTGTTTTGAGAACGTTATAATAAATTTATTGAAGCCTCTGCAAACGGGAAAACGTCTGGAAAATAATTTATCATCTCAGAATTCACCCTTACAGCGGATACTTTTGTGCTGATGTTTTTAATTCTTCTTCTTAATCACCCTGTCAGTCTCGACTCGAATTACGAATATTGCAATTCCGAAAAATAATAAGCTTCCACTGAGGCGGTGTAGCTTAAGCGAGCACGATGTTCTTTGTGGTATTTGACCAGCCAATTGTCACTTCAGCTTACTTATCCAACTTATTTTTATTATTCTGATTCTACTGCGGATGTTCTTATTAAAATGTCTATCATGCAGAGAAATTCCATGAGATTAAGAGTGTGATCGGAGAGTTTTTGCGTTCTTCTGCGGCGGGTCTTGCAGAACTTAGCTCCGACCGCATGAACAGTTTCCACGAGCTTATCATTCATATCGGCTACTGCATTGCAATCTTCTAGGCACGGAAAACGGATTTGTAGCTCGAGCTGAAAGGTTTTGGGATTATGGATTAGAGCACAAGGGGGACGTAGCGTTGACTTCATTAGACGAGACCTCTCCAACTTAACGTTTAGGTTCAGTATGCCTCTAACCATTCGGTGATCGCTACCAGTTTTCACCCTCGCGATCACTGAGACATCACTGCACAGTTGCCGTCTAGTCGTCATAATGAAGTCAATCTCAATTTCGTTGAACCAACGGGGCTCAACCAGGCCCACTTCCTGTGAGGCCTCTTCTAGAAGAAAGAGTTCATTATAAAGAGTTCCTCTTTCTCCATGAAGTCAGCCAGTTGCTGGCCCCTTGGGTTCCGTTGCCCTATTTCAAATTTTCAGCTCACCGTTCTCTCTTGTGCCTAGTTTTGCGTTGAAGTCTCCGATTAACACCGTATAGTGGATTTTGGACGAATGTATGGCTTTAGAGATATCCTCATACATTTCTTCCACCTCTTCATCGGGATGTGCCGAGATTGGTGCGTAAAACTGTATGACCTTCAGCGAATACTGTTTGGTGATTCTGAGTATAAGGTACGCAACCCTCGTTGACACACTCCCAATCTTTACAACGTTGTTAACGAGAGACTTATGGACGATAAATCTGACACCTCCGAGATTCGAGGATTATCGTGTCCTCCCCCTCTCTTCGGACCTCAGATAATCCAATCACAGCGCAACTTGTCTATCTCTTCTGCCAGGATTCTTCTTGTATCTTCTATTTGATCTAATATTTGATTTTAACTGATTGAAATACAGAAGTAAAGAATGATTTAAAATTTTAGGCAATGTTACCTGAAGTCCCTTTTCCTTAAATCTGTTTAAAAAATTATTTGATGTTCTTTCTTATCAAAACATCGCACTAAAGTTTTAGTGTAGATGAAACTGCCATTAGAAACACAGTGTATACATATTACTCGATAGAAAAATAATCTGAAACTACGTCTTTTTCCGCTATCTCATATTTATTAAAAATTAAAATTAAAAATTATAGAAATAAAAGTTATATAACTATACCTACTAAAACTTACTCTTTAGAATCTGATTCAGTCATTACTTTCGTAAATAAATTCAAAATGTGTACGATATTTATTTAAGAGGTATAACCGCGATGTCGATAATGAGCTGAATGCTTTCTGCAGCAGTTTTAGATGGGCCTTAATTTTTAAATAAGGTAATAATTTTAATTATAACAAATTTTGATGATTCTTGTTATGTTTATCAATATCAATGCTATTAATGTTGCAATGTCTCAACGCAATTCCATAAAATTAGTAATTTTTAAGCCTTACATATTTATTTATTTTTTAAATAGTAAGGTTTATGATGTAATGGCGAGGGTCGTCTAGGATATGATCACAAACTGCAGACTTCCCGGAGCTATGGTGTTTCACGTCAGCTATAAGTTCTTTTACGCGGGTTTTAATAGATCCTTTTGTTTGCCCTATAAATGAGAGACCACATTCACAATCAAGCTTGTACACTCCTGCACCCTGTAGAGGGATATTATACTTGATGGATGGTAAGAAGTGACTAATCAATTTTCTTCGGAGGCTTGTAGGGTGTTCTAATAGAAGCTCGCTTCAAGATTTAGCTAATTTTGTCTGTGACACCTCTGACATATGATAGTACACAAGGCACTCGCTCGACTGTAGCCAGTTTCACCCGGTCACTGTGACGTAGGCACGGGACCCGAAGCTTGTTGTCGTGCAGAACTTACTTAACGTGCTGAAGCTCGGCGGCCAGGTGTTTGCTGTCACAGATCCCTCGTGTTCTCTGTAACAAAGATTTGCCCACGGTAGCTAATTGTGAAGGATGATGGTGAGATTCATCGTTTAAATATCGGTTCGTATGGGTCTTTTTTCTGTACACAGTGTGACCTATGGTGTCGTTAGGTTTTCTGATGACTAACATATCTAGGAAGGCTAAGGAATTATTTGGCTCTAACTCCATAGTAAATTGAATATTAAAGTTTATGGAATTAAGATGTTCTAAAAATGCAGTTATTTTTTCTGTTGGTAAAATTGTAAATGTATCGTCTACCTACCGCTTGTAGAACCTTGGAGTTACGGGTGCAGTAAGGAGGGCTTTTTCCTCAAAGTCTTCCATGAATATATCGGCGACGATGTTGTTTTCCTCTAGTTTCCTAGTTACAATTGAGATGCAGTCTTCAACAGGTAGGCAAGAAAATAGATACTGAACATCAAAATTTCTGTCAAAAGTAGGCCTTTCTTGTCACTGACAAAATGGTATGAAGTTTTTGCTAAGTGTTGAGCCAATCTGTAAGTTGGAAAATCGATCTGACTCACTATTGGACATAATGAAGGGTTCGGTTTGTGTAGTTTTGGTAACCCAACTTCGGGGGTTTGGCACATTCGGGTATTTTGGAATTAAGGTCTAGATTCAATTTCTCGTAGTATTTCTTAATTAGATCGCTAGTCATTTTAAGCATATTAGTTGTAGGGTCTGTTTTGACCTTTTTGTATGTATTTTAATCCGACAAAGTTGTTGTATTTTAAAATTGTAAGCCGACGCATCCATTATAACCGTAGTATTACCTTTATCCACTCAAACATCCGGGCGACCATAGTCGCCTAAAACTTTTTCCGGTTGAACGTTAGGGCGACTAGAGCGGCCTCGCTGACTTTTACACTTTAAATGACTTTTTATCTATGGAAAGTTACAAAAATCTTCATGAATGTTACACTATACGGCTCCATATTAAAAAACGCGTATATGGGTTAGTAAAAAATCTATGCCAGGTAACAGATACTATTGAAAAAAAAAACAAAAAAAAAAACAAGCGTTGTGTCAAGTTTTACCGGTAGTACTGTGAGTTCTGCATTTAAAATGTAAGTAATAATGTGTTTATTATACTTTTGTACTACTATTATATACTAAAATAATCCTCAAGATGCTTTCTTTTTGTATATCTACAAGTTTTATGAATCCAAAGTCTGTAAATTTTTATATGTGATGAATTCGACATGCGAAAACTTCGCCTTTATGTGTCGGTTTTTCGTTGAGTTTTTGTATTATATATTATTTATTTTAATGAAACATTATTACTAACGTAATTAAATTCGGCATTTTATTAGCTTTCTGTGGGTGATTTTTATTCTGATATAGGCTAAGAACTTTCTCCGTGGTAACGGTTTTAGTCGAACTGGTCGCGATCGGACCGTGAAAAATTGGGACGAGCGACGGCGGGACGTACAAGGCTATTGTCGCCCGGACGTTTGAGTGGTTATCTGCGCGGATAATCGTGAGCTCTTGTCTGTTGCGTACGTTTTTCAACGCATTAAATTCATCTTTTTGAAAATTTAATTTTGGTGATGAAATTCTACCTAATATAGACGAAAGAAATCTCGTGACGTATGACCTCTAAATCTTCATTACCAATATTATTTTTATACAGACAATCCTCAGCACTACAGATATTGTCTTCATACGGATTATTCGCGGTGTTATTGCGATATTCATACCTATTCATATTACTTAATTGTCTCGTCATCCAGAGTTTGTTTTGACGGATTATAGACCGCGCGTTGTATATTATTCACGTCTGTGGTCAACGGTTGCGTTCCATTCTTATGTTGACAATAATGTTAGACATTTGATTTGGTTATTTGTTTTTGGTATTTATCTATATGGTTATTTTTGCATTCATTGTATTTAGTTGTCTTGCGTTTATATAAAGTTTCCATGCAATTCTTTTAATGAAATATCGATAAAACTGTCTTTAAATCACTAGACGATTTGTCTTTGGTTTTATTTATGAAACATAAATCAGTGCGTTTTTGCTGAATCACCGTTACAAACAACTTTTTACTTGCCTGATTTAAGAACTTAGCGCGTCCGCGATTGTCTTTTTTATTAGATATGTTGACACACGTAAGAATGAGATTATGGGCTCTGCATCTTTTCAAGTAAATATGTAATGTATCTTGCGCGCTTGGTCTTGAGATCTTCTAATTGGCGTATTTTATTTGCTATTTCCAGTACTTACTTGTTTACATAATGATTTCTTATATTTACGCGAACACTTAACATTGAATAAAACTACTTTTACGGATTTTATCGCGTATAATTATACTTATTTTTAATTCCCGACGTTTTTGGTGCTTTCCTTCACCCATGGTCACGGGAGACTAAGGTGATCGACGTTCCGATGTCAGTGTTAACCCAGAGTACCTTCAGCTTTTTAATTATTACTTTTGTTCAGATCTTCGTAGAATGAACTTACCATGTCTTGACGTCTTGCAGTGGTATGCTTGGGTTTAATTTAAATTATATTAATTGCAGGATCCCAAGCTGGTGGTAGTACTCAGCCTCCTTCTCTATCGAAATTAGGATGTTTTTAATTTCAATAGCCTCACGTATCATGCTTGGCAGGAATCGATGAAATCTGATGTAAATAATAGCAGGGGCCATGTAATTAATAGCAGGGGCCGTCTAGGTTATGATCAAAAACTGTAGACTTCCCGGAGCGTTGGTGTTTTACGTCAGCTATATGTTTTTTTTTTACGCGCATTTTAATAGATTGTTATATTAAACATTGATATTTCTAAAATTAAGTTAAATAAAAAAATATCAAACATCTTAAACATTTAGAGACCTCATCATTGAAACCCAACTCAATAGCGAAAGGAAATGTGCAAATAACGTGTTTATTTAAATAAAATCTAATTGTAAAATATATCTTATGAGCATACCTAACACATTTTTTAAATATTTTTCGACAAATCCTGTTTATGTTATAATGTGATTGATTCAAATGTGATTTTGGTACAGACGGAAAAATTAATTACCTTATTATTAACAGCGGGACCCTAAAAATATAGGTAAATATGATAATAGGCAACTATGGCAAAATAATGACTCCCTATTACGCAATCCACGGGGAAGGCTTATGTTTAGCAGGGGAGTTTTATAAACTGTAACGAATGAATGAATATAAATTTCAAACAAAAAGGTAGAAAAGAAAAAACAATTTTTAAAATGGAATAAATTGAATATATTTTTGCTGTTCCTAACAAATTTAAAAATTCGTTTATTTACACCCATAATCATCACCCATGGACACCTGCAACCAGATTCAAACAAAGAAGCGATGTCACCTCTGAGGCCTTCCTGCCTGGAATTATAATGTATCCTTCAGACCAGAACACAGCAGTGCAAAACTGCTATTTGAGGGCAGAAACAAGTAGGAGGGTGGTACCTACCCAGACGGACTCCCAGGCAAAAAAGTGTCCTACTATCTAGTAGCTAAAAACTGAAAAAGGAGAATTTTATTTAAATTTTATATATTTTTTTAATTGTAAAACGATATATTTCTTCATAATATAACCAATCTTTATAACATAATCATCTTATTTAGTGATTCTTGCCACAAATCTTTAAAAAGCACGACGTATCATTTCGTATGGTAAGTGGCTAAGTGACAAATAAGGGTTGAAAACGCATCCGCATTTTGATTTTTATTCGAGGATAGATATCGACGTCTATGTGCCTTTTATCAACATAATTTCTACAGAAAACTCAATTAATACACCAGCACTGTTACCATTTAATTAAAACAAGTAATTATCAAAAAAAAAACATGTAATAATACAGTTCAAACTTTTAAAGAACAGATATTATGGTTAATGTTGCGAAGGATCAAACTACAGAATGACAAGCAAGGAAAGTTTTAATTAATGTTTGCAAAGTTTACGCTACTCCTTCCAAAAAAGTTACTCTTAGTTCTCGGAAGTTTGAAGTATTAAACGGTATTAATTGGAACCTTTCTACAGATTTATTAATATAACTATCCCGTTCCTATAAATGAAAGCCTTACAATCATCCAGAACTCGATTGTTACAATTAAAACTGCTCAATGGCGATAAAATTTATCTATCACAATGAAAATTTGTAAGGCATTTCAATGCTTTTGCGAAGTATGTTTATTGTTCATGGATTAAATTGTTTAAATTTTCTCATACGTTTCGAGTGCTTTTCCATGTTTACTTATGCTTAGTCAGCTGAACTAATCAAAAAAGAAAAACTATAAATATAAGAAAACTATAAATACTTTCTTGAGAACTTTCTTGCTGTCAAAGGCTTCCATAAATTTATAAAAGTGTTCTAAATTAGTCGACCGAATGTCCCATTTAGCTCTTGTAATAGCGTAGACTTAGGGAGTCACATTTATGACAAAATGGATACCATTTCATATTGAAGGCGACTACCTTTTTAAAATCCTAAAACATGGTATTTGAGACCTCTGTCTACTTTTTATATATTAAGTATATATAATTAACTAATTAACATAAAAATTAAAGACATTTAAAGACATTTATTCCGACACTTCAGATAATTACAGTACAGGTGAATAAAGAAAATTAATATGAAAACAAAAAAATTGAAGGTATAACAACAATTCATGACTTAATAATCGAAACACATGAAGTGGCGGAAGGGACCGCCTCAGCATAAGCCGCGGGATAGCGACGCTGATTTTCAGTCGACCCCATACGGTCCTACGGAGACCGTGCCGTAAGTGTCGACATTAAGCGAGTAGTAGATACATAATTATGATAGTAACAGCTGATGAATGATAATAACAAAATGGAATACGTATTGTATAGTTATGCTGAACGTAAGTTGCTGAACGCTACGTGAGACGTGACGGGAACATTAGTAAGTGTCATAATTTAATTTAACAGTGTATATTATAAAATTATAATATAATATAAGATTTATTTTGTTATATATATATATATATATATATATATATATAATAAAAAATACTATGCCCTTCTGTTCGTTTATTAGGAGATATTTTAAGTGTTTTCTTAACGTGCCTAACGTGTTTAGGTCACGCAGTGAAGGAGGTAAATTATTCCATCAATGGGAGGCTGCATACTTATAACAACCTCGAAAGGCTGAAGAAGAATGTCGCGAAACACTGAGCCTATTACAAGATGAAGCGCATGGTATACTTGCTATGCTCACGAGACCAGTCTAACTTATTAAAAGATACTTTGGTTTTGTCTTTATGACGCCAAAAGTACACAAGCTAAGTGAAGTTTGCGTCTGGCAGCCATTTTAAGAATATTATTGTCGTCAAGAAATGGACTTACGTGACCTCTTGGCGTTACATCGAAGCAAAACCGCGCACAAGCATTTTGGACCCGTTGAATAAGGTGCGCGATACGTGACAGTAAACAAGGCCCATAAACCGTATCAGCATAATTAAATTTTGATAGTACTAGGGTGTCCGATAGTCTTTTTCGTAATTCTATACTTAAATGTTCACGCATTCTATACAGGATTTTTAACCTATAAAAACAGTTCTTAACAATGTTATTGATATAATCTTGAAATCTGAGATCGGGGATAATTATGATTCCTAAATTACGTGCTTTATCGACTCTTTCTAATACCGTGCCTTTTATATACAGTGTTGGGACAAATTTATTGTTGTATGTAAATGTATTTAAGTGTTCAAACATATTGTAGTTATTAATAAAATGTAAGACTTTAACTGAACATATTAAACAAGTTTATTAGACAACATAAAATTTATGTTATTTGAAATTCGTGGTAGAAAACCATAATATTAAAATAGTATATTACGCCACTAAGGAGGAAAATATGAAACCCCGCGTGGTACTGTCATACTGCGATGATTTCCTCCCGTTGTGCGTATACTATTTTTTATCAGACCAGGATCGAAAGTTTGAATTCAAGTAATATAATATTATTCTTAAACTCAGGTTAGGAATAATTAGTACGGATGCTTTCGTTTTCGTATTTAGAAATATAGCAAGCTTCACTAAAACCTACCAGTAATTAAGTCCTATTAACGATTACCGTCATTTCAACTCCAATTCTATCTACTTCTACTTCGCTTACTTCTACTAGTAATAAAGTCTTACCTACTGTCAGTGATGCCACTCTATCTACTTCAACTGCCAATCAAGCTGAGTCTTTCTCTCAAAATAACCATCAGAAAAACTTGAAGCAAATTGCGGCCGAAAAGAATATTTTTATGTCTGTTTATTTTTTGGATTATAATAAGGAGATATTTCTGATCATTCAACATACAACTTATTATCAACACATTCATCAAAGGGTAAAACACCGTTGAAAATAAATCCAAGTCAACAACAAAATTTATAGATGTTAAAAATTGTATCGAGCGCGCAAAGAAACATGGAAAGTCGGAGATGAATAAAACACGTTCCAATCCAAGCCAGCTCAAGAATTACGAAGTTGATAATTTAGTAGTGAATTCTTTATTCGTGACGTTCAAGAGGTGCAAAATTGGGCACATTATTATTAACAAGGGCCAATCCAACTCCAACCGAGAGAAAAAACTTTGATATACAACACGTCGGTAATATCTGCGAACCTCGCTGGAATGCGCTTCCCCTCGCGCTTCCCCGCACCTCCGCCCGTTATCGTCTATCCAGTACCGTTGCCAACGCAAGCGCCGACGCACGTGTATTAATCTCGCTTTCGTAATCGCATTATTATTTATTGTTTCTCTGTTTGGTGAAATATTACTATTATTACAATAGACTACTTACAAGATGGGTAAGACTATACATAGTGCCGAGCGGAATTTAGTGCTCAAAGTAATTAAATTCTTTGACAATGAAAACAACAAGGCTGTTTCAGTATCCCGTTGAACAAGCAACAAAAGGGCATGTGCAGCAACTGGTTTATCTAAACGACCATAATGAAAATAAAAGTGAAGCAAAAAGTTACAAGTTTTGTCAGAATCAACTAGAGATGCAAATGTTCAGGAAGAGATGACGTCCTTCGAAGAAGACCCACAACCTAGTACGTCAGCTTCAGTTACACACGGACAATATTATGCTCTCAACACCAGGAAGCGTAAAAATACAAAAGAAAATTGATCTAGATAGTTTTGATTTGCGCCATACGCTCTTTAGTTGAAAGTTTTTATACCACCAGAAAAGAAATACCTACATTAAAAAAGATTTTGAGAATAGCAAGCAGGAGCTGAACTTTCGGACAAAAAGACACCCTAAGAAATATACTAATAAATTCTTTGGGGTACAGGTTTAAATGTAAACGTAAACGCGATTTTTGGTGCAAAGACCTGAAAGAGCCTGGAGAGCAAAATATTTAAGGCGATTGAAAGAAAATGACAGATGTGGTGCCGAAAAAAAGTGACCTTCATCGACGAAACCTGGATACATTCATTACACTGTCTCGAAATGTTGGCAAAATAGTAGTGATTCCAGTATTTGAACTAATCACTCTCCTGGTCAGCGCTGGATTGTGGTACACGCAGGCAATGAGAATGGTTTCGTACAAGGTGTTCCGAGCTCCTTTATAAATGTAAGTCAACAACCGGTGATTACCATGACGAAATGGATGCATCAAATTTTAAAATGGATCGAAGAGAAATTGATACCGAATCTTCCACCCAACGGTATCATTGTCATGGACAACACCGTACCACAGCAAGCAGGTGAATAAGCCGCCAAATTTCAGTGCACGTAAAAACGTAATGCAAATGGCTGCAAGAACACAACATTGAATTTGACGAGAAAATGACAAAAAGAACTGTATATGTTAATTAGACATAAGCCCGAGTATATTTCATCGATGAAATATTTAGATCTCATGGACAAGAGGTATTACGTCTGCCACCCTACCATTGTGACCTTAACCCAATTGAGTATGTTTGGAATTTGATGAAGCAAAGGGTGGCAGACAAAATGTGAACCAATCAGAAAAAGATATAGAAAGACTAACAAAGGAAGCGATACAGAGTATAACCCCAGAAAATTGGAAAAGAATGCAACCATGTCGATCGCTTAAGAGACAAGTTTTGGCATGCTGATAGATTGTATGAACTTGAGGAACAGGAATTAGTAATTTCATTAGGTGGAGAAGATAGTGACAACGAAAGTGATGACAACATTTTCAGCGACAATGAAGAATTTGACAACAACGACAGCGAAACAATGTCTGGTGTTGAGGCTTTAAAATTAATAGACCACTTTTAAAATGACAGTACTTAATTGTTTTAAATTAAATTTAATATTAAATATCTGCTAATTAAATGGCTTGAAAATTATTTGATTTTAATTTATTATACTTACCTAGAATAGAAACTACTAAAAAAGCATTTCTAACAACAAACTTATATTAATATGGTTTCTTGCATTTACTTTTTCCAGTATAAAAGCGTTACATTGATATATACAAATAGTTTTATTTTTAATAGGAATGTATTTTTATTTTAAATTTATTTTAAGGCGTTGTATAGAAGTATAAAAATAAATTGGCGCACAAAAAATATATTTCATTTTTGCATCTCGATTTTTTTGCTATCTCTCCATATTGCATGACGTCATCAAGCCAGGTTCGCAGATATTTCCGACAGGTTATATATTAATTAAAATTTATTTCAAGTTAATTGCTCGAATCACACTGAAAGTGTTACTTAATGTTGTTTATTGCTTTTAAGGTTACCTTAAATCATCGTTAATTTGTTTTTCATTTCATTGATTAATAATAATTATACTTTCATTAATTAACATAAAAATACTAAAAACCTGGCGCTTAATTTTATTGCAAAGAAATCATACTAAGGTTCAAATGTATCATGACGTATACTTTTGACGTTTAAAAACAATAGATAGAGCTAAAATTTAACGCATGCGTACTTAATTAATAAGTCATTGAATCGGGAGGCAATGTTGCACTTTCGTCCCTGAAATTAGGGTCGAA
Source organism: Parnassius orleans (assembly GCA_029286625.1). Lineage (NCBI taxonomy): Eukaryota > Metazoa > Arthropoda > Insecta > Lepidoptera > Papilionidae > Parnassius > Parnassius orleans. Next base: position 251,297 of record JAGSMP010000501.1, on the reverse strand, counting down.
AAACGAACTTTCGTTCAATGTATGATAAAAAAGCAATTGATTATTAAAATACTCACCTTTTGTAAAAAAAAACAACTTTCTACAAGATTTTTTTTAAAATCTTTTATAGAAAATGTAAGAATATTTACTACCCCATACCGTCCCGTGGTCAAGAGGGTCCCGTGAATGTCGTAAGAGGCGTCGGAGGGAAAATAAAACAGAGAGAGGCGATCTATAAGGGAAGCCTAATAATGTTGTAATGGATGGATGAACATAATAAGCAAATCAACCTTTCTAAAGGTAAATTATACTACCTGTAGGTAAATTTTAAAAAACTATGTATATCAGTAGCTTCTTCGTAATTCATTTTTCAGTAACGAATTACAGAGGAAAGTCTTGAAAGGAATTAGTAGGTAATTGACATTTTTAATATTATTTAAATCCCGTAGATTTAAATAATATTAAAAATGTCAATTATGCGACATAAGGCGACTGTGGGATATGCCAGAAAGGTATTTTTGTGTACGATAGGAGGCGGTATAAATACCTCGCTTACGTACCTACAGCTACTTCAAAGGTACGAGATATTTGACGGCTCCGTAGCGCGCAGTTGCTTAAAATTGAATGGCGGCGCTAAGGGGCGCGAAACAAGTATCTCGGAAATATATCAGAGATTAAATGTTAAAAATAATAAAAGTATCAGAGCGGATGTTCAACTTGCTCTCTTGTTCAACCATACCGTAATATGTCCCCGTCACAATTACACAGTAGTGTAACGTAAATGACGTAATTACATGATAACACCAAAGTATGCAAACTAACAGCAACATTACCCATCTCAATTACTACAACGGACAGAACCACGATACTATCTTAACACTCGTAGAATGACTTAGGCAAAATCTCATGGGCACGACGCCTACAGTGAACTTAATACTGCACCAATGAGTGGGGGGGGGGGTTACTCGATATACCCTCAATTCCGACCCTCTCCCAATACACCCTCAAATACGACTGGCTTCGGGCGTGTATCTTCATGAATTCATGTAACAAACACTATTATTCACCAATTCGTACTCTCGTCTATTCTGACATGAATTATCCCTTTTTTTGGACAATGAGGGACCCACACAAATACGCAAGGCGATTACTTTTGACCTCATGCAAACTAACACTGGCTAAGGCGTCCCTTCGACCAGCCATCATCTCCTATGATGACTTTGACCGTACAACCTAGCCCTCGACTTGTCATCATCTCATATGACGACATCTAGCTTAGAGAGGGACAGCGTCCCTTCGACTAGTCACTATCTCATATGACAACGTGGACCAGACAACTAGCTCTCTACCCGTCATCTCAAATGACAACACCTAACTCAGAGTGACGGCGACCCTTCGACCAGTCGTCATCTCATATGACAACATGGACCGGACAACTGGCTCTCTACTTGTCATCTCATTTGACGACACTTAACTCAAAGAGTGACAGCGTCCCTTCGATTGGTTGCCATCTCATATGACACCATGGACCGGATAACTGGCTCGCTACCCGTCATCTCATATGATGACACCTAACTCAGAGAGTGACAGCGTCCCTTCGACCAGTTGCCATCTCAGCAAAACCATACCGTAATATGTCCCCGTCACAGTTACAAAGTATGCAAACCAACAGTAACACTATCCATCTCAATAAAATATAGGGCAGCCTCTCAGCAACACGACCCTCCTTGCCTGCACCAGAAGAATAACTACAACGGACGATATCTACTATCTCAGCACTCGTACAGTGACTTAGGCGGAATCTCATGCACACGCCGCCTATAGTGAACTTTATACTGCACCAAGAAGTCAGGGGGGGTTCTCAATATACCTTCAATTCCACATCGCCACCATCAATATGACTCTCCTTCCAGAGTGACGTAACCCCTCGATGTAACCAATATTTTATAGACGCGCCGACAAGTATTTGTATGGCCTATAAATAATTCTTTCTATCAAAAGTTCACTGATGAAAATAGGTCTCCCATATATTATAGATTGCCTAATGTGGGGAAGTTTTCCTTAGTTGCTGTCCATTTAGCAGGCAGGTTAACAACCGGAGTCTTTTTATTATTTTTAGTTATTATCAGGTAGATGCTGACCATCTTCTATTTCCTTATGTCACCTTTTACGACACATGCGAGACGATATGGGGTAGTAGATATTCTTAAATTTTTTTCATAGGAGAGGGGGCAAACGAGCATACGGCTCACCTGATGGTAAGTATCTACCGCCGTCTATGAACAACTGCAATACTAGGGGAATTGCAGGTGCGTTGCTGGCCTTTTAGAAAAGAGTAAGCTCTTTTCTTGAAGGTCCCTAAGTCGTATTGGTCCGGAAAAATCGTCGTTGCTAAACTATTTTACAGAGAGGTCGTACGAGGAAGAAAACTCCTAGTAAAACAAACAGTGGTGGACCGCCAAGCATCCAGATGGTGTGGATGGTATCGGGAGTTATGCCGCGTTGTGCGGTCGTGAAATTTGGCGGCTGGGATTAATCCGAACAATTCCTCAGAGCACTCCCCGTGGTAGATGCGAAAGAAAATGCAAAGAGATGAAACATCTCTTCGCAGCGCCAGTGAATCGAGCCGATCGGAGAGGTCTCGGTCGTCGACGATTCGAGCTGCTCTGCGCTGGATGCGGTCAAGAGAAAAGAGCTGGCACTGTGGAGCCTAAGCCCAGTGATGGGAACAGTATTCAATTTGAGGCCGAATCTGTGCCTTGTAAAGTTGCAGGCGGTGTGCCGGCTTGAAATACTGTCCCACTCTGCTGAACACGCCAAGCTTTTTAGAGGCCAATTTGGCCTTCTTTTCCAAGTAACCAAGAAACTGCTCATCATTCGATATGTCGGGTTCCGATACTAGCCGAGGGTTCCGATACTAGCTGAAGGAACAATATTAGTGCCTTGAAACTGAGAAGATACGACAAAGGGGTTCTTTTTAGCGGAAAAGGCACAAAATTGTGTCTTCTGGGGATTAAACTGGACTAGATTTATTCGCCCCAATCCGAAACTTTGTTCAGCAATGACTCGACTTCAGCCACAAGTTTGTTTCAGTACTCGGCGACGTACGTTTTCCTGATAAATATTGGCACGGCCAGTGTATAGAACATCACCAGTGCTGTCATCCGCATAACAATGAATGTTACCGGTTTGCAACATATCATTGATATTATAACGTTCCCCCCTACCATCTATATTTAGATATTTACATATATTTTTATAGAGGTCGTCTATAAAAATATATGTATATAAAATTTACGTGACCAATATAATAACCATATATCGATCTTTCTCAAGGATCTTCCTAAAGGTTTATTTATAGGCCGTTTAATAAATTTATGGCGTGATCGTCTTAATTAGGACCCTTATTTACGTTGTGATTACTAAGTAACTTAGTTCTTTTAGGTGTCTCTTGGAAGAATGAATATTCATTAGAACCGTCGAAATCTGTTTGTAATACTTTATAAGCTATAGAACCCCGTTCACGAAGACAGGGCTCAAAAAGGTTAAGAACATTAAATCAACCCTATTCCATATGTATCAGGTTCAATTTCTTATGAATTAATCCCTTCCCGCTTGGAAAAGGCTCACAATATTTATATAAAATACCAGATACAAGAGCTTTGCTCCTCCACATTTTAAAAAAATGTGGGGGAGGCACACGGCTCCACACAAGCCGTGTGCGGTGAGAGCCAAGCAACCAACGCTCTCCCCCCGAAGGGGACGTTAAGTTGGGAACTGGACTGTAGTCCACAGCAAAATAACTGGCGTACCAGTAAAAGAGGGCTTGGCCCCTTGGTAGTGGTAAGCACAAACGTCGACCGAAGTCGCGCATATCTATGCGTGTAAACGTCATACAGAATACGATAAAATTCAGCCACAGTAAATGCACGTCAAACGGTTTAGGCAACACGTCAAATAATAGGCACACATGTCTAATTTGTTTTGTGTTGTTAATTTTGTAACATACATGATTGTAAGTAGTTTTTTTATAAGTCTCGCTGGGTTTCTTACTGGTTCTTCTCAGGACAGAGGTTTTTTTCGAACCAGTGGTAATTAAACAAAATAGTGATCAATAATTATTTTCCGTTAAGCGTTAAGCGAATCCCAAGTCGGGCCAAAATTAGATATTAGATTTTTTTATCTAGAAATTCTCAGTAAGAGTCTATAGTTAGGAAGTTAGCTGTGTTTCACCCCTGAACCTCGGAAAACACGTACAGCTGATGGTCCTGCGCCTGATTTCTCTCCGGTCTTGTCTACCGTGATTACCGTCTCATCGGACTATCAGAGTGAGGGAATACGCAGATGGCTAGTCTCCGTTGATCACTGGTTGCCGTGACCGAAATTTGGGCTGCGGGACATTATTATACAAAGAAAATATATAACAGTTTGAATGTTCCCGAGTTCGGCAGAGGGCTTGTGAAGAACTCTTATGATAAAGAATGTTAGAGTGAATAACGAGTTAACAGACTCAGAAATAAAAATATTTAGAACATGTGACATCCGCCAACTTACACTGGCGCACCGCAGTGGACTAATTGCTTGATAACCCTCCCAAATATGAGAGAAGACCTGTGCCTTTTAAAGGCACTTATTTAATAATTTATTTAACATCATATAAACTTTAATATATACAGGCGAACTTAATGTCTGAGGCATTATCTACCAGTCAACCTTATATCAGTGTAGACATAAAAGAGGTAGGTGTAAAAATAATTAATGAAAGTCTATATACATACATATATCTGAATACCTATATAGATACTGCACACGTCTTTATATTTAAAAATTACATGTCACATTTTTTGTCCGCGTTGAACTCCTAAACTACTAAACTGAAGTCAAAGAAATTTTGTAAATGTTTATTGCTTGCTCCAATTTTAGAGATATGATAGTTTTTATCCCGAGAAGTGACCCTGAATATTTTTTATTGCGAATTTAAGGATCTTTTATAGGACAAAGGGTCGTCGGAACAAGCAGAACAACGTCTGCGTGACCTAGCTGGTATACACATAAAAATTAAATGTTTAGCCTTTAACTTCATTTTTACTTCATTGTATAATAATAAATTAATTCATTTATTATAATTTTAGGGAAACAGGCGAATAAAATTTTCCCACTTATTAGGTAAACTTAAAGAAGAAAATATACAAATCGAAGCAGACAATCGTTTTTGGTCCCACTAGAAATTTTAACGACCCTCAATGATATTATACACAAAAAAGATACCAATTTATTATTGTAAATAGCATAAAGATTTTATGAAAATCTAAACGAAATCAAGAAATCTGACAAAAAGAATTGTTTTAATATTTGTGTTCAGGTCATTGATTCTGATAATATAATATTTAAAAAAATTGTAGTAGAGATGTGCCAACTCGGAACAAACTTGACTCGAGTTAACTTGAGTTAAAATTCACGTAACTCGAATAGTACTCGAGTTACGCAACTCGAATTGGCGGAACGAAGCTGTGTCAGTTTGTTATAATTTATTTTTATATTTGTTCTTTCATCCAACAGAACTTAATAGGTATTTATATATTTTTGGTTTGCGTATAGACAATCTTCATAAAATAATATCACTCTCATTTTATGACAATTATACTTAATCAGTTTACTGATATTACATAATATATCAAGAAATTGCTCGAATTAGTAAGTCGAGTTAATCACTAAATTGTAGACACACTGCATTCACCGAATGCATACAAATATTTATTATTTATTTATTTGTAGTATTTCCATGTTTTTTTTCATATCTGTAGTATTTCAAAATCGACAAACTGCTTTTTACATAATATCTTACAAATCGCTTCCGTCACGATTTTTTTTCACAATAATGCCACACTGACGATTTTTGTTTTTTTTTTGTTTCATTGTAATCACACATACTTTAAAAGAACAAGTATATTTAAATCACCTTTTATGTTATGCACTGCTTATACGAAGTAACACATAATTAAAAACAATGATAGCACAGTCACGATATTATAAATCAAACTAAGTTCATATTTGTTTAAAACATGCCAGATGCAAGTTTGAATTTGGATGTAACCAGTGACGTCACCCTCGGTGCCATATACTATGTGAATTAGTTGATTAGATGATAGAATTAGTGTATTAGTGAACTGACATCTATCTAGCGCTCTCCGAATCCACACGGTGCGCCATTCGGTAATTCGAGTACAAGCGGACTCGAGTAAAATTTATTTTCACTCGAGTACCGAGTTACACAAATTCACTCGATTGAATCGAATTGAGAATTGATCTCGAGTGAAGACAGAGTTCGAGTTGCATCACTCCTGTAAGAATAAAGTCTGTGTTTAATGGTTATATACTTATAAAAAGTTTATACGTGTTTGTTTACAAGACAATAAAATATGATAAAATAAATATTGTTTCATAGATGCACAAGTGTTTAACATAATATGGATAATATCATGCAGGTTAGCCAAATATTAATATTCCAGATTATCTATTTTTCCTTTTTATTTTTTTGTGGTCGCATGGTAAAATTGCCAATAACATTCAAAATTGGAAAATGAAAACTTATGAGTTTAGTTAATTAATATAAGAGTATGTATGTAATACAAGAATTTACTTTTACACCTAGAATTTGGAAAATCTAAATAAGATCTATAATTTATGATGAATTACCTTAAAAAAAAATTACAAACATAGGTCTTAGAACCTTATTAGTATGTTAAAAGTGACAAAGTATTAAAGTTTAATGTTATAAGTAAAATCTAAATTAAATAATAGATAGAATAAATATATAAAAGAAGTTTTTGTGTATGTTAAAAGAAAATTAGTATCTATGGGTCGAGAGGTTTGAGACTTCAAAAGGATGTAAGCTTCTCTATTTAATGTAGCTTCATCGGCTTTGAAGAACGATTCATTTAACTGCATTAAGGTATAAATACCTTATGTATTGAGCAAGTTTCTCCATAAAATTGACAATACCAAACTTGTACCATTACCAAATATACAGTTTGCATAAGTATTGTAACGTAGTTAAGCCATTTTACTTGTGTGATGGTAATATCCTTGTTGATGAGATGCTTCTATTATGCTTAGACTGATGTGTTGTTAACTCTGCAGTAAGTAATATTATTTTGTCATCTATTATCAGATAATTAATATAAAAATAATATCCTTTTCAACTTTTATACAGTCAAATATTGTTGATGTAAATCCATAATTATTACTTCTGTATTTGATCATCTCGAGCTTATTAATAGTGTATATCTATACATATAATAAAAATTTAAATAGCAGATTGAGAGGTACTATAAATAAGTAATTAAATACATTTCGACCATTTTTAGAATTTTCTGTCTCTCTGTCTGTTTGTTTGTTAACGTATCACGTATAACGTACAAATTTATATCATAAGAATTGTTAAGGAAATTATAAAGTGTATCTTAGTGTTACATTCAGTCTTTATTTTATTAAAATCAGTTTATTCCATCAAAACTTATAATAAATATTCTGAAGTATGGGTACAAAGTATAGGTATGAATTTGTTCAATTGTGGCGTTGGTTGAGTCATCAAGTGCATTTTAAACTAATATCATATCATAAATCATAAATAAATGATGTAAAATAATGTTCTATAATGATATAACTATATCTAAAACGCAGTAAACAAAAGTATTAAAGAACGCAATAAATATATACAAAAATATATTAACCTTATTAACTAAATCTTAAGTACAATAGTTAACAGATTTCATCGATAGAATAAATACATAAAAGAAGTTTTTATGTATGTTAACAGAAAATTAAAATCTATGGGTCAAGGGAATTAAGGAAGCTTCTCTATTTGATGTTGCTTCATCGGCTTTGAAAAACGATTCATTTAACTGCATTTAGGTATAAAAAATACCTTATGTATTCAACAATTTGCTCAATAAACTTGACAATACCAAATGGCATCAAACATGAATCCTGAATTTATGCCAGCCATAGTAGATAGACAATATATATAGATAGTTCATATATTTATGTGTAAATAAGTAGTAATCACTTGTACCAGAAGCAAATATACAGTTTGCATAAGTATTGTAACCTAGTTAAGCTATTTTTACTTGTGTAATGGTTATATCCTTGTTGATCAGTTGCTTCTATTATCCTAAGACTGATGTGTTGTTAACTCTGCAGAAAGGCATATTATTTTGTCATCTACTATCAGATAATTAATATAAAAATAATATCCTTTTCCCGTTCATGAAACTAGTGAAAATAAGAAATCAGACAACTTTTACATAGTCAAATATTGTTGATGTAAATCCATAATTACTTCTTGTGTATTTGATCATCTGGAGCAGATTAATGGTGTATATTTTATAATAAATATTTATTTATTTAACGTACAGGCAGAGACAACAAAATACTGACCGAAATATGGAAATGTAGTTTATTGACATTGAAGTATAGTATATATGTAGTCTTATCTCATTTCTCTTATTACTGAAAATGTCTTTCCGATTCCTAACAATATCACATGTTGAAATGTAAATCAATACAAACATAAACATAGACCCCACACGCTATTTAGATCGCAATAAATATAGAAAAAACAATATGTCGATAAGAATTATTATTTAGTATACACACTACAATATTCATTAACTTTTTTCAGGTGGATCGCTCAGAATAAATTTGTATGTCTTGTAGGCTTCATAGACAAAAAGTTTATGGATATTGAATACAACAATCTTATATCTGCAGTTCAGCTAAGCTTAATCTGTGAGAGCGTGGTTCTCACCCGGTCGAGCCGACCCATTCGTATGAATACTTAATAGGCTTTAAGAGAATTGAAATTGACTCTCCTGTGCATTCCCTGCCCTTGCCCTTCTCATTCTAGGAAAGATTTGTTTAAAAATATTAATAGAAAATATTTATTCTCACAATTATATAATAAATAATATTTGGTCCTTACATATGAAATTAGCGTTTTGTACGGGAGGAATATAAAGTCAATTTTTTTTGTATAATATATTTAATTAATCAAAGTATGAACCGTTGTTATCTATGCACTTTTGCCATCTCATAGGTAGTTCATTGATCCCTTTACTAAAAAAAACCATGGGGGCGAGAATCAATAAACTCTTTGAAGGCGGTTTGGACTGCCGCATCGGAGTTGAATTTTTTCCTTGTAAGTTGTTCAAATTCCGGGAAAAATGGTAATCTGTTGGAGCAAGGTCCGGGGAGTACGGTGGATGTCGCAGACATTCCAATTGTAGCTCATCTAACTTAGTGGTTGTTTGTTGTGCAGTGTGTGGTCTTGCGTTGTCGTGAAGCAGCATCTTGAAAATATTCTTCTGATTTATAATAATATCATAAATGAACATGTTAGTATCAAGTTATTTTTGAAAAATCTTTTGAAATGATAACGATTGACAATAATAAATACAATTAGTTATACATGTGTTTTTGTTATCCTTACACAACCAGTTTAAAACATCTTACTTCATATTTATCAGTATGTAATAACATAGACAAACATGATATTACCTAGTCATTTTGGTTTTAATGTTGTTTGGGGTATGATAACTAATCAGTTAATACATTTTAAAACAAAGTTTACACACTGCACCTTTACTAATCAACCAAAGCATTAAAACAAAGTCTTGACACTGCACCTGTCTGTCTGTCTGTTCCACTATTAATATACTACTTTGGAAATAATTACAACAGTAAATGAAGTGGCATTTTACTTTGTGTTTTATCCTTATACAACCAGTTTAAAACAACTTTCTTACTATATAAGCATGTAAAGGTAATACTATAAATGGACATCTTATCCGTTATTACTCTTGGCTTTAATCATATTTATTTAATTACTGTAATGGTGATTGTGATGTATATTCATATGTAGTTAATACCTGTAAAAAATATTCTCCACACCACGTTTGTTTGTCTGTGCACTATGTTTTGCCGGAACCACTAAAAGGATTTTCCATCAATCTTACAGTACCTATTATTGCTGAATGTACCTACAACTTTGTTTAATACTATTAATTATCAAGCTATTCTATTCTATATACACTATTCTAATGCATAATATCAGTGAAAGCTACTGGAAAATCGCTTTTAGTTCGTTTTAAAGTTATTGTGATATTCATATTTTAATTTTTAATTTCTCAGTATTCCCCTTAGATGCGGTAAAACTAATATTAATTTTGTAATCTATAGATTATAACATACAAGGATTCTCAAATTGTTACAAATCCCGATATGATTGCAACGCGCCCGCGCTCTCCTGCTCCAGCCAGACAGCCAGAGCTTAAGGATTCATCCGGTGGTGTAGCCTTACTGTCAGCTGGCAGCGCAGACAACAAACTATGTCTTATTTTAAATCCACAAAATATTAACACATTATTAGGTACTGCGCAAGTTAATGTGCTAGACCGCCATTACAACACGGTTATCTTGTAGGTGCATCATCGATCCAGGTTCGCAAAATAATATTATCACAACCGCATGTTGCCGCAAATTAGGGCTGAATATAAAACAATTAAACCGCAAAACTATCGTAAAAGGATAAGGCGATCATTCGAGTCTTGCAAAGGGAAAGGTGAACATCAACTTATTTAGCCGAATCAATCCCTCCAAAGCATACGCTATTGAAGGTTTGGTTTTAAATCAAATTACGGGTAATTTACCTACTGCACCCATTGATATCACGTCGCTAGATAGCCTAGCCGTCAGAAGTCGAGATACTTCTAGGGGCAAAATTATTTATTGAGCTGTTGCTGCCCGGTAAAATAACTGGACTCCGCAACAACCCTCTGCGTTTTTTACCACATTAGGCTACGTAGATATTGGTGACGCACACGTTGATGTCGGCAACTCCATTGACGTATCTCACTCTTATTTGTCCAGCGTTTCCTCCCCGCATTCAATTCATGACCATTTAAGCAAGTTTATTGAGATAGAAGACCTCAGCGATGTCCCGATTCTCTCTGAAAAAGACAGATATTGCGTGGAGTTTTATTCTGCCACTACTCAACGTGAGGAGATTGGGCGCTTTGTTGTAGGTTTACCTTTCAATGACGAAACTATCCTCTGAGGAGATTCGTTACAAACGGCTCGTAAACTATCCCTTCATTTAGAACGCAAATTTCATAAAAATCCCGCATTTAAATCGCAATATGATGAAGTCATCCGTGAATACTTTTATCTTAAAAAAATTCTGGAATCACAAAATTATAGCAAGGGTTATGTTATACCGCATCATGGGGTGATCCGCGACGATAAACTCACTTCCAAACTACGCATTGTCCTTGGCGCAAGCACTCACACCGACTCTGGAGTTTCGTTAAATGATATTTTACACGTCGGACCGTCGCTACAGTGTAACTTATTTGAAATTTTATTAAACTTTCGCCTTTTCGATATCGCCGCAACTGCTGTTATACGTCAAATGTATTTACAGATTGTAATTCGAGAGGAAGATCGATCTTATCAGCAAATAATATACCGCTTTCATAATAGAGAACAGCTAAGATATTTCGCTTTCCAACGCGTATGCTTTGGTTTACGATCTAGTCCCTTCATAGCCATCCGAACCATTCGTGAGTTAGCTAAACGCGAGGAAACTAATTTTCCGCTCTTTGCGCAACTCGCTACTACCCATATATACGTTGACGATATCGCCTGATATTTTCCCAATAAAGATGTTGCACTAGACGCATTACAACAGCTTATCAAAATGTTCGCAGCGGGTGGTTTCGAATTGGTAAAGTGGTCCAGTAACTCCCATGAGTGACTAGAAAATGTCCCCGAATCGCATCGGTTAGCTAAACCAATCGATCTTACAAAAGACGAGTCTCTTAAAATTCTTGGCATGCAATGGGTACCGGCTTGCGATAAATTTTCGTTTACTATTTTACCATCCGATCGCACTTTCACGAAACGCACTATGTTGTCAACAGTGGCTCGCTTGTGGGATATACTTGGGCTAGTAGGACCGGTTAACACATACACTAAACTCTTATCAAGGAAGTTTGCTTAATGAAGTTAGATTGGGATGATACCCCTCCCAACAATCTTGTTAGTGCATGGACTCAGTTTCAATCAGAGTAACCGCTTATCGCAGATTTAAAAATAGCGCGGCATATTAAGGTGTTCGAGAATACTAATATCACCCTTTTAGGTTTTTGTGCACTAATGCGTGCAGGGATAGTGCACGCATTTGAGGGAGGGTGGGAGGTGCTCTTCAAAATAGGTAAGACACATCATATTATTTTATTGAGCGGATATTGGCAAATTACATTTTCCAACTTTAATATTAACCGCATTTTTGCATTTTCTGACTCCACCGTAACACACTGGACTAACACATCTCCACATCGCCTGCAGGTTTTTTTCGCTAACAGAGTTTCCAAAATTCAGCATCTCTTACCCGCGAAACATTTTTTATCATATTCCTGGGTGTGACAACCCCAGCGACTGTTTATCCCGCGGTTTATTACCTTCGCAACTCTTAGTTCATCCACTTTGGATGGGCGGTCCTAGCTGTACACAAAGAGAGGAGACTGATTGGCCCATAGCATGTTTTAAGCTTGAACCTTCTTACAATATTCCAGAAATGAAATCCGTAACCCTCACTAAAACCATCGAAGATATCCCATTATTGTGTCAGGCCGCTTCTCGTCATTCTAAATGGACCAAACTTTTGAACACAATTTTATATTTATATATTTCTTAAATATTTACCACTCAGTAATTTTATTTCCGCTTTCGATTTAGGATTTGCTGAAAGTAAACTTCTTATCGCTGTGCAAATAACCCATTTGCGCGAAGAATTTAAGCAATTAAAATCGGGCAATAAATGTCAGAAACATAATATACAGAAATTAAATCCGTTTCTTCATAACGGGCTTATCCGTGTTGGAGGAAGATTAAGTAACGCTTACTTAACCTTCGACCATCGGCATCCTATTTTGTTACCTAGGAAAGATCATGTAGTGAACCTCATTGTGGAGCATTATCATCGCATGCATTGCCATACTGGTCCTAATTTATTAGATAGTTTATTAAGACAGAGGTATTGGGTTATTACCGCTAGACGAACTCCGAATCAATAAATGCAATCATTATTTTCGCACATCACCCAAATCGATTTGTCCGCTTATGGCAGATCTGCCCCCGGTACGAACTCAAGTTGTATCCAAAGCATTTGTTCAAACGGGTTGCGATTACGGAGGCACGCTATTCATTACTCCAAGACGTTGCCGTGGCGTTCATAACCATAAGGCGTACATTGACACTATTTGTATGTTTGATAACTCGCGCGATTCTCATTGAACTCACCACCGACTTGAGTACTCCTGCTTTCATGTCTGCCTTCAAACGATTTATATCGCGCCGAGGACCTGTGTCGGTGATGCATTCTGACAACGCCAGTAATTTCCGGGGTGCAAAATCATACCTTGACGAGCTTTTTAAATTCATAACGTCAACGCAATATCACTCTGCTTTAGTGCATCAGCTTAATGAGTATAAAATAGAATGGAAAAACACACCGCCTAGCGCACCTCACTTTGGATCATGGGAACCATTAATTAAATCAGTCAAATCGCATCTTTACAGATCTATTGGCTCGAAGATATTAACTTACGAAGAAATGAACACAGCTTTTTGTCAAATTGAAAATGTAATCAACTCGCGTCCGCTTTGTAAAACGTTGAGCCAAGATCCAAGTGAGCCGCTAGCTATAGCTCCCTTTCATATTTTGACTTTAACATTGCTTAAGTATTTATCTGCCGCCCCGGTGGAAGACCGAGCGATACATTTGTAAGAACGCTATCAGCTGTTAGAAAAACTAGTACAGTCGTTCTGGGACCGATGGTCACTCGAATATCTAAGCACACTACAGGCGCGCGTCAAATGGAACGTTCTATCTGCAAATATTAATCCTGGTACAGTAGTGCTAATAATACAGGATACCAAAGTTTCGACATTACAGTGGGAGACGGGTATTTTAATTAACGTGCACCGAGGTCCAGATGGGATTGCACGAGTAGCTACTATCAAAACTAGCCGCGATATCTATAAGGGATCTGTATAGTACGCTTGTGTCCACTGCCTACACAATAGTGATTATTAAAAATAGATATTAATATATTATATCTAAGTATTGTTAGTCAATCTCGCAACTTCGTAAGACTATTTATATCTTGTTTGCAAATTTTAGTCATACTGTCCGTAGTTCTGCATCATATCTCTTTATTTCAGATATTTTATGAATATATTTTTTTCACTTATGTAATTAATAATATATTTATTTAGATATATTTTTATTTACCATATATGGCGGTGGTGTATAAAATTGTGTGAGTGGTGAGTAAAAATTGTCACTTCACTTCACCTTCAAAAGGAAAGGATCATTAGTTCAAGAAGTCTTCGCTAATCCGCGCCCACTGTTGCACCGTGTTGTGATCTTACCGCATTATTAATTTAATTAGTTTTAAAGTTTATAATCGATAGTGTTCGGCTATACACTATAATAGACATACAGTTACACCTACAACATTACACACCACAATATTTAGAAAGAACGCCGATTAGTGCTTGTGAGTACGAGCTTTTCGGTAAGTAAATTTAATTCCTCTAATTTAAGATACATATATTCTCCCGCGAAATCAAGTATTTAACGGTCATAAGGTGATATCTCGTGCCCGGCTTGATTAATAACTATGGAACAACGTTAATTACAGGATAACGATTGCTACTATTATCAGGTTTAATAGCGCTAACCAGTTCTTTAAATGTATCTATTAAGTTATTTGCAGAAGGACACGACGAAACACCCTCATTGATAGATGAATTTCGGTGTTTTACTGCATTTCTTACTTGATGTCCATAGGGAGATTTCTTTTCCCGAGCTTATACCTCGATGTACAGCGCTCGCGCCGCGCATATATGGATGTACTTCGGCCACGCTGCATACGCCTGGAGGAATTGCGCTTATTCAGCGAACAGCTGGAAGTCCCGCTGCTAGACGAAATTGGTGAATAACTCGAGCGAGGTCTTATGAGATCATCGGTCTCGTCCCATGTTTTTATCACTGTAAAATTTACAGAATACTAGAAAGCAAAATGTTTTATGAATAGTAATAACAATTTCTTTCGTTTTTAGTTTGGAACAAAAGTCTTAAAAAGCTCTTTTACGAAAACGTACATGTAGTTACAAATAAAATAAAATAAAAAAATATATAAAAAGCATTAATAAGATTGACTTGCGTAGTAGCATTTTAGGTTTCTGTCTTTCCCTTTTTTAATTTTGATCACAAAATAATTAGAGAATGTCTTGAATCCTTCTGACAAAGTCAGAGTTATATACAGTTTGGCTAGTATGCTTAAATAAGCCAAGTTGTAAACCGAAGGTGTTATTATACAAAAAAAAGAGAAGGAAGAAAACTTACATAATTTACCAATTTGAATCGAACTTGAATATTGGTGGTAGTTGACAAAAATCAAGAATGAACGATACGGGTAGATATAAATAAAATAAAAAGCAAAATTAAAAAATTTGAAAAACCCACTACGGATATAAAAGGTGTATTCGAAAAAAGGTTCAATAAAATTAAAAAAAAAACCCGACTAAAAGGAATTAATTCACGAAAGATAAAAATAAAAGCGTTTTAAAAAGGGTTGATTTCTCGCAAGGTCTGTCATAATAAACAACTAATTATGACTTTCCTTAGTCCTTCCTACCTTTGCGTACCTATTTTTGTCATAGCGATATACACAGCAATAACATCCAATATAAGTTGGTACTACACGTATTCACCTATAATTACACACCCAAGTAAATCTGTCGGTGCTGCCATTGCCATGTTCCCAATTTTAAAATAGGAATGCTAAGAGATGTAGCAATTTATATCAATCAAACACTTCATTTATTTACTTACCCGACGTCAATTCAATAAGGCCCTGACGGATTTACTGGGGCTTATAATTATATTACATATTACATTTTTTTTAATTTTGCTTTTTAATTTAGACTTTTTAGAGAATCCCTACGTTGCTGTCTAAATATTTGTATATCTTTCTATCTACTCAACAATTTACGAGTGGAAGAACTGAGCATGGAATAATATCCGCTACTTCTGGAGAGGACTCGTGTTCCTTTAGAAAGAAACTTTGTCGGTGGGGAAGCTGTTCGTATATATCCCAACTTACAAGTTGTCAACGCATTCAATCATACAATGTTATTAACCAAACTAACAACAAAAGTGTACGCGATAAATGCAGAAAATGAGTTCAGGGAACCCAACAACTATGGACAGAAACCTCCACCTGCTACTATTTCAGTGGACCCAAATAACACAGGAAGCCTAGTATCTAAAGTTGGGTATGGGTACACGAGTGATGTAAAGAATGGACATAAAGGTCAGCGAAGGATCAGTCAATGTTAGCATGGGAGTAGTTCAGGGTTTTCAGCGGAAAGGGTTAAGAAGAGACGAGTTAGAAGATGGAGAGCTGCCCAAAAAAATCCTAATCCAATTGGATGACCGCTTTATTGGCAGAAGTTACCACGATGAAAATGGTTAGGTAGGTATAACTCCAATGAATGTATCATTTCACGGCAACAAAGGTGTTGGAAAAATAGAAAGGGTAATAATTCCGCTCATATTAGGTTGGCCCGTTACAGTGCATAAATTGGGAGGCACTACAGTCGATAAGGCGTTCATACGTCTTAGACCCAAAATATTCGCCAACTACGTACGCCTCTTAGTATAGTACAGTCTTTAGATGGCGTAGTAGTAATGAGAAGCATGTTGCGCGGATCACAAATCGAAGAAGCCGAAGAAAGGCCACAAAGCTGTTCGTGATCTAGATCTGTTATTATGGCATTAACATAGTGATTACTCTAAGAACCCAAACATGCTATTTGATATCGATAACCGCATCTAAATCGGTCAAGCCGTCTCCTGGAAAAATGCGCTGCAATTAGTAAAAATGGTTATTGGAGCAACTCTGGCGAGTTAACACCATAACACCTATCTAAAAACCCTCACCGGTGAATTACAAACCCTTTACAGAAACCCGTATCTAAATAGGTCAAACCGTTTGGAAGATAAATGAGAATTTTGGTTTGCACAAAAATGTTTATTACAGCGCCAGATAGTAAATTAACATCATAACACCTATCTAAGAACCATTGCCGATGAACCACAAACTCTTTACAGAAAACCGTATTGAAATTAGTCAAACCGTTTTGGAGGTAAATGGGAACATTTCTGCACAAATATGCTTATTGCAGCGCCCCCTGGCAAGTTAAAATCATAAAACTTATCCAAAAACCATCGCCGATGAATCACAAACCCCTTACAGAAAACCTTATCTAAATCGATCGAACCGTTTTGGAGATAAATAAGAACAATCGTTTGCACACAAATAAATAAATAAACAAACAATCAAACAAACTGTCACCCTAGTTAAGTTTCGGGAGCGGTGCTGAAGCTTTTTAAAACAACTAGATATATCTCGATTAAATTTAGTACTATTGCATTACAATAATGTATTAAAACTATTTCAGTAAAATACTGACTTCCTTAACTAAGTGATTACATTACTACGATGAGAATTATAATGAATCTTATTCTAAATGCAAGGGCTTTTATAGAATGGTCAAAACAAGTCTGTTGACTGAAAGTATGATGCCTTGGTTTGACCAGCAATAACAATTATATAGTTGAGTCTGCATCTTCTGTAACTTTACACTTCATAACATGTTTTCAGTAATCCAATATCAAAAGCTTAATCGGCACCATTCGTGGTCAACATGTTATTGTAAAATTATGGCTACTTGCAATTATCATGTTTACGGGTAATGTAATAGGTAGCAAAAGCTTAGTCAAGACAATTTTAGATCAACAGGTATTAAGGCTATTTCCAGACTGCATAACTCCCTAAACGCATATACCTTTTCCGTACCGTCGTGGGTTAAAATATAACTTGTGTAAAAAGTGGAGGAAACTAAAACTTACCTATTTATCTTTTGCGTAATGAGTCCGAAGTACCGAGTTATAGCTCGATATTATCCCACTTCTGATTTGTTAGCAAATAATACAATTAAGATTACATATAACTTTTTGTTTAATCTGTTCAAAGTTACAACTAATTGTTGTATAAATAATCACTTTTTACTTAGTACTAACACTACACTTTACACAAAAACTAAAGTCTCTTATACTCTTAACACCTTATAACTGAATGACCCACTTGAGTCGTGACAGTCGTTTTTATATTTCCTTTACGAGTCAAATCCAAAACTATTACAGTAAAAAATCTTAAACAAATCCAAAACTATTACAGAAATTCAATGATACAAAAGCGGACATCCGATTTACATTTACTAAAGTTAGATGTATATTTCAAAAGACAAAGACATTAAAATTAGGGTCATTCAATATATTATGCTTAATTGTTATTTATAAATACCTAATTGCTAACATAATTGTTGCGAATTTTAATGGTTGTCCAGGCGCAATAAAAGAAGTCTCATTGAAAGAAGATCAGCGTCCGATAGTAGGTCGTTTATTGACTATTATGTTTTATAAGCACACAACGTATTTCATGGTCATGAATGCCATATCGTAAATTAAAATTGTCCACGTCACACTGAATATTTCAGGGTTGAACATATTCTGACGTTTTGACATGCGAGGCTTTGGGCTTTGAAGTGTACATAAATTAATCTCGCTTTTAAAATTTTTTAATTTTACATTGTAGTTGCTATAATGTAAAATTTTAAAATATTATTAATACATTATAAAATTTTATACATGGCAGAGCCACGCTGTAGCATAATATTATGGTTGTACAATTTCGTTTCCAGGTTTTGAGGTATACCTGACGAGAAGATGTGTCGTAATTTCCCGAAGGCTGCTCAGCCGAGTTGAATCTCTCGGTCGAAGTTGGACTTACCTAGTCGGACTATTTGTCCAAGGTAAACGTACTCGTCACCAACTTCGAGCTTAGTGCTCCCAACAACTAACGGCATAGGTGTGACATGGACGTTATACGTTATCTTTGTTTTGTCCATGTTCATCATGACCTATCCGTTGGGAGACACTATTGAGGTCATTGAGCATAGTGCTTAGGTCCTCCAGCGATTGTCGCTGGACCTAAGCACTATAAGCAGCAACCTGTCTGTTCAGTTGCCTGTATGCTGTCAAATCCACTGAAGACTGCAGCTTCATGTCCCGTATACCAGCCATGAGGTTAAGAGTGTGATCGGAGAGTTTTTGTGTTCTTCTGCGGCGAGTGTTGCAAAATTTAGCTCCGATTGCATGGACAGTTTCCACGAGCTTGTCGTTGATATCGTCCACTGCATTGCAATCTTCTAGGCACTGAAAACGGTTTTGTAACTCGAACTGAAAGGTTTCGGGACTCTGGATTGAGAGATTAGGGGGACGGAGCGTTGACTTAATTAGACGACACCTCTCAAACTTAACGTTTAGGTTCAGTGTGCCTCTTACCATTCGGTGATTGCTACCAGTTTTCACTCTTGTGATCACTGAGACATCACTGAGCAGTTGCCGCCTTGTCGTCATAATGAAGTCTATCTGATTTTTTGTTGAACCGTCGGGGCTCGACTAGGTCCACTTCCTGTGGGGAAACTTCTGGAAGAAAGAGTTCATCATAAAGAGTCCCTTTTCCTCCATGAAGTGGGCCAGCTGCTGGCCTCTTGGGTTCTGGAAATCATTATGTGAGCCAATTTAAGCCTCTTTCTAGCATATCCCATACTTGTCTCTTACGACACCCACGGAACGAAATGAAGTGATGTATTCTGTGACACCGCCACCACACGGTCTCGCCAACTTTTTTTCTTTTTAAATATTATTCAAATATTTGTATGTATGTATTTTCTTACCTATTTCTTTTGCCAATCAGCGCGATACAGAAAGCGAGTATGATTACAGGCTGAGAGGCATTGCGTCTTAATTCTCAGAGGTGACAACGCATCTGTACCTCTCTTTGCTTGAAGTTGGTTTCAGGTGTCCATTGCGTTACAGAAGCTGCTCAGCATCAATTGTACTTTATTTCAATCTTATATTAAAAAATTTGATTACAATGAGAACTCTGGAATATTTTAAGATATTTTCAATTTTGCAAGAGATATTTTACTGTCTCAGGTGTACTTACAGAAACCGGCGTTTATTTCATCAAAGTGAATGTTCAAATACCGGATGTATATTTCAATGCAATGTCATAACATAATCCTGATTAAAAAAGAAAAAAAAAAACAATAACTCTGTTGATAAAGAGAATTTGGCCTTACCTTACGTAAATTATCCATTAAATTACCTCATTTCATAAAACGCGAGCAACCTGGATTCGATCTTCGCCGGCACCAATGAAATTGTCTATCGCAGTGTTTTATTTAATTTTAAGTATTTAAAAATTATGATTCTAAATGACTATGTTTTCTTGGTGCTATCTCAGCCGCCTTAGCTTCTTCTCGGACTTTCTCCTTAATATTTGAGAAAGCGTTAGTAACTAGACCCTCACATTATCATTCAACATTCATTTTATTACTGTTGAACGACAAGGATTATAATAATCAAGGACTAGGTTCTGGCTACGATTATGCTTATAGGCGGTCATACTCGTGAATTTTTCTTTCGAATTCCACGAATCGAGCACAATCTTCAACCAGACAATAACAACCTTAATCTCTTTTACCTTATGAACATTATTGAAGAACTTGGTTTGGAAATTTTATGTCATTGAATAAAACTAATTTTACAAATATTATGGCTTTTAATTTTAACTTTAAGTAATTCCCGACTGCGGGTGCTTTTACCTATAAGTTCATACTGCGTAGGTTGGACCTAAAATTAATAAATTTAATCTAAGAGAGAGTAGTTATCTATGATATTGGGACGTCAAACACCTCAGTCCCCTCCGTCAACATGGGTGCTGTAAAGTGCTCGAAACGTCTGGAATTTAAAATAAGTTAATATTCGCGACAAAATCCGTTATAACTAGTTTTATTTAAAAAACTAAATTCCAGCCTGAAATTGCAGCATATTGCTGTTGTGATTCGTGTTATGTGGTGAGTGAAGTGAACTTATTGCTGAAAAAGTGATTTTATTGGTAACAAGGCATTTTATTCTATTTTAGTCCTTAGGGGTGATATATCTGCTATTTAATTCTTAATCAAGGTTAAATGTATATGTTTTTTTTATAGTATAAAGATGATAACAAGCACATAATCCAACAGTGATGATAAGTGAATGCTGTAGCGCATAGACATTTACATTTATCCACGATTAAGAATCAAAATGTACATGCGTTGTCACCCCTGAGGACTAAGATTTAATGCCTCGTTTTCTACTGAAAGTGTAACCGGTAATCTACTACACTCACCATACGAAATACATTTTACGCTGGTATTCAGTTAGATCATGGTCCTTTCTCGTTCGCACTGCAGCATTGGGCCACAGCATTCACGTCTCATCAGGATGACTGTGCGCTTGGTTGGAATTTTTCGAGTTTAATTTAGCTAATTCTTGATTCCCGACGTTTCAAGTGCTTTGCACCACCCATGCTTACGGAGAACTAAGATTTATGAAGTCTTGATGTCATAGTGTGTCTGCGTTAACATAAAAAATCATAATTAGATTATAAGATAAATAAACAAATATAAATAGACATATTTTATAACTAATATCAAAAATAAAAATAAATCAAATTCAAATTCATTTTTATTTGTGAACTAGCCGTGCCCCGGCGTTTCAACTGCGTATATCACAGATAATAAATATGTATAAATCTAGCGTATACCTATCAAGCGTCTAAGCTGCGCGACTTAGCACCTCGCTTATAGACGTTCACTGTTGGTTTCTTTCAATTCTCATCGGGCGGCTAGGCGTCGTTCGCGCGCCGAGCCGAGTGTTGAATTATTTAAAATTTTCATTATCTCATAAACTATGCGTCTAAATAACATGCTATAATGAACAAAGTTTATCTTCGTAAAATTGTCTTGATGATGAAGTAACTTTCGTTTGTAAGGATTCATATGACATGCCTAATAATAACGCTCATAAATCACATTTTAATTTTCAATTGGTATTTTTTTGTCACAAAATACCTTATTTTGTCTTAAGTATAAGAAATAGGCATATGGAATCGCGGACTTTTTTAGATTTTTGTAGAACATTGTATTTACGTATCATTAACCACTACACAAGCGCACGCGAATAAATCAGTTCGGAGCGCTTTTTCTTTCGACTTGCTCAACAAAATCAATATTTAAGGCTAACTGAGAAATGTAGCCTAATGTAAGCAGTTATAACCTAGCCATTCTCATGAATCTGGCTATCACATACAAAAATAATTATTTAAATCGGACTGGCAGTTCCAGAGGTTAGTGAGTTTAAACAAACAAAAAAAATAACACACTATAGGTAATGACACAGAATAGATCTTTGAAAAAAAAATACATTCGCTGCATGCATCCCTTAGATAAACAAATAATAAAAGTACAATTAAATTTACTACACTAATACAATGAAATCATTTCATTATATTGATAATAATATAATTATATTTGAATGCTTCAATTATATTGTATTATTATTCAATTTGCAATGATGATACAAAATTATATATTAATTAGTTATGACATTTTACAATATTTAGGCAAATAGAATGTATAATATTAACGCATCTGCATTTAAATTCGCAAACGAAGATAGATGTAGATGTCTACGTACCACAGCAACCACTTACCATCAGGTGGACTGTGTGCTCGTTTGTCACCCTTATTCTATAAAAAATAATAATAATATTAACGATAATTTATATTTACTTTCAAATTTCTTTAACTGGTATCTAAGAATTCTTGTTAGTTTTAATAAATATCGAGAAACAGCGTAATAATTTTAAAATATTCAAGAGTTTTCCATTTAATCTATTTAGATTATTTCTATCGATAAAAGCTTTTAATACAAGCTAATTGCTATTTCATGACAAAAGGTTAAAGTGAAGTAAAGTTTATTCAAGAATAATTGTATTTATTTCATTAGCCTCGACATTTGATTAGTTAACCGTCACTATTTGGTACAAAATAATATGACCACATTTTTTAAAGTTGTTTTTGTATTTTAACCATTTTTAGGAGGCGCATGAAATACGTTATAAGTAAGAGACATTTTGACGCAAAAAGGCACAAAGATCTAATAGTATTCTAGGTGCTGAAAATTGTGGACGGGAGAGTAAATATGGACAGTTAGTATCGTTATTAGCTATCTTGTATAATATGTTAAATGATCAGCTGCGGTAGGGGATAGAGAGAAGTTTAAAAGAAATCTTTTAAACAGGTGTTATTTACACTTTTTTTTATTGCCGTATAGTGGCGGCGCGGCGTAAGAGAATTCATCCCATATCATCCCGTGGGTGTAGTAATAGGCGATAGAGGGAAACTAAAACAGGAGATGGACAGCAGCATCGTGACAACAACTCAAAATAATAAATAACCGACAACCATGGTAACTATGCCACTATTACAGCATACACCTCTATGATACTATTTTGGGTGGAGGCCAGTTGTCAGTAATGGACTAAAATAGGCTATTATGATGATGATGATGATTATTTTTCATTAAACTAAAAATGTTTTTGTATTCTTCAATTCGTTTCGTATAAACTTTAAGTTACAGTTTGTATACGTCCCACTGCTGGGCTCACTCATTTTTAGAGGGCTATAGTGTGATTTGCTATTCGCGCTATTTAACCGCTTGTTAGCGGACTTCACATATCATATCCTCGATTTATTTTATTTCTCAGACATGCATAATATCCTCGCATTTTTTTTCCTTCTACGCTGAGCATGAGATAAATCAGAACTTAAAATAACTGCGATTAACAACTTCATTGGTGCGGGTTGGAATATAACCCAGGTTAGTAGCGTATCGTGAAACTCATGGCTCTGTTATTAAATTATTTTTAATTTATTATTTTTTAAATTACATATTAAAAGAACTATACTTTTAAGACTTTGTTGATGAAGTAAAACGAAATTTTAATGTATTTATTATATAATTTTAATTTAAAAAAATAAAAGGAATGGGACTACAATAAAACGAAGTTAATATTCGAAACATTTTAATTATTATCATTTAGTTAAATTACATGAACGTTATTACGAATATTGTTTCATCTGCAAAGTGCTTTGAGTTAAGCCCCATGAGCGCTAACTTTTGAAAAGAAAATAAGATAAAATCATTAACTAAAATGTTTCAAACGGAAAAACATCTATAACATATTAACCTCTAGTACTCGAGCGAGTACATTAGAAACAAAAAATCTAAACTCTTCAAATTTTTGATATTTAAATTTTTACGCGATTGATTGTACGCCTAATAGAAGGAACATATCGGTAAAAATAATTAAAAACCTGTAAAACCCAAACAACGATCAGTGTTCCGACGAAATCTTGCCCTTGCAGTCAGGACACAGCAATGGGTAAGTGTAATAGAAGAAAATCATACGTAAAATATAATTATATATTTTTAAATTATGACAGTTGTGTAGATCTGCTAAATAGGTAAGAAAATACACCTTAAATATTTGAATAATATTTCAAAAGAAACATCGTGTGTCGGCGAGACCGTGTGGTGGCGGTGTCAGAGATTATATCACTCCATTTCGTTCCGTGGGTGTCGTAAGAGACAAGTATTGGGTATGCCAGAAAGAGGCTTAAATTGGCTTACATAATGATTTCTTATATTTGCACGAATACTACACATTAAATAAAACTTATTTTACGGATTTTATCGCGTTTAATGTTAACTTATTATTTCCTACGTGTCGGGTGATGAAAACGGGAAATTATTTTTACAATTTAATTTTGCTTTTAAAAGATGGCTGCATAATCATCTCATATACGCCAGACGTAAAATATCCAGACTAGTGATGGGAGTGTGAGACGTCTGTTAATGTGATCCTAAATCCGCCAGCCAAGCGTTACGATAAAGGCAAACTCGTCCTACAACAGGAGAAATCAAAGTCCAGCAGTTTACTTTTACGGGCTGATGACGAAGAGGGATAAGAATAATAAAAAAATATGTAAAAAGTATGTACTTAAAGTAAGGGTAGTATAAAAGGCACTATGACAATTTTTTATACCAGTGACAATTTCACCGCCACGCGGTGCGCCTTGCTCCCTGCCGTTCGTGTGTCAAACAGTGTAATTATAGACTTTGTATTATTTGATGTATTGTATCTCAGTCCTCGAAAGTAACTCTTCTGGCATTAGTAATGCCAGTCTATGGGTTTTATACACAGCCAAAATGGAGTTGCAGTGCAAGGTGATAGTTAGTATTGTGACGCACAGCTCGCTCCCACCTTCATGACTCTTAGTGCTTATTTTCCTGGTCCCATAGCATCCACGTGACGGACTTTGTTACTCATAGAATAATAGTATAGGGTAAGGAGATATCCTCTCCGGGAAAGAAACGGAATGTTGCGAGTGACGCTGGGTAGAGATGTGGCTGTGTGGTTGCGTTTCCTTTGCCCTGTCGAAATGCGGCGAAAGCGGAACACTATGGAATCTTAGTCGATGTACGTCCGACATAACACAAGTGTGGGCAACGCAGCATTATGTTAAGTTTTATATTTTTATTTTGTGTTTGTATTTTAAATTATAAGTTTATTTATATTTTAATTGTCTTAATATTTATGTATGAGTAACGGAGGCGCGACCGGTATAAAAATTCAAGAATTTGGGAGATAGTGGGTAGTCGATTCTGTAGGCGAAACCGTGCGCGTGTTCTGTTATCAAGTTTGAAGATTTCTTGTTGTCCGATTATTTTTGTGCATTTGTACAAATAAACGGAGCTTGCGAACAAACTCAGCATTATTTCACTGCGAGTACACCCATAAAGTCACAACAAGTTTATGAAGCAACACGGCTTAGACAATAAAAATACCTTTTTATAGTCTAAGCCGTCTAAGGCTCGGGAGCGCCTTCTGGTCGAGAGCCGCTTGAAACTATCGGGCGAGCACATCGTGGCACACCACGAACCCTTTCAGCCATTAGTGATGCAGCCCATCGAGTCGCGGACTTTTCCAGTTCGGGGCCCTACGGACCACTTCAGCTACGTCGTCCGGCATTATGATGACGGGGTCCATGGGCGTAACATTCGCACACTGACTCGCCCCAATTTCTGTCCAAGGGTCCTCGCTGTGGTTTTCGGGCTCTGACCACAGGCTGCGCCAGAATGCGACAGTGTCGGCCTGTTTTGGTGCTTGGCCCGTTCCACGTACCATTGGTCGCACCAAAGATTTATAGAGCTTCTTCTGATCACTCTGGAAGAGACGATTCTGGTTGAACCGTGTCGACCTCTCGGTATATTGCCGAATCCGCTTTCCCCAAGCAGCGATTCTCTGTTTCAGGTCGTCTATGCGCTCCGTCAGTTTTTGCGTGATATCTGGCTGGGATCAAATCAAAAATGCTTTATTTCTGTAACATACCAGGTTTACCAACACATTTTGATAACATTCCTTTTAAGTATATAAATACCTGTATTAGGAAGTTATCGCTCTTCCATATTATATGACTACAAGGTAAGTAATTAGTTAAAAATACAAATTGTAGCATTTGTCATTACTATAGAATCAGTCTACATAAGATTACTAGTATAATTTTATTTTATTTTAATTGGTATAAATTTGGGATAAACTGACATTTGTCCCAGCAAACGCCATCCTGACGGTGCGCACATTTCTTGGCCTGTTATTGCTCGACCTGAAGCTTGTCAGTCTGCCTATGAGGGCTCTTGCTTTTGGGATACGGACTTCAATTCTTTTTCATCAGGCTGGGAAGGCGCTATTTTGTGTAATAGCACGTCCAACCGTGGGAAGTTTGGCGCCAATAATACGGCAGACTGCCAGTGCGGCGCCAAAACGAATTGAGTCAGTCTCGCAAAGGTCCCGGCTGGCTTCCAAATAGGTCACCAGCATTGGGTTTAGAGCCCTCACGACAGCCTGATTTCGCTTGCTCAGGGGTATGCGGGGAAGTCGTAGTCGATTCTCAAGAGGCGTACTGCGCGTTTCCCTAATCGCCTCCTTCAAAATGCTCCTCATTTGCTCTTGTTCCTGGGCGACTATTCCATCGTCGTCTGAGTCAACCACAAGGAGATCTACGGCGGCTTCTACGTGTGCGGGTTGCTCTGTAACTTCTTGCGCCAAATTCCTAGCCGTAGCATTTTCATCCCATGAAGGAACAGCCTGTCGTCGTAGCCGTTCGAGTTCGGCGTCATCAAATGTTTTTGGGCGCATGATATACCGAACTCGGTCTGCCAGGTTTTGCTCAGTGACGGTAATAGATGGCTCCAGCTCAGCAAAAAAACGATGCATCCTGGCCCAGTACGCAAAATCTCCAGCTTCTTCCCCTTTCGCCTTGAAGTACGCTAGCAATGTGTTCCCATTCATGTTGATTGTCCATCGAATGCCGCGTACTCCACCAGTGGCGGGTGCCGATTGCTGGGTCTGAGAAGACCCTGCCGACACCAAGCCAGCTGTTGGGGATGATCGCTTTCGGCTGGCGGCCCGCATGCTGTCACGTCCAGCGCCAGCCTCTATTCTATTTTTCATCATCCATTTGAGGGGCGTCAGTTAACGGGAGACTGTTTAATGGATAGGCCATATGCACAAGCGGGCCTTTGCACCTTCAATTTTGCCGAGGCACGGCGCTTGCACCTCTTGGCAAGGCGCTGACTGACTGCGCCGACGTAGCAGTTTTGTCACTTACCTGTTACGTCAGTGGGAAATGGGGTCGTCAATTCCCTACGCCATTTTATTATTATTATTATTTATTATTATTGTGAATAAGAGTCATTTTTGTCTGATAGGCCAATATGGAATGTGGTAATAACTTGACTACAGCGCCAACAATCGGGTCACAGCAGATGTGAACTATTGTATTTATGTCGTTCAGAAGTAAAACAAACACTTACAGGTGCACCAACGATTATATTATATTGGCTCCCCGGCAGACATTTATCTACCCTTTCAGGTAGGTAGCATGATGATTCTCACTCAAAATTATCTCTGGACATTTTACAGGGTAAATAAACAATACACAAATAACTCCCGCTATCACATGATACATAAATATATATTTATCGCCATGATAAACCTTTCAAAGATCCGTTTTAAAATTTAGTGCTATTTCCAAGAATTTCAACCATATTTTCCGCAATAAATTTTTGGTTCAATACAATTATATTTTTTAAGACTGGAGGAAACTCCGCACTTTTGTATATTTGCTTCAGTTTGTGACAGTAACATTGGAGATGCCAAGTAAATTTTTGCGATGATATCGTTTGATTGACCTCCTTCTTGTCCATGTTCATTTCAATTTGGGCGATCACACATAGCGAATAGAGAATAGCCTTCAGCAAATTATAATGTATGCACATCATGTATATTATATTAAAGTATATTTTAATATATATGGAAAATAAAAATGTAATAATATCTGCATGAAACTCCAATAATACGTGAGTGCCAATTTCATGGGAAACTCCTTGAATGATTATACATTTAAATAGCCTTGAGAGTTGAGCATCAACGTGTTCAAATTATCAAGTCTCCGAAATGAGACATGGGCGTTGAGTCGTAAAATGTTGCTTTCGCTTGAAGATATGTTGGTGATTTATATTCACAGCACGTTCCTTAGTACTTCATTAAGGCGCGATGTTTTATATTACTTTTCCTTCTTTAGCATTTTATATTACGATCTGGGTATCAAGTGGGCCCTTAAAACGTTTCAATTTTTACGTACGTAGAAAAAACATCCTCTCAGATTACCCAATTATTTTTTCTATACAAGGTTATTTTTCAAAGAATAGACAATTTTTAAAGTTAAGTTCAAGTATACAAATAATGATATACCGTTAATGCAGTTTTTGAAAATACGAGTAAATAAGGCTTCTACTTTTATTTAAAATTATCCCAAATTCAATGTTATTTATAGGCAGCAACGTTTTTGCCTACCGACCATTACAAATGTGTACATGCGCAGTAAAATCAGTTAAAGTAAAGCATTACCATGCATTTTGAATTTAAAAAATAAAAAGGACAGAATGTTTGAGTTTTCTTTTATTATTTTGTCTTTACCATTTGCCTACTTATTCTGAACCAAATTAAAAGCATCCTTAACCGACGAACATGTATGCGAATATATATGGATGTGAATGTAGCGTGATAGTTGTAGGTATAGAATCGTGCCAAATGGCGGTCTATAGTCTCTGCTTACTCCTCTGGGTGACAGGCATGAGAGTTCATGTATATGAAAAAAAAACATTGCTCGAGTGTCATCCAGGGAGAAAACAAAGGAATACGTTTGTACGGACTAAACGACGCTCGTAAAAATTGACTAATCTTCTTCGGCGGCTTGAAGTATGTTTTAATGGAAGCTCGCTTTAAGATGTAGCCAAACTTGTCTGTGACTCCTCTGACATAGGGAAAAACAGCAGGCACACGCTCGACTGTGGCCAGCTTCACTCGGTCACTGTACGTAGGCGCGGCACCCGAAGCTTGTTGTCTTGCAATACTTGCTCGATGTGCTGAAGCTCGGCGGCCAGATGTTTTCTGTCACAGATCCCTCGTGCTCTCTGTAACAAAGATTTTCCCTCGGTAGCTAACCTTCTCTGCAAATTTTGCCAGTTATTACAAAATAACCCTGTATTTAGTAGGTCCAGAAACGTTTTATCTTTGTGTATGAAATGACACTCGTTGTGAGATCTATCCCATCGGTTGGTCTATAAACTACAAAATTTACGGCCGGGCAATCACCATTTTTCTTTTAACCTTTAGTCTGTATCGTTTACTATGTTTCTGCTAGAGATATCATCGTTCTTATTTAGCGGGTGGATTAGTTGCATTTTATTTTTTATTTTAAAATTATTTTTTTCTTATTTGTGTCGATTTATACGACATTTCAAGACCAAAAACAATTTGAGCGATGAGTTCACTTGGGCCTTCACTGCATATTATTATCAATTTTTAGGTAAGATAAAATCAATTTTATGTAAACAAACGATAATGGCAGACAATCAAAAAATACCAAAGTCCAAAGACTACTATTAGCGAGCATCGTAACCAGCGCAAGGATCTCCGAACTGTATTGATCAACATGAGTGAGTATGCAACCAATGTATGATTTTTTAAATAACCTATGTTCAGTACTGGACTTTAATAAAGCTAATGCTGACTACAACAATATAAAAATGAATCTATTTAAGGATAACTTGGTTGTTACAAATTTGCATTACACAGATCTCTGCAAGGATTACTACGGTTATTTAAATTGTACATTCGCACATTTACATAACATTATACGATACTAGCTCGTCAGATAAGGACGGCTTACTTGTTTGTCATGCTTGATTCTGGCAATAAACCTATTTTTTTTAAGAACAATATAAGAAATTAGTTTAGTAAGTGGATGTGTTGATTAATTTTGAATTACCCGACGAGCGCGTAAGCGTAGATATATTGATAGATGTAAAGAAGCAAGAGAGTTGTATCAGGATCGTGCCAAATGGAAAGCAGTAGTCTGTGCTTACGTATATTTAAAATATGGTCTCGTGTCATTATCCAAGGAGGAAAAGATGAATACATTTGTGTGGATCAAACTCTACCCGGGCTCAAACAGGCCTTTTGAATTATCTGTGTAGAGTCAGAGTCATTTAATATATATTTATTCATTTTATATTGTATAATATTAAGGTAATAAAAACATTTCATAAATTAAAATAGCGTTGACAAATAACCTTACAAACTTACGGACAAATTCAGTCGCAATATTATAACGAAATATTTGAAAAAATTACGAATTAATATGAATTCTGTAATAGCAAAATGAAAATTATTAAGAAAAGGCCGTGAAATGGAACGTTATTGATATTTATATTTTAAGAATGAACATGGAAATGATAGAAATAAATAAAACTGTAGTCGCAATATAACGAAGTATTTGATATAATTTAGAATTTGCATGAATTTCGATATAGTGTTAAGAAAATAATTAATGTTAAGGCGTCAAATGTATCATTTTTAATATTTAGGATAAACTGGGATATTAAATTCCTTTTAAAAACATGTGAGGATATTTTCAATTTGTTCAATTTTGACGTTCAAAATACAAAAGTCTCAACTAAAATGTGTTCGAGTTTTGCAATATGTCGAGTTAAATTGGATGTGGAATATTGATCCATCCATATGTCCTTATAAGCTTTTCGTTTTTATTGATCGTTTCTGGAATTATTTTCATGTTATGTTTAAAACCGTGTTAATTTCGATATTGTTTACTTGGAACATACTATAAAAAGAATCATCATCGTCATCATCATTACAACCCTTCACAAGTCCACTGCTGAACATAGGCCTACCCCAAAGAATACCACAAAGCTTGGTCCTGAGCCATTTGCATCCATCGACTTCATGCATGTCTTACTAAGTAGTCACTCCATCTAGTGGGGTTCGACTTACACATCACCTACTGGTACGAGTCTAGCACTCGAAAACCTTGCTTCCCCATCCGTTGTCGGTTCTTCGATCTATATGGCCGGCCCATTTCCACTTCAGCTTACTAATCCATTGGGCTATGTTGGTCACTCTGGTTCTACTAAGGATATCCTCGTTTCCAAGTTTATCACGCAGAGAAACCCCGAGCATAGCCCTCTCCATAGTTCACTGAGCGACCTTGAGCTTCTTCATACGGCCAGCAGTGAAGGACCACGTCTCAGTTCCATAGGTCATCACTGGCAACACGCACTGGTTGTACAGTCTCGTTTTCAAGTTTTGAGGTATACCTGAGGAGAAGATGTGATGTTGTTATGTGTACGGTCAGGGAGCGAGTTAAACGGCCGGTATCTTGCTATGCACTGGTTTATTAACAGAGGGCACGTGGGCACAGCCACGCATTGTAATACGTAGGTATACTAATGTTGTATACATAACAAATTCATACATAACAATTCCCCACCCTATTTTAGAATACAAGAATAAAATAAATTATAATAAAAGAAGACAACTATAACCTAAAAGAAACGCTTATAATCAACCTTGGGAGGGGGCGCAGTCTATTTCTAGTGGCTTCGATTCGACCACCATTAAAATCTGCTTCTGCTTCCTGGAACTCGTCGTCCTCCTCCGACCGAGGCGACACAGGGTTCTCTACTTCATCACTTTCCCCTCGACATAGCGAACCTTCTCGCTCTGCTGTGTTAACTAGGCTGGGATCTATGGTAGACGCCGGGTGAAGTGGTGACGATGATGATGGTGATGGTGATATTGATGGTGATGGTGATGGTGATGGTGATGCTGGCAGCGATGGCGGTGGTGTAAAAGTGTTTCCGGTGTCGCAAGTGTTCCCTTTCTCGTAAGCGTCCACGTCCCATGCGTTACAGTAATTACTTTGAGCTTTATATAAAATTAATTGATTTTTATGTTTTCGATAACATTTTTGCGTGTCCCAATCTTTTACTAAGTAGATAACTTTGCCAATTATTTTTGTTATCGTTCCCTTACACCAGTTAAACTTGTTATTTACATATTTTTTTTATATAAAACGAAAGTACCAGGTAGCATTTGTTTAATATGTACTGGTTCTTCCTTCTGTGAACATTTTTGCGCATTTATTAAATCGGATGAAGCCGCAGACGTAGACAGCGTGACGTAGGTACCAATCTGTCTAAGCGCGAGTTTAGATTTAGCCCGAAAATCAACTCGGCGGGTGACATGCCGGTGATCAAGTGCTTTGAATTCCGGTAATCAAACAAAAACTTTAATAAATTGTTTTTTGATTGTTTTGTGTTGCTGCTAGACTTAATTTTAATACTTGATTTTATACCCTTTTTGACTATTTTTACATAACTTTCGGCTTGACCGTTACTTGCCGGGTGATACGGTGGCGACGTAACGTGTGATATCTCGTTTATTTCACAGAAACTTTGAATGTTGTGAAGTAAACGCTGTTCCATTGTCGCTTACAATCGTTTGCGGTATGCCGAACCTAGACATAAATTCGTACATCTTTTCAATGACTGTATCGGAGGAAGTAGAACTAGCTGTATCGTATATCTCCGGCCATTTAGAGTGCGAATCAATGACCACTAAATACATTCGACCGGCTATGGGACCCAGGAAATCCATATGTACGCGGGTGAAAGGGTGGTGTGCCCGAGGCCAGGGGGCCGGCGGCGCGCGCGGAGGGGATGGCCGCAGGTTGATGCATACCTCACATGTCCCTATCATATGTTCCACGGCCTCATCTACACCCGGAAACCAAAATTTCGATCGAACTTCGGCCTTGGTTTTTACGATACCCAGATGTGTTTTGTGTAACTCAGCTAACACCCTTTTACGCAACGTCTCGGGAATCACGACCTTATGGCCTCTCATTAAGCATCCATTTTCAACCGAGAATTGCGTTCTACATGAAAAATAAGGCTTAAGGTACAAATCAGTTATTTTCTTAGGCCGACCGTGTTTAACATATTCGGTTACTTTACATAAAATTTTGTCCCTTTTTGTTTCATCTCGTAGTTCCGAAACCGTAATTGGTAAACTCGCGTCGACCACAAAACACACGTAAGCCGCGCGGTCGCTCGAAGTGAAGTCGTCCGCAGTGCACTTATCGAGTGCGCCTGCACCCGTGGCGGGCGCGCGCGTCGACTCCGAAATACTTGAGCGAGACAAATAGTCGGCGCTGTTATCAGCGTTTCGTATATACTCGATCGTATAGTAATACGCGCTTAGAAACATCGCGTATCTCTGTAGTCGATTCGCCGATACTTCCGGAATACCTTTGTACGGTCCGAATATCGAAATTAGTGGCTTATGATCTGTTCTTAATACGAACGGATTTGTTCTACCGTACAAATACTGATGGAAGCGCCGAACTCCAAATATAATTGCGGTCGCTTCTTTCTGTATTTGTGAATATCGTTTCTCTGCGGTATTTAGAGTTCGCGATGCAAACGAAATCGGCCTTTCTTGCCCGTCGGAACCTACTTGCGACAGTATCGCACCCAAGCCAACCGGAGACGCGTCTACGGTCAGGATTAGCCTTGCTTCGGGGTTGAAGTGGGCGAGTACATGGTCTGAAGCTAATAGCAGTTTTATTTTAGTGAATGCCTCTTGATGATCTAGACCCCACGACCATTTTACCCCCTTTTTTAGCAGATTATAAAGTGGGTTTAAAACAGACGCTGCACTTGGTACAAAGCTTCTATAATAATTTACTAGGCCCAAAAACGATTGCAGTTGGCTTATATTTGATGGTGCAGGGGAGTCTACTATTGCTTTAATTTTATCTGGAGACTTTTTCAACCCATTTTTATTGATAACATAACCCAAGTAGCTAACCTCATCTTTAGAGAACTCACACTTCCCCCTTTGCAAGGTCAATCCTGCTTCTTGTAATGTCCGCAACACCGCCCGAAGCCGTGCAGCGTGCTCGGTGTCGTCACCCCCCCGTAATGAGCACGTCATTCAACAAACACAGCACGCCCTCCTGTCCACCTACTAGGCCCTCCATCGCGCGCTGAAAAATTGCTGGCGCTGGAGCAAGCCCAAAGACTAGCCTAGTATACTTGTATAATCCACGATGAGTATTAATTACAGTGTACCTTTGTGACTCGTCATCCAGCTCAAATTGGTTATAAGCCATAGATAAGTCTAATTTGGTGAATTTTTTTCCACCATAAAGCTTTGAAAACAATTCCTTGGCAGTTGGCAGAGGATACTGGTCGATAATTAATTGCCTATTAATACTAAACGAGTAATCGGCACACAGGCGAATAGTGCCATTTCTTTTTAAAACAGGGACTATAGGGGACGCGTAGTCTGCGTGGTCAACCGGTTTTAATACCCCTAACTCAACCATACTATCTAGTTCACTGTTTATCTTATTCCGTAGGGCAAATGCAATCGGTCTCGCTTTAAAGAAAACTGGTTTTACATTATCTTTTAACTGTAAGTGCACCTTATGTTTAGTAAAACTAAAGATAAGATGCCTACCTTATGTTTAGTTTTACCTAATTTAGCCGAAAAAAGAACTGGAAATTGACATTGCAGTTCTTCCACAGAGGAAAGGGTACCCTGACAGTAATTCACCGTTGATAAAACTGATGATAACTATAATTGGAATGTAGATATAAAGTCCCTACAGAGGAGCGACAGCCCGCCGTCCCGGACGACGTACACGTCGAGCATGTGTGAGCGGTTAGTATAGTACACGGGCAACCAAATTGTGCCTACACATGTTATGCTATCACCCGTGTAGCTCATCAACCTTTTATGCGGAACGATCAATGGAATATGTTTAAAATGAGATTTATATAATTTTTCCGGTATCACAGTTACGGCGGAACCGCTATCTGTTTCAAATTTAAACGCCGTTCCACGAATAAACACGGTCTCGACCATCGGTTCACCCCCGCAACGAACGAATTTTAAATACCTTACCATCATCACCGATTTCTTCGTCTCCGGCTCCATTATATACGTAGTTAACTTTATTTGACGTACACATTCTACGTAGATGGCCTACGACGTTACACTTCCTACATACGAAATCCGCGTACCGGCACTCCGAAGCCTTGTGGTTCGTATAGCCACACACTTTACACTTTTGTTTTACCGAAATATCACTTTTTACACTTCTTGCACCTTTATCTCTTGGTCTAATCTTGTACAACGCGCCAGTAGAAGCTGCTGACGCGTCGGCTGTACTGGCACTGGCGATTGCAGCTGATTTCGCACAACGGACGTTTTCAGCAAATTCTACAGCTTTCGTGAGAGTTAGATTTGTAATATCTTGGGCGTAAAGTTTCTCTTTCTCAATACTAGGCATCATTCCCATAATGAACCGGTCTCGTAGGGCCTCTTCGATATCATGGAAGGCGCAGCGTGACGTAAGACCGCGCAGTCTCGCGACCCACTGTGAATGTGTTTCACCGGGTTGCTGTGATGCTGCATAGAAGTAGTGTCGTTCCGTGAAACCGACAATCTTCGGGTTAAAATGGATGTCGAAGATTCGTAGGATGTCTTCGTAGGGCACCTCCTGCACATCCTTTGGTAAGGCTAAATTCTCAGCGAGCCTATAGGTACCCTCCGAGAGTGCACATAGCAAACTGTCTTCCCGCCGACAAACTGTTACGCAGTTTGGTGGGTATGAAAAATAAACTAAAGATTTGGTCCAGAATAAATGATTTATTATTATTATTATTATTAAAATTGCTCTTCTCTTTTTCCCGCTCGGATCCGTCGTATTATTAGCTTCATTTGCGAAGAACCACTGATTTATTCGGCTTTTATAAGTTTTCCACTCCTGTATATCGTGGTTAAAATAGGATAATATTCCAAAATGTGAATTAGCCATTTGTAATTACTTTTTACGCGGGTACTCGTCGCCAATGTTATATATACGGTCAGAGAGCGAGTTAAACGGCCGGTAGCTTGCTATGCACTGGTTTATTAACAGAGGGCGCGTGGGTACAGCCACGCATTGTAATACGTAGGTATAGAAATGTATATACATACATAACAGACGTAATTTCCCGAACGCTGTCCAGCCGAGTTGAATCCGTTGATTGACCTCTCGGTCGAAGTTGGACTTACCTAGTCGGACTATTTGTCCCACGTAAACATACTCGTCAACAACTTCGAGCTTAGTGCTCCCAGCAACTACCGGCATAGGTGTGACATGGACGTTACACATGACTTTTGTTTCGTCCATGTTCATCTTAAAACCTATCCGTTGGAAGGCACTATTGAGGTTATTGAGCATAATCTTAGATCCTCCAGCGATTCCGCCATAAGGACTATATCGTCGACAAATCGAAGGTGAGTGATGTACTCGCCATTGATGTTAATACTGTATCCTTTCCAGTCCATTATCTTGAAAACGTCTTCCAATGCCCGCAGCATTGGAAGACGTTTTCAACGAAGAGATTCGGGAATATAACGTTACCCTGTCTTACACCTTTCTGCAGTTGGATGGGTTTAGTACTCTGGCTCTTACTCGGATAGCCATCGTAGCCCTACTGTACAAACACTTCAGCGCTTCCATATACCGACATTCAACTTGGCACCGCTGAAGGGACTGTAGCATCGCCCAAATTTCGACGGAATCAATGGCTTTATTTTGGCATATTGGCTGATTGTACTCTTTGGTGTTTGATGTTACAATTTGCCGAAGGGTAGTTTTATTTTGAAATTGATTAATATTTTTTTAGGCAGCATAACATATCTTTTTATTCATCTTAACTTAGTTGGACCAAGCACATATGTTCATGTGCTTGGTCCAAGAGATTCAACATGCAAATACTCCTCCTTGCTTATAAACGCTTTCAGAAATGAGAGGAGATTTATGGACTTTACTGAGACTTTTATAGGCTGGAACTTGAAGTTTTTTTTTGTATTCTGTGATATGAAGCGGGAACTTACCACCTTTTTCCGAATGTCAATTTTACATACAATGCATGATGCATGCAGAAAAAAATGGGAGAATCGGCAAGTGATGCCCTAAACAGAATCAATAATATATATCGCAAATTAAAAGCATCCTTAACTGACGAACATTATGCGTGCTCTCTGAAACAAAGTCCCAGCGTAGCTAACTGTGATGGATTATGGTGAGATTCACCATTTAAATATCGGTTGGTATACATATTTTTCCTATACACAGTGCGACCAATAGTGTTATCAGGCTTTCGGATGACTAAAATATCTAGGAAAACTAAAGAATTGTTTGCCTCTAACTCCATTGTGAATTGTATTTGAGAGTTTATGGAATTAAGGTGGTCTAA
Organism: Parnassius orleans; assembly: GCA_029286625.1. Lineage (NCBI taxonomy): Eukaryota > Metazoa > Arthropoda > Insecta > Lepidoptera > Papilionidae > Parnassius > Parnassius orleans. Next base: position 213,424 of record JAGSMP010000501.1, on the reverse strand, counting down.
AAATGGTTACTTTGTCAGATGTTAAAATTGTGAAAGTGTTATCTGCGTACCGCTTGTAGAATCTTGCATTTACAGGAGTAGTAAGAAGAGCTTTCTTCTCAAAGTCCTCCATGAATGTGTCGGCGACTATGGGAGATACAGGTGAGCCCATCGCCACACCGTCTACTTGCTTGTAGAACACCTCCTTCTACAATAGATAGCCAGATGTGAGACAGTGTTTGAGTAATACTGCATAATCTGTAGGCACGTTGTTTTCTTCTAGCATCCTGATTACAATTAAGATGCAGCCTTTAATAGGTAAGCATGTAAATAGTGATTGAACATCAAAACTGACCATAGTTTCATTGTCAGCGAGATGTAGGTCTTTTATATCACAACAAAATGGTATGAATCCTTTGTGTGTGCTCTGGTGTGTCCTCTCAGCGTTGACAAAATTTTTATACGAGCTTTCGACTGCTCTTGTGAATATTCATTCTTCCAAGAGACATCTAAAAGAACTAAGTTACTAAATAAACACAACGTATATAACTAAAATTTTAGAAATATCCTTGAAAAAGGTCATTATATGGTTATTGTAATGGTCACGTAATTTTTTTATACTTCATAGATGGGGGTGTGACATTATTATAAATAAATAATAAGATGAGATGAATAATGTAACACATCATATGCGACTACTGTAGGCTCGCTCGTTTTTTTTTTAATGATTATCATATTATTAGAATGACAAAGGATCCAGAAAGTCTACTTGGTGTTAAGTTGCCACTGCAACCTATAGACACTTGCAATGTACTTCAAATAAGGAAGGCCTCAGATGCACAGGAGTGGGTAACTGCTTATTGACAGAATTTGTAAGAGGCTGAAATCAAACCAGACGACACTTAAGCAGACTATACTACTTAATAAATAGTTGTTTAATCTTTTTTAGTATTACTTATTATATAATTTAGTGCCTTAAAAAAAACGGATCGTTTAAAATATAACATTGTAGTTCATCCGTTCGTCCGCCTATCAGGTCCTTTTCATCGGACATGGGTTGAGGTATTAAGTTGAAATTAATACAAAATACATCCCTTAGACCTTTTTTTACATGGGGAAATGCCTAAGCATACCCGCCTCACGGGGGCAAGGACGGGTTATGTTGGACTCGCATCGACTAAAACCCTAAGGTGTTCCACCTTCGCCGCATATTGGCAGGGCCACGGGTACGCTTTCGCACACATCCGCGGACCCACCGATGCCCCATGGCAGCCCCTCCTCGGGGGAAGACTTCTCCTCCCCATTCTCCTTCTCAAAAAAGGCGCACCAGGAACACCAGGCACGCCTTCCTTCACGGCCTCCAACTCCACCTGCGTAATGGGCCCCCCCGAGTCCGATACGCGGACTCCATGTGGCCAGGAAAATCGAGCGCTCGGTACCACTCCCTTTTCCGACCCCAGCGGCCGATCTGGTCTCTGGCTCCGCCGCTAACCAAGTTTCGGCCGCGGGGGGTAGGGCGAGTGACACATCGCCATATCAACACCCCTTACGCCGCTGCCCATCCACACACATCTGAAGTGGGCTTGCCAAGCTCACTCGGAGTGGCCACCTCGGGCCAGCCCTACACCACAGGTCAGCCAAGGGGTTCCTTTGTTCACCGCGGGTGACCAAGCTACGGCTACTAAGCCCCCACGCTACGACAACGCGGAACCCGTTCAAAGATGGGGGGGGGGGCATCCCGAACATCGTTAATTTTTAGTTATATTACATGTAAATACTTTTTTTGCGATTACAAACTTATATTTAGCCATTGTTATTTTAGAAAACTCTCTTGGGGTCTCTCTGCTTGCTTTCACAGTCCCCACGTATGTCAGTTTACGAGACCATAGTTTATCGACTAACTCAATGGATAAGAACCAATTGTTGCCAGTTATATTTCGATTTGATCCTTCGACTGGAAGTATCAAGCTGAGAACAACTTGAGTCGGTAAAAGCTTTTTATTTTTGGCTCTAGGTCTTTCCAATGTTTTGCCGCAATAAACTTCTGCCTTTATCATATAATGAGTCTTAGCATCATTCAAAATAACTATGTTCAAACCGTATCTAGCAGGCTTTTTTGGCATATACATGCGAAAAGCACATCGTCCTCTAAATGGTGCTAACATATCATCGACGGTTAGTGTTGGTCCAGGAGAATATTTATTCTGACAATGAGATAACCATTCAGAAAATTTCTAAAACGACATAGAGTCATTGTGCATCGAAAAATATCACGTCCAATAACATCTGAAGCTCAAAGTGAAGATAAATTTTCGTTATTCCATATATATAAGCCTGCCAAATATAGCAGTCCTATGAAATCGCGTAGTTCATTAATATTTGTCAAGTTTATAAGCGTTGGTCTCCATATAGTACGTGATGAATTAGCGCGCTTAAAACTTTTGTATTTGAGTTTAACTTCTTGAATCTTGCTATTTGTGTGTAGAACGATAGTTTCCAGTATGTGTTCGTCGATAAAAATTTCAAAAACATGGGCATATGATGAATGTGGTCCTAAATTGACAGCTAGTCCTTTAGGTTTTCCCACGGATACAGATATAACGTTGTGAGCTGGAGGGCGACTTTGGGCTGGAGGTTGTATTGCCCAGCGCGTACAGTTATTTTTCCCATAATAATAGTTCTGCCGGTGGACTGTAGAAGATCCAGAAGAAGTATCGATAGCTTCTGCAGCAGATGAATTGGGGGTGGAGGATATCTCTTCGCCCATCTCGTCTTCAATATCGGTCGAACTATCGTGCTCACTAAATATTTCTTCATCGCTAGAATCGATGTCACTACAGTCCGCATCAGTTAGTATACGAGACAAAGCTTTTTCTCTATCATCAGCAGTTAAATGCGTGTGCAAAGAAGAAGCACAGGTAGAGGGGCCAGTTACCTTGGAAATATCCACCTCATCAAAATCATCATCACCAAGTAACAAAGCATTGCCAATCTCTTCGTCCGTAAGCACATTTCTACCACCTATACCTATGACAAACCAAACCCAAAATGAAACAAAAAAACAAACAAAAAAACGACGACAAAAACCTACACAATAATTGCAAAAACAAACCCTCAAAATGATAAGTATTTTACACAAGAAAATGTTAAACAAATATAACAAGTTATTCACTTACCGCCTGTCGTTGCTACTCAAGGGTCACCGTGATCCTGTCCTTGCCGTTTTGGCGCAAAACATGCACTGAGCCACTGGACACATCCACCGTGTGAAGCAGCGATTGTCGTACTGAGAATACACGGGTGGGGGGCCCGCGGTCGTTAAGGGTCATTGCCCGAAATCGGTAATTTTAAAGTTGGCAGGGTCTCATAGACCCATGAGTAGTAACCAAGGGTTAAGACCCTTCTTGATGTAAGAAGGGTCATGTAACCGGAGACAATTGGTTTACCAATTGTCTCCGGTTACATTTCGGTTGGATTTTTGTATAGGTTTTGTCAGCCGTAAAATGCTCTTTTCGAGTACTCCTTTTTTTCATGCGTCAATCCCTGTCTATCTGTATCTTTTCACAATATATATAAGCACTGTAGAGGTGATTGGTCAAAGCGTCAGTCATGCATGAGCTTCACACCATATTTGCCCGGTTTCTTCTATTGTCTTTTTCAATTTCTTCGTTGTCAATATTTTACACATTCAAACCAAGCGGTCTGCTTCGTCTTTCGTAATGCGTACAGCAAGTGTGTGGAATACTTTACCGGTATCTGTCTTTACGCACGATTACTATGTCGGTGTCCAAAAGTGAATAGACTTTTGAGACGCTGAGACAATGTGATTTACCATTTAGTGCCTCGTCACCATTTACCACCAGGTGTGATTGCAGGCAAGTACTGGCGTATAATAGGCAAAAAAATATACACCAGTTGAAAAAAATACCAAAGATATAAATACTAACTTACAATAAACGTGATGTCGTATACATGAGGAATTTGCAACGACAACGGCATCTGACAAGCATTTCGTCCATACACATGTAAGAACCAGGAGTATAGTATTTTTGGCAGTTCGAGATGAAAATATCATATAACTCGGATATATGTGTAGCCGGATCATTTTTCTTCTCTGGTATTGTGATCATCGAAACTAACTAATGCTGCTAGTAACAGAAGAAAACGTTTTTGCGAAAAAATACATCGAAATATTTCCCTTCCTTTTCCATCTGTGGCAAACAAAGACGCAGTATCTTCTTTATTGCTTTTGAAAATAGCAGTCATAAGCAGGTATCCTATGAGTGCTCGTAATTCAATAACATCGATGTCTTTCAACTCGGGCCGATCTCCCTTCTTGTATTTATGCCTCATATCTTGTAATTTTCTATTAGTGTGTAGAACAACTGTCTGTAAAATATCTTGAGAGAACGAAATATTCCAGAAGTCTTCTTCTTCAGTACAATCACGCATCATATTTGAGCCTTGAACTGTAACAATATTATGGCTTGGAGTTCTAACACTGCTTCTGTGAGGATCTTTATACCACTTGAACGGTTGGCTATTTACCACTTTTTTCTAAATAGAATGGTCTGCTACTTGCTATGTTGATCAAAGGCTTATCGTCGGAGTCGCTATCAATCTCTGGATCTCGTTCTTCACCCTCCGACTCGGCAATCTCACTTGAAGTGTCATGGTCGGATTCTAAGGCATGATTTTGATCCAACTCGCGATCCTCTTGGTCACTGATATCACTGTAAGTTTGATTCACAACTTCACTAACTCGCCGCTCGTAATCATTTGGATTCATTTTGAATGAAGTTGTACGACTGAGGCTCGCAACTAAAACATAACACTAAAGGTGACGTAACGTCAAAATGACGTTGAGTAACCTCTATAACCTAAACTGTACGCGTGGGACGTCCGTTCTGTTTATCGGCCGACGCCTAACTGCACACGAGGGAGCTACTAAGGGGCGCGGTTGCGGGGGGCACGCCATTTCTAAGAAGTACAATAATTTTTGCGTTGCGACATCAAATTACGTCACCAGTTGAAGGTTAATCTCTGCACTGTTACCCCAAATTATAATCCCATAGCGGATAATCAACTCAACATACGGAAAATATGTCATATTTGCAGTTTGTTTTATTTCTACTTTTGTAAGCCTATAAAGTGCATATTATGTGAACCTGTTTACTTTATTACATATTTTACAAACTTGTTCTTTCCACTTTAATTCTTTTTCAATAATTATTCCTATAAATGTCACGTTAGTAGTAAAGAGTTTGCCCATTTTAATTATTATTTATTAAATTATTATTTATATTATTGAAATTAATATATTGAGTTTTACTTAAGTTTATTCTTAAATTATTATTACTTTCCCATTTAGTAACTTGAAAGATTGTTTCATTAATGTCAAAAATATGTTTCGTCAGTGACATATTTTTATTTTTTGTGACTAATACTGAGACATCATTTGCGAATAAAGAGCTTCTATATTTAGTAATCACAGGTAAGTCATTTAAATATATCAAAAATAAAAGTGGACCTAGTACACTACCCTGAGGTACGCCAAACGCGTTTTTTCAAAATTTTGATCTAAAACTGCGACTTACATGTTTATTGTCAATTTTAGCTTTTAAAATGTCAAAAAATATAGCCGTATTAAATATTCTGTCGTTAATATTTTGTAAAATATTGTTTATTAAATTAAAAGCAGCCAGTACAGTGGACTTTGATTTTTGAAATCCATACTGAGTGGGATTTGTTCTCTCTTTCTACTACTACTTACTCTACTTACTCCAATAATGCTCTTCTGCGAACATTTATCGATAGGCATTTCGGCTAATTAAGGCTATCAGTAAGTAGGTGCCACATTTTAATTTTCAATTATTTATTTTTCAAGAACTTGAAGTTTTTTTTATAATATTCATTTTTTTTTATTAGTGTCTCTTCTAGGTCCAATTTTCGGGCTTTTGCCATTTGGGCTTGATGGACCTCTTTCCTGCACTCAATTTCGGTGTTGGCTGTACTTGCTGCATGATCTGTCTGAAATAGAAATAGTTATGTTTGAGTATTTAAAAAAATCAAAGCAAAAATTTCATAAATTAACATAATCCCTATTAGAATAGAGGTCATTGTGTTTACCTTTTTCTTATTTTTATGTTTTCTTCCAAATTTCTTAGAGGGTGTAAAAAATGGTTTTGGTGAGCCAATAGATCCAACCTGCAGCAATGGAAACCGTAAAAAGAAACTTGTTTACATTAACTTAATCTTAAATATACTTTGATATAAAATGTTTCATCAAATAAAATTCAAGTTTGAATAGACCATTTTATTTTCTTCGACTAATATTTTTATCCCTAAGCTTTACAATCCATATACTGGGAGATAACTGCTTCCATAGCTTCAACAACATCAGGATTACAAATCAAGTTACTGGTTCGATTCCCAGTTTGGCACATGTTTAGTAAGTATTTGATTTATGACATTTCACATATTTACCTCTCGTGTATTTTGAACCTCCTGAAGTATTTCTACTGTGACATCCTTTACTGTACTCATTGTGTCCTACAACTGTAAAATATAAACTATTGGTAAATCCAATTGTGCATGCCCTAGGCGCATTAAAAAAAATTACGTATAAAATTACGTTATAGTATATGTATGTAATAATAATAATTATCTGATACTGCTTAGATACATAGTGAGCCAATGTATGTATGAATTAAACATATTGTCACCTTGACAATTAATAAATGTACAGAAATAAAATAAAATGCAATGGAAATATTCTACATAATTTCTTCCCACGTTTTCTGTATTTGTTTATAGAGAACGTTCTATGAATACAAATGCATTTCACAAAAAGCAATTTTCCAAGGAAATTTGTTTTCATCAACTGTACTTTTTTTTCCATTGCGCTTAATTTGCACAGAGGAGAGTCAATTAAAAACAGTAAAGAAACATAAAACATAAACACTCACGCCTGTTACCCAGAGGGGTAGGCACAGACAACGAACTTCCATTTGTCACGATCCTGACACATCTAGCTCGCCTCCTTTAGACACATAATGGCGCAGTGGCTTAGGAATGAGTTGCAGCGCTAAGGGCCGCGGGTTTGAATCCCGCACGGGACAAACATATGTCTACAAATAATTTCTACAAATAATTTGCCTCCAAATAATTGTTCCGGGTTTGGATGTTTTTTCCCTGTAAAAATATATTATGTATTTAAACAGCCCCCACGATATAGGAGTAAAACCTAGTGTGGAGGTAATGTTTTTCCCAAAAAAAGAAACTTTTATTCTTAAATAACTAAAATTTCTAATTTTAATTTTATATGCTAATTTACTACATCGTAAGCTGCATGTCGACGTAATTAAAAAAAAATATGTCGAAGACTTGTGAAGTCCGCTAACACGTATTTGTTCAGCACGGCGGACATTCCCTTGTCATAATTCCTTTACAGGAATTACAGCAGGCCTGTTTTCAGCAGTGCGACATATTATGAATCGAACTTTAATTTTACATATTTTCTTCTTAAACTACTGCTTGCATGTAATAGTAGGGGGAATATCATCTGCAATCAATAAGATATTGAAGTTTGTTTCATCATTTAATGTAAATAAGAATAATTATAACTTTTAACAAAAAGTAAAAACCGACTTCAAATTGCTGAAAAATAAGTTATTTATTTGCTAACCTTAGGGAATGGAATTTTTTCTCCAAATTTATATGGGACCACCCTTGAATAATAACCTATTTATTAAAAAAAGAATCACAAAAATCGGTTCTCACACTGCGAAAATATCTTATGAAATTACTTAAACAATTGTCTAATATGAAACTTCTTCCCCTATTTTCCACTCTTGGGGGCGGAAGTTTTCCTTCTAAATTTAATGATACTACCCTTGAGGTTAAGCCTATTTAATAAGGAAATAATCATTAAAATCGGTTCAAAATCTGCAATTATATCGCGTAAAATACATACAAAAAAACACTCGAATTATGAACCTCCTCCTTTTTGAAGTCGGTTAAGAAAGAACGAGCCAAGTATGTGTCCCTATGGAACATCTATGGTTATTTCACAATTCATAGAATTTGTGCTGTTAATCTGGATCTCCTGAATTCTATTGCTAAATTAAAATCCAGCGAATAATCATGCTTAAATATGCATTAAAACAATTACATTTAATTCAAGTTTTACTGTACTGTTTTCGTTATTTGCAATTTTTATCCCTGGCTTAGAGTCTTGCGTCATTAAATAACAAAGATATTAACTGGATTTTTTTGTGAAAGCAATTAGTTGTGAATTAAGGAATTATTATATTTATAAATTTTGAAAGATAAGCAGAACTTAAGTTAATTAGAAATTAACGAGGTTGTTTGAAAGTGAGGCTTAATTACTCAAATACAACTTAAGATTTTCCCATCTAGTGAGCTTGCACAAAGGATAAAATACGTACTCGAAAGTACGAGTACATTATCAATTAACACTTTATTTTCACAGCTGGGGCGAGTAACGTCATGCACTTAATTAAAACTTTAAGGAGTAACATTAAAGCCGTTTATTAAAGTTATAATGGTATACTTGTCGTAGAGAGTATTTTACTTAAATTGTTAAGATTATAACATACAATGTACCAGCGTTTAGGAACAATGACAAAGTTTCTTAGTGTTCGGGAATTTTATTAAAACTTGAAGATTGAGCTTAATGTTTTACGAAATGGCTAATTGACGTATACTTTTTTTAATTGGCAAAAAATTTAATAATTCTACTTTTTTGCACATACTTACACTTCGCGTAATCTTTATTATTTTTTAAATTATCATTTTAATGACTATATGTATTCTGTTATAATATTATATATAAAATTCGACGACATTTATTTCCAAATATATATATGTGTGTGTGTATGTCGGAACTTCAGCAGAAGATTCCACTTGTGGTCTCGAAAATACATTAGGACAGCGTTTATTGTTAAAAATAATAAAAGTGTGAGAGCGGATGTTCAACTTGCTCTCTTGCTTACGCAATTAATCATTATCAGTAATAAGACAGCGTAACGTACTATACATTCAGTATAGAGTAATTACAGTTCGACCATACCGTAACACGTCCCCACCACAATCACACACCAGTGTAACGTGAGGTACGTAAATACATGATAACACCAAAGTATGCAAACCAACAGCAACACTACTTATCTCAGTTTAACTCAGGGTATCTCTCAGCAACACCAATCCTCCTTGCTTGCACTAGAAGAATTACAACAACGAAAAGAACCACGACACTATCTTAGCACTAGTAGAATGACTACACTAATAGAATTACTTAAGCGGAATCTCCCCCGCACGGCGCCTACAGTGAACTTTATACTGCACAAACATGTGAGGGTTTCTCGTAATACCCTCAATTCTACCTCGATCCAACCGGGTATTTTATAGACGCTCCGACACGACCATTCTGACGTACGACCGTCCTCGGGCGTGTATCTACATGCGATCCTGTAACAAACACTATTAGTCACCAATTCGTCCGCTCGCCCGCCCTACATGACTAGATACATATTATTAGTTCGCAAAACTAATTGCTTGTTGCACTATGGCGCCATCAATGCACGACACGGCCATCCCTGACTAGCACCCGTCATCGGTTGCAGTGCCTGTGGACAAAAATATGCTCAGAGAGTAATCTAGCTCGGCTATTCTGCCAATAGAAACAAGGTTGATTCCGTCAACTGTCATAATTAACAATGCCCTGTTATTAAGGCTTCGTAACTATTGCTTCCTGCACAACATGATTTATTGTGAAAGGTCCGACCAACAAGTACCAACACAGTAATTCTAACAATTCTGTTACTCTTTACCATAATTAATAAGCAATGCATACTCAACTCGTGAAACTTTCATTGAAATCTGTGCACCAAGACAGGCCAGAATCACACCAACGATTCTTTACATATCTGCCGCCACATATGCAAGAATCCGCCGAAAATATTTACAAGAGATTGGATTTGAACTTGTAAAACCTCTGATTACACGACGTATTTCTCAAGAAAATATACCTAGAGCTATAAAAATGAAAGCCAGGCTTCTTCTGGGGCTCCCTGAAAACCCGCAAGTACAAAACTTGCCCATACGCGGTGGAAAAGGAAGATGTGTCTTCTGTAGTAGAGCGAGAGATCGAAGCACTCGCAAACAGTGTAGCAAGTACACTTGCGTATTTGCCCGGATCACCAGATTATATTATGCCCTAACTGTGGCGAAAACGCTATGGAATAGGAACAAATCGTTCGTAAACTTTGTATTGTGATGATTAATCTGCCAAAATAATGTGTTCAAAAAAAATAAACTGATTGATCTCAATAAGCCTAAAATATGTTAATTTTTATAGAAGTTTATCTTTAGCTTATAATTTAAATACCAATAGCAAATGTTGGCTTTTGTAAAAGTATTTAATTACAAATAAAGTTAATTCATAATAATATAACTAGTTTACTTTCTCCAAGTAAGGGTAATAAGGTAAAAACCTATATAATAATGGGTGGCACATGTACCCCACGCGAGCACTCTAGGCATTTTTGATGCGCGAGCACTCTAGTGTTAATGATGTCGAGTTTTCTGAAGTAAAATTATTTCTATACGTTTGAATACATACTGATTCTGATAGCGTACTTAACGGAAACCACACGGTTTTTGTTATATGTTATATAAAGTGACAGAAAAAAAACTTATGAAACATAAAAATATGGCAACTTAAATGGGCTTTAAAACGTAGTAAGTAATTTGAATTTCATGCAATTCGTAATAAAAATACAGGCAAAGCGGGCGTTTTCTTGCTAAAAAGCACTGCCGACGTCGGGAATATTATAATGTTGGAACTTTTGTGCGGCAACGCCGCTTTGCAACATATTGTAAGAGCATGCAAAATACCCTTATATATTTAAGCCGTGGCAGCTTAAAGGCTAAACGCTCGCAGTAAATTTCACATTTCGCGAGCAACCCGGGTACGATCGTCACCGGCACTAACAGAATGTTATTGTTAGTTACTAGTAGTGAAAAGTATTTTTATGTGCTGATTTACCATGTTTCATAAGTTATTTTGTTTGAGTGAGAATCTTTACACTTAGTGACGGCTCCGTGGCGCAGTGGCTTAGCAATGAGTTATTGTGCTGAGGGCCGCAGGTTCGAATCCCGCAAGGACCAAGTATTTTTATGACCTGCAAGTAATTGTTCCGGGTCTGGATGATTGTCCTTGTGCAATTTATGTTTGTAAACTGCCTCCACGATACAGGAGAAAATCCTAGTGTGGGGGTAACGTTTTTAAAAAAGTTAAAAGCCGCAGTCGAAAACAATGTTCTGGCCATTCAATTAAACTGCACAATAAATCATTGCGCTGCCGTATTTTTATGTAGTGGAATTATTTTTTCTAGTCATGTATTCTATTTTCCTTTGCTTCTTCTTACATTATAAATAGTAATTGTGTGATTTTTAATGCGCCTAATCAACGGTGAAGTTGTTGCATTTGACCCTAAAAATGAAGTTAGTTTTTTTTTGTGTTAAATTAAACTTATTATTTAAGTAGATCGTCCGAAATAATTATGTATTCTAATATCGAGTTAAAAAAGAAATTAGAAAGTAGTAAGGAAACATTGATGATATCGAATGCGTGTGAGAAATCTAGCAATGTCAAAATAGTGCCCTCTCCGTTGGCCTGTGCTGTCAGTATGCCGTCTACAATCTAAATCAATGCAGTTGTAGTGCTGCGCTGTTTTCTGAAACCCGATTGCAGCTTAGGCAGTATATTATTGGTCTCAAGTTATTCAGTTAATTGCTTACATGCAATCTTCTCTATTACTTTATATAAGCACGGTAAGATGCTGATGGGCCGAAGACCAGACATACTAACAGGGTTACTAACTTTGGATATAGTAGTACCTGATGTAGCCTTACAACAAGGGCTTGCTGCCATACATTACGATAGGTATTTGCTTCGAAAGATTTATTGATTAGTATTGTTGTTATTACTTCAAGACAATCTGGAAGTAACAGCCTTATCATGTCTAGTGATACCCCATCGCAACCAATTGCATTAGTCTGTAATGACCTTAAAATATTTGCAAATTCAGATTCTGAGATTGCTTTAAATTGAAACGAAACATCAGAAAAACGATGAAATTCAAAGTAAGTCAGGAGAGACAAAGCTACATTACTTTCTACGGGGACACTGAGAAAATGATCGTTAAAAACATTTGGATCATTGAAATGAGCTGGTATAGAAGAATTAATTTTGCTTTTTATTTGCCCATGTTGCTTAATATGCCTCCACATAACTTTTGGTTGATTAATTTTTAAGTTAACGAAAAATTTAAAGTAGGCCTTTTTTCTGACACAAGGACAATTTTTTCTATTGATTTTAGCTCTTTATAATATTACTTATGAGAGTCGAGACTTGTCTTAGGAGCCCTGACGTGCCCTTCGTCACGCGTCTTCATCATACACATTATGTTATAAGTTAACCAAGGATAATGTTTGTTTTTTTATGTAAGCGGTCTTCATTGGTGCATTTTATCAAAATATATTGGTAAATCCAATTGGGCATGCCCTAAGCGCATTAAAAAAATTACGTTTAACATGATTATACGGAATTTTTAAAGTAGTTTAAATACACACAAGTTTTCACTAATAACCTTATTATACTTCCAATTTTCTGATAATTTTATGTCAAACTTCAATTTAAAAAAAAGTTTGGAAAATCCAAAAGTGCACGACTCATAATGCTCATCATATCATCATATCATCATTCAAGTGACTCCATAAAGTCCAAGACGTATTTAAGTATAAATATTACATCCTACTTAGTTTTAGTACGTATTACTATTTTTTATTCTGTGCTTTTAAAATATTGTAACAAAAATCTCTGATTATTATTATAATCAAGTATGTAAGAAATTTGGTTTTTCGAATATTGTGTATTTGTACAGTGATCTTTTTGATCCGCTGCAAACAACCGATACAGTGTCCACTCACGACGGCGATTGACGCCGAACTAACTGACTAACTGAACTAACGCAGTCTCTATTTAGTAAAAAATAAATTCACACAAGGCAGCTAAAACACCGAATATATCGACATTTCGCAGCCGAAAAAAAGTAATTATAACTAAAATGAACAAAATTAACTGCCATTTACATTCAATGGCTTCCCACATGATAGATGAAGAGTTTTAAAATAGATTGAGCTGAAAAATTGATATTTTCAAAAGTTATCGTATTTACGAAGCCATGCGGACTTGATAAATCCACACCATAAGCCACTAAAATCCCTTTTTTATCTAAAAATAGCAATTAATCGATTTACAAAAAATATTAATAACTTCATCAATCATTTATCTTTCCGAGAATGTGCTTTTTATATCACTTATATGTATAATATGATTGCTAGATATGATTTCATGCGACAAAACGTTGTAATCTTAATTTGTAGGCCCTAGTATAGCATACCTGCGCGTTAGCGCTTACGGCATGCAATATTTATTATTTTTGTTAAAAATACCCATCATATCATTGACATCATTTAATAATGTGAAGCTATGCCAGTCTATAAGGTTAAGGTCTTGTTTGAAAATATCTGCATCGATAATTCTTAATGGTCTGAACGTAACCCATCTAGGCTTTAATCGATCTTTTGGAATGTTAAATTCATATAGAACTACGGCATGACTATTCAAGTTACAAATATAGTCCACTTTTATGTAAGATACCATTGCGTCAGTACACAACATCTATGAGAGTCTGACAACTTTCGGTAAAATGCGTTGGTACTTCCACATATTGTGTAAGATTACAACAATTGAGAAATTCAGAGAAAATTTTAGTAATTGCGCTGTGACTATTTAAGGGGTTGTCAACATTAAAATCACCAACCAAAACAGTATAATCGTACCTTGCGAAGGAACGTAACGACTCACTCAACGCATCCAGGAATAATTATACACTAAGCCACGGGGGACGATAAGCAGTGCCTATGATAAGGGATATACCACTAATTTTAATACTTATCCACATTTGCTCCACCGTGGGGCAGACATGATGCTGAATAATTCACGTTGTTAAGTCAACCAAGTAGATTTAGTTTTAGCATAGGTGTAATATCTATGCTAAAACTATGCTAAAACTATGCTAAACCTATGCTAAAACTAAATCTACTTGGTTAACTAAGTAGATTTAGTTTTAGCATAGGTGTCAAAAACTAAATCTACTTTTTTTATAATTATATCATTTTTATTTACTTCAAAATTTTTAGCAGATAGGTTGCGCTTAAATTTATGTTTCGGCTACACATCATTAAAAAGATAAAATAAGCCTAATGTATACTGGCTAGCTGTCTGTGCAGGTAGTTTGTACAATTAATAAAATTATATCGTATATAGGTGCATTCAAATAGTAATAACTCTATTACGGCAGCTGCTACAACAAATGAGGAATATGTTTTAGTGAAAAAATAACTATCAATAGGAATCATTTGTAATCTATATTGAATTAAAAATCATTCTATTCTATTTTATACTATTCTTATCTATATTCTATTTTATTCTGCTCTGTTCTGTTCTGTTCTATTCTATTCTATTATATTCTGTTCTGTTCTATTCTTTGCGATATTTAATTTCTATTTAAGTTTTACTTATCTAATGTGATAGGAGCTAATATCGCTCGTTGTTGAGGATGGATATAAAAAACTGACATCGGATTCGGAGCGGAACATTCGGTGTGATCACTTAGCTATGCATTAAATAAAGTGCTGGTGAAGTTTCTTGGGTACGATCTCGACTGTCATCGTCACCCCGTGTATGAAAGTCCCTAAATAAAATTATAATTAAAAAGTAATAAAATAAATGAGTTTTCTATAAGGACGACATACTGTTAATAAATCATACAAAGTCATTTCACTTTGATACATCACAATGATAGAGAAGTTTTTGTCATTATTTAGTTACGGCTAACAGTGCACTTGAACATCTTTGGATGCATCACCACGTACCATGAGGTGGGATATTAGTCAATCATTGGCTTGTAGTAGTTTAAAAATTATGTTTAAAACATTAAAATCAAAATATACAATTTAATTCAGCGAAATCTCAGTTGTACGTCCAGGAAAATCACTAAAAGAAAATTTTTGATCGTGCTTGAACAAAACTAATCAAATATTTCAAACCTCTCTTGTATCTTACATGCGAACAATACCTACGTTTTGCATTGATCTCAGAGAACAATATTTAATTAAATACCTCCTAAAGAGTTCTCTAAAATAATAATGATTTCAAAACGAAAATATCAGAGAAAATATAATTTATATAGTAGCTGGAAATTTTGGGAAGATTTTTTTCATAGGATGAGGGTGACAAACGAGCACACAGTCTACCTGATGGTAAGTGGTTGCTGTGCATAGACATCTACATTTAACCTCAATTACGAATCAGAACGCAGATGTATTGTCACCTGTGAGGACTAAGATGGAATGCCTAGTTTCCAGTAAAAAGGGTCTCCGGTTATCTACACTCACCATACGAAACACAGCAGTGTTAAGCTGCTATTTCATGCTGGTATTTTGTGAGAGCGTAGTCCTTCCCCGGTCAAGCCGACCAGAAGAGACAGAAAACTATACCAGATATATAGCTGCAGCATGGCTCTACCACGTATAAAAAAAGTAGCTTTGCTTTCATATAATATTTAATATCGAGCAGTGTTTACCAAAATTTATAAGTAAAGATGTGTTTAATGTGACAGCATCAAATTCACTAAGTCGTAATGTTTTTGGTGGTGAGATTGATTAAATTGAGGGTTTTATTTGTTTTACTATTATCAAAATGCTTGACATATATTCAAGATTTTTTTTGTAATAAACGATATCCATACACTAGAACTTTCTTATGTATAGTGAATGCTACATAAATCTCGTTAAAATCAACAACAACAACATATGCTTGTTACGTGTAGGACTCGAATTTGCTGCCACGCCCTCCGTAACTAAATGCTTGCGCAACGCCTGCGCTACCACGCAACAGCATCTATTCTTAGATGTTCATTTTTTTATCAGCATTAAAATAGAGTAAAGCGATAAAAAAATTAATTATTTTTCATAGTTTAATTTTATGAAACTTGTTTAAGGAAAATTCCACGAAAAAATTGTTTCACAATATATTTGTTCTATTTTCCAATATTTTTTACTAATTTATCAAATATATAGTGTCGCTAGTGTGGCACAGTAAACATAGGCTTCGCGTATTTTTGTCAATTTAAAATATAAAAAGTGCAATGTCCCACCTAAACTTGTTATTATAGTTATATTAGGAATAAAGCAATAAGCACAATCAATATCTATCTCAAGTGTACATAAATAACAAAGAAAAAGACGATATATTAATTGCAGTAATATCTTTGATTTTAACACCTGGATGAAGACATAATTGAAATTTGATGGACTGCATTGCCGAAACGTCTCGAAACGCCTACCCTTTTCTATTACGAAGTTTAGTGGAATAAATAAGTACAAAAATTTAGCTGGAAATCCATTAATACTACTATGTAAACAAAAATCAGTTGTTATTTGATTTGAATTTTACACTGTTTTATCGAAACTGACCCATACAATATAAAAGAGACAGTACATCGACATGTGTTGTGGAATAGTTAAACTAATATGATGAAATGTTTTACCGACATAGAGATAATACAGTGACAACTGTCGTGGAGTAGCTTAACTAATCTGATGATCTGTTTTTACCAATATTAATCAACAAAGAAAAATTGACTCACATAATTTACTGGGTTATAGCAATAACAGTATCATCAAAACAAAATAAA
Organism: Parnassius orleans; assembly: GCA_029286625.1. Classification (NCBI taxonomy): domain Eukaryota; kingdom Metazoa; phylum Arthropoda; class Insecta; order Lepidoptera; family Papilionidae; genus Parnassius; species Parnassius orleans. Next base: position 196,595 of record JAGSMP010000501.1, on the reverse strand, counting down.
TACATCCAGAGTGGGGCACGAAAACTAAAAGGTTTTGTGTTTGATTTTTTTTTCCTTATTTAACATAACGGCGATATCTATATTCTCAAATTGAAATATTCCGCGTTTTTTTGGTCAATCTTATTGACGAATCAGATTTCCTCTATAATACCTTTCATTCATTCAATTCGTTCCTTCTTGCGACCGACAACCGGGTAGAAGATGAGTCTAAGTAAAAACATGCCCGCACGGGGCAGCATATTGTGTCACGCTCGCTATATCTATTTAATTATCAAGTACTTAAAATCACGGCCGTGAATTGTGTCAGTTAAGTGTAAATCGCGCAAGAAAATTAGGAGTGTACCACGCGAGTGTCAACCTCAAGTACGAAGAGAAGCTCCAGGTGGCGTACCTTCAGTTTTATGTGTCGGTTGCAAATTTCAACGAAATTCAATTCCAACTACCTATTACAGTTCACTTTATACCAATATTAAATCACGCATTAAAATTTTGGTCACTTTGCCCGGATTAGAACCATATTCTCCGTTCCATTCGACCGTATTAAAACTTTTCAATTCGATAAACATTTTTTTGCCAATTCGTTGGAATATTTCCATGCACAATAGGCATAATGTATAGCCATATGTGACCCACATATTTATATACCATTGAGGTAACCTATCCATCACGACGTGATTTTTTCTCATAAACTCGTTATATTTCTTCCATGCGAGTATATTAATTGAAGCCATATATATAATAGGAAACCTCCTTTAACTCTTTTAAAGTCACGATGCAAGCGAGTAAAATAAATATATTTTTAGATGCCAATTTTTGGCCTAAAGGCTTAGTGTACCGACGTTACAGAGAACAACAGACTCGCGCAGCTTTAAAATGACACATTTTATGGATAGCACGACCAAAACAAATATTACTTTAGCTACTTTTAACTGCCGTTCTATTAAAAGATCTGTCGAACAAATAAACAATTTGTCTGAGTGTGTCGATATTTTAGCTCTGCAGGAGACTTGGCTTCTGCCGCATGACTTGGGTTTTATGAACGAGCTCAGTGAGTACTTCAGTTGTTTCGCTGTCAGCAGTGGATACTTCGGCGGGCGCTAAACGGCCGACCGGCGGGTCTCGCGTTGATGTGGCGTAAGTCTTTGTTTCCTAACGTATCAATCATAGACTGCACCTGTGATAGACTACGTGCAAATTGAGCGGCGGACGCCATATTCTGGTGACGAGTGCCTACTTACCATATGACGATGGAAGTGAAGACAGTCTAGCGGACTTTATATGTTGTTTGGGTAACATTGAAGCTGTTATTAGTGACATTGATGTTGAGGCTATTTACGTTTTAGGCGATTTCAACGCACATTCAGTTACCAGATTCGGAAACTAACTTTTAAATCTTTGTGTAGATCACTCACTGGTATGTATTGATACAGAAATTTTAGGCCCGGACACTTTTACGCATGTAAATGACGGCAGTGGTGGTAAGCGTTGGTTAGATCACTGCATAGTGACGGCTGCTGCGCGTGCCACAGTCACCTCCGCATTTGTAGATATTGGAGTGTACTGGTCTGACAATTATCTCCTCCTTACATCGTGTGAAGTAAATATGATTCCAAAAAAAAATTACTATGTATACAGACGATAAGTCGTTATTCGGTGTTCGCTGGGGCAATAGAAATGAAGAAGAAATAAACCTATATAATAAGAACTGCTGTGATTTTAAGTAATTTTGTTTTTTCTAGTCACGTTAAAAACTGTACCTATACATTGTAACTTTAGTCGTTTTAAAGTATGCGCTACCCATTTGTATTTATTGGATAAATATTATGATAATTTTATTACGGCTTTGCAAAATGCTGCAAAAATTAGCGTTTGTCGCGATGTACGATACAGACATAAAACAGTGCGGAGTTGGAATCACCGCATCCGTGAGAGTCACCAAAGAGCGAGGTATTATTTTAAATGTTAGCTGTGGTATGGAAAAGCTGAGTCTGGTGAGATTTATAAAAACATGGTGGTGAGTCGCAGAGTTTTTAAAAGTAAGTTAAGGTGGTGCCAGAAGAACGACGACCAGATAAAAATGGACATATTGGCTTCACATCATGCAAATAAAAATTTTGTAAAATTTTGGAAAGCTACAAAATGTCTTGACTATAAACCTACTTATATCTACTTACCTGCGAGTATAAATGGTGTGCACGAACCAAACTCAATTGCCGACTTGTTTTCGCACCACTTCAAAGTTGATCCCTTGCCAACTAGAAATGTACAGCAGTATGTTGCTATGCTATGATATTAATAGCACCGAGGAAGCTACCTCTTTATTCACACCGGACGTTGTAGAAAAAGTGGTTCAAAAATGAAAAGGGATAAAGCCCCAGGTTTTGATGGGCTGAGCTTAGAAAATATTTTATTTGCAGGTTTGAACATTTATAGTATTTTGGCAGAATTATTTACGTTTTGTGTCAATTCTGGATATTTGCCGAAAATGCTCATGCAAACGGTGGTGGTCCCAATCCCTAAAAATAAATCCGGTGACTTTTCTAGTCTTGAAAACTACCGGCCGATTTCTTTAGGGAACATTATAGGTAAAATTTTGGAAAGGCTATTACACCCGAGTATAAGCGACAACATTAGGATTGACGACGCGCAGTTTGGTTTAGGTCCCGGACTTTCAACGGATTCTGCAATCTTCAGTCTTAAATCCACAGTTAACTACTACATAAACAGAAGTACATCTGTGTATGATCACTTTTTAGACCTTAGTCGTGCCTTTGATCTAGTTAACTATCAGCGACTATGGCAAAAACTAATATCATCAAATGTACCCAGAAAGACTGTGGATCTTTTGAGATACTGTTACGGGCACCAGACAAACTTTGTGAAATGGGGCGACGCCATCTCTAATGATTATTTATTAGAGTGTGGCGTTCGGTGGGCTGACCCTCCGACCTCTTAGCTTATGCGTAAACGACCTGATTGAGGAACTTGAAGTACAAAAATTGGTTGTCACATAGTACAATTTGTCTGAATAATCTCAGCTATGCTGACGACATGGTGCTACTGAGTACCCAATCAGGGACTTGTTATTAGCCATATGAGCATTATGCGCGGGATTATGGCCTGAAGTATAATGTTAATAAAACGTAGATGATGGTGTTTCGCTCAGGCAGAGGCTCGGAGAGGATTCCGTTAGTATTTCTGGACGGTGAAGTTATTGCAAGAGTGGATCAATTCAAGTACCTGGGACATATCCTGTCTGAGGATTTGCGATGACCTCGATATAGAACGTGAAAGGAGGGCTCTGGCTGTTCGGTGTAATATGCTCGCACGCCGGTTTGCGCGGTGCAGTCCTAAGGCAAGGCTGACCCTGTTTAGAGCATATTTTTAATGCTTCTATACTTGTCAGTTTTGATTGCACAGCACCAAAAATGCACGTAGCAGCATAAGAGTGCAGTATAATAACGCATACCGCATTCTGATGAAACTGCCTAAATACTGCAGTGCGTCGAGCATGTTTGCCGACGCCGGGGTGCCTGATTACTTCGCCGTTATTAGATCTCGGGTTGCAGCTTTTTGGTCCCGCATCCGTGATTCCAAGAACGAGATCCTCAGGCACACCCTGAAATACGAGTGCCCACAGAATCCCATACTAAAATATTGGCGTGCCGTGCATCGCGACAATAACTGTAAATAGATAGTACGAACCCCCTTTTGGGGGCAATTTTATTATTAACCTATGATTTCAGTTGAATTGTCTTTTATTTATTCATTTTATTTATTGTATCCTTATAATTATATTTTCATTTTGTTTTTAACATTTAGCGATATTTGAAATGGGTGTAAAAAAAGCCTGAAATAAATGACTATTATTATTATTATATATACTTAGAAACATTTAAATATAATATTTTACTTAATTCTCGCATATATATGAATTATATATTTATTGCATTAATTTAAAGCAGAATATTCATCGCTATTATATATTTCTTATAATTTACCATATACTTACCGCAATACATAATACAATGTCTACGTACATACCCGCTCGCTCACAAACAAATTTAGATCAGTTTAATAAATCTGCCTGATATTTCCGCGATAGATTAGTGTTTACTACGCTTTAATAAATTGTGTATTTGTTCATCGCTCGCCAGTTAAATTTAAAACTTTAATTATAACCTTAATATTTCGTTTGTATATTTATTATTAAAATGTCGAAAACTAGCACTTCAAAAACAAATGAACTTAGGGCTGAAACGCCTGACTCCAAATTAATGATGTTATTGAATACAGCTTTATTTAACCGCTTACAAACAATTTATGATCGCTCTCAACAAGTTGACAGCGAGGTGGACAGGAAAGAGTTCCTTTCTGGCGCGATTGCGATTGATGCATTATGAAATGATTTCGAAAAGGTATTAACCGAGTACAATTTATATAATATGCAAGTATATCCAGGAGCAAAAGGTGGAATATCAGTCATGGGTCGCGTTCGAGGAATTATACTGTCATATAAAACGAGTAATGTTCTCTTCACAAGTCGAATAACAAATGAATGTCCGTAATCGACCACAATATTGCTACCGCCTTACCGCCTATAGAGCCGTCGTTTGATGGTGATATCCGCTCATGGTCATTATTTTATGCTTCTAATCCACTGTGCATGATAATCCGTCCCTATCGGACGCCGATAAATTGTTTTACCTGTGGGTAAATTAACAATCAAAACGCATTCTGTGTTCGCCAGTACTCCTTGTACTGAGAATTAGGAACTTATTTTGAACGCGCTTTTAGAGAAGTACGATGATAAACGCATGCTAGCATCGACCTATATCAATCAAATTTTCGACTTTAAACCAATTTCTAACTCTTCTGCTCGATACGTAGAATTATTTTACATACATCCGTAACCGCGGTTAGCGCATTAAAAACTTACAAATACCTGATTTAACTAATTTTATTATATTACATACCGCTTTAAAAAGTTAGATCCCGAAACTTCGTTTTTTCGAAATGCATTCTCGAAAGGATAATTTAATTCCTATCGGTTAAACTTTTAATTCCTAAATTTAAAAGTTTAACCACGTAAAAGAACAAGCTAATATATTACGCTCTTATTATTCGACTTCAACTTCGAATTCGAACCCGAATCACCAACCCACCGCAAAAGCTCCACAACCGCAATCTTATGTCACTATGGCCGGTACACAAATGTTTGTGCAAGGATATTGTGCATGATAATTATACAAGTGTCCGGCATTTTATAAGATGACAGCAAACGACCGTTATAAATATGTTAAAGAACGACACGCTTGTGTAAATTGTTTGAGTGTTGGATAACGCGCGCAACCGTACCGACAGCAGCTGCTCCCGCGTCGTCGCCGATGCGAGTAGCAGAGCGTTTCGTTGTGTACAACGTCCATTGGCGCGTCTATCAACGCAATCTTGCGTTTCCGAAGATTTATTTACACGCAATGTATACACTACAGTTCTGTAATCTACTGCAACGGTTAAACCCGATTTGCCAGCGCAGTGCGTTACTTATTAGATAGTGCATCGCAGAGCAATTTTATAACGTCGGAATGTTGTGAAAGATTAGGCTAGTAATAATGACAATATAAAGTTAAGGTATCGGTGGTTCAGAAAAATGCAAAAGTTAGGAGTTATCCAGTTCACTTCTCGTTTAATCCTAACATAAGATACAATATTTCGTCGCTCGTCGTCATAACAGATGACTTACCGTCTACGCCTGTCGACGCATCCGCGCCGTTCTTAGGTTTGCCGTTGGCCGATGATAAAATATTTGTGCCATCACAGATCGATGTTTTGATCGGTGCCTTTTTTTCGCAACTTTATTACCCGGTATAATAAGGGATAATTCCGCTGTACCGCCCGCTATATAAACCACGCTCGGTTACGTCATGGGCACCGTGCCCGCTCTTCCCGGTCGCGAAAAGGTAACCTTGACATGTTGTAGTACATTACCACACAGCAGATGGAGACCCACTTGACGCCAATAAAAGGTCCCCGCTGATAGAGTGTGAGCATTTCTTTGCGAAACCACTGAACGTGACAACGAAACTCGATGCCTTTTCGGGATGATATATTTTCGCTTGGTGATATTTATGAAACCACTTGGAAACGTTTTCCGGCGTTAGAGAGGAAGTTTGAAGCCGCTCCTGAATTTAAGGCCGCGTATGACTCAGTTATCCACGAATATTTAGAGAAAGGCTAACTGTCACCCGCGCCGCTTGTTGACAGTGATAATTGCTATCCCATGTACGTCATACCACACCACGGTGTTTTGCATACAGATAAGACCACTACTAAACTTCGTATGGTTCTCGACGCGAGTCGTTAATCGAGTTCAGGCCGCTCACTGAACAATATTCTCCATAGTGGTCCTAATTTACAAGGTGATCTGTTTGCAATTATTTTAAATTTTCGTCTTTTCGCTACCGCGCTTTCCGTTGATTGTAAACAGTGTTCCTTCAAATTATAATGAATAGGCGCGATAGTTGGTTTCAACGCATGTTATATCGTTTTCACCCGCAAGAAGAACTTACCGCATATGAATTTAATAGGGTTTGTTTTGGACTAAGGTCCAGACCTGTACCACGCGCCTGTGTCATTCAGCAACTCATTGCGGATGATGGAGATTCATTTCGGCTAGCAAAAGATAATTGCTTCTCGCTATATCTATATGGACGATCGTTTTAGCGTTATGTCGGAGGAAGAAGCCACATCAGCTGCTAATGATGATTGAATTATTTAAACGTGCGCAGTTCGATTTAGTAAAATGGACATGTAATTCCGACTCGGTCTTAAGTGCTCTGCCTTCGTCATTTTTCTGAGCCTCTTGAATTTCAAAAAGCCGCTCAGTTAAAAATTTTGGGCTTGAATTGGGATAAATCTCGCGATTGTTTTGAATTTAAAGTAACCACGCCTGACGAAAAGTGTTCAAAATGAATCATTTTAGCCACTGTAGCTAGAATTTGGGATATAATGGGCTTCGTAGCGCCTGTTGTTCTCTTCGCTAAACTTCTCATAAAATATGTGTGGCAGTTGAAACTTGGTTGAGATGGTTGTCCACCCCAGCATATAGTTGAAACCTGGAAAAGGTTTTGTATGTAGTTACCGCTACTCAATGACGTCAAAATATCGCGACATTTGGGTGTCTTCGAACATTGCGTTGTGCGACTGGTCGGCTTTTCCGATGCTAGTGAGATACATATCTTACTAGTTTTTCTTCTCAGGTGCTAATTTTCAGAGTGAGGTATTACTGTTTTCACCACAGGTTTTTTCTGTTCTGCTGTCTCAGGAACCAAAATAGTTGTTTGCGCCCTTATTATTTGACTTTTTTCAGTAATATTTAGTTGCTTCGTTTTGTTTGCTTGCTTTGTAACGTTTCGTCTATTTTTGGGGTGGATAGTTTTTCTTACATTTTTGCAGGGCTGTTGGTAATTTTTTTAAAGTATATTAATCTTTGAAGCTCTTCGTTTGACTGTTTTAGATTGTTGTTTTCTAATGTAAGATTATCAATTTTTCCTCTGCACTACTTAATTGAAGAGTCAATTTCTACTTGTTTTTTAAATTTGTTATTAATTCTTGATCATACGAGTCATCCTTACTCATACACTACACTAGAAGCCGTGTCGTCCATTGTTTGAGTTAGTAATTCGTTATCGTGTTGACTTACATTGCCTCGCTAGTCTGATTTTGTGCTAGTACGACCAGTACGTCAGAGTGTAATATTTTATAGGAAGTTCATCGTAAGAAGTTATTAACAGTGTGCTGCTACAAATTAATTACTTATTATTCTTGTCCAAGATTTTTATTAAATATCTTGTATCATGTGAAATCACAAAAAGTGAGCATCCGATGTGGGATGCGAACTCAAAGCCTAAAGCGCCCGTCGCGAAACTAGTGCCCTTATGAATGCGCTACTCGTGCAGTCAGTAATAGCAGCGAAATTTGGTATTGTGTGCTTCGTCTTTACAAAAATTTTCGTAGTGGGTATATATACAATTTTAAAAACTGTATTATTGTTTTCAATTTTATTATTAACCTATGATTTCAGTTGAATTGTCTTTTATTTATTCATTTTATTTATTGTATCCTTATAATTATATTTTCATTTTGTTTTTAACATTTAGCGATATTTGAAATGGGTGTAAAAAAAGCCTGAAATAAATGACTATTATTATTATTATATATACTTAGAAACATTTAAATATAATATTTTACTTAATTTCTCGCATATATATACGAATTATATATTTATTGCATTAATTTAAAGCAGTATATTCATCGCTATTATATAATTTCTTATAATTTACCATATACTTACCGCAATACATAATACAATGTCTACGTACATACCCGCTCGCTCACAAACAAATTTAGATCAGTTTAATAAATCTGCCTGATATTTCCGCGATAGATTAGTGTTTACTACGCTTTAATAAATTGTGTATTTGTTCATCGCTCGCCAGTTAAATTTAAAACTTTAATTATAACCTTAATATTTCGTTTGTATATTTATTATTAAAATGTCGAAAACTAGCACTTCAAAAACAAATGAACTTAGGGCTGAAACGCCTGACTCCAAATTAATGATGTTATTGAATACAGCTTTATTTAACCGCTTACAAACAATTTATGATCGCTCTCAACAAGTTGATAGCGAGGTGGACAGGAAAGAGTTCCTTTCTGGCGCGATTGCGATTGATGCATTATGAAATGATTTCGAAAAGGTATTAACCGAGTACAATTTATATAATATGCAAGTATATCCAGGAGCAAAAGGTGGAATATCAGTCATGGGTCGCGTTCGAGGAATTATACTGTCATATAAAACGAGTAATGTCTCGTCTTACAAGTCGAATAACAAATGAATGTCCGAAATCGGCCACAATATTGCTACCGTCTTTACCGCCTATAGAGCTAGCGTCGTTTGATAGTGATATCCGCTCATTGTCATTATTTTATGCAAGTTTCTAATCCACTGTGCATGATAATCCGTCCCTATCGGACGCCGATAAATTGTTTTACCTGCTAGGTAAATTAAAAATCAAAACGCATTCTGTGTTCGCCAGTATTACTCCTTGTACTGAGAATTAGGAACTTATTTTGAACGCGCTTTTAGAGAAGTACGATGATAAACGCATGCTAGCATCGACCTATATCAATCAAATTTTCGACTTTAAACCAATTTCTAACTCTTCTGCTCGATACGTAGAATTATTTTTACATACATCCGTAACCGCGGTTAGCGCATTAAAAAACTTACAAATACCTGATTTAACTAATTTTATTATATTACATACCGCTTTAAAAAAGTTAGATCCCGAAACAGTTCGTTCTTTCGAAATGCATTCTCGAAAGGATAAATTTAATTCCTATCGGTTAAACTTTTTAATTCCTAAATTTAAAAGTTTAACCGACTACGTAAAAGAACAAGCTAATATATTACAGCGCTCTTATTATTCGACTTCAACTTCGAATTCGAACCCGAATCACCAACCCACCGCAAAAGCTCCACAACCGCAATCTTATGTCACTATGGCCGGTACATACAAATGTTTGTGCAAGGATATTGTGCATGATAATTTATACAAGTGTCCGGCATTTTATAAGATGACAGCAAACGACCGTTATAAATATGTTAAAGAACGACACGCTTGTGTAAATTGTTTGAGTGTTGGATAACGCGCGCAACCGTACCGACAGCAGCTGCTCCCGCGTCGTCGCCGATGCGAGTAGCAAGAGCGTTTCGTTGTGTACAACGTCCATTGGCGCGCCGCTATCAACGCAATCTTGCGTTTCCGAAGATTTATTTACACGCAATGTATACACTACAGTTCTGTAATCTACTGCAACGGTTATAGTACCCGACGCATATGGCACGAGCCGTAGTGTGCGTTACTTATTAGATAGTGCATCGCAGAGCAATTTTATAACGTCGGAATGTTGTGAAAGATTAGGTTTATCAGTAAATAATGACAATATAAAGGTTAAGGGTATCGGTGGTTCAGAAAAATACGCAAAGGGAGTTATGGCATTCCAGTTCACTTCTCGTTTTAATCCTAACATAAGATACAATATTTCGTCGCTCGTCGTCGGTAGAATAACAGATGACTTACCGTCTACGCCTGTCGACGCATCCGCTATGCCGTTCTTACAAGGTTTGCCGTTGGCCGATGATAAAATATTTGTGCCATCACAGATCGATGTTTTGATCGGTGCCTTTTTATTTTCGCAACTTTTATTACCCGGTATAATAAGGGATAATTCCGCTGTACCGCCCGCTATATAAACCACGCTCGGTTACGTCATTATGGGCACCGTGCCCGCTCTTCCCGGTCGCGAAAAGGTAACCTTGACATGTTGTAGTACATTACCCACACACGCAGATGGAGACCCACTTGATACGCCAATAAAAAGGTCCCCGGCTGAGATAGAGTGTGAGCATTTCTTTTGCGAAACCACTGAACGTGACAACGAAACTCGATGCCTTTTCGGGATGATATATTTTCGCTTGGTGATATTTATGAAACCACTTGGAAACGTTTTCCGGCGTTAGAGAGGAAGTTTGAAGCCGCTCCTGAATTTAAGGCCGCGTATGACTCAGTTATCCACGAATATTTAGAGAAAGGCTAACTGTCACCCGCGCCGCTTGTTGACAGTGATAATTGCTATCCCATGTACGTCATACCACACCACGGTGTTTTGCATACAGATAAGACCACTACTAAACTTCGTATGGTTCTCGACGCGAGTCGTTAATCGAGTTCAGGCCGCTCACTGAACAATATTCTCCATAGTGGTCCTAATTTACAAGGTGATCTGTTTGCAATTATTTTAAATTTTCGTCTTTTCGCTACCGCGCTTTCCGTTGATTGTAAACAGTGTTCCTTCAAATTATAATGAATAGGCGCGATAGTTGGTTTCAACGCATGTTATATCGTTTTCACCCGCAAGAAGAACTTACCGCATATGAATTTAATAGGGTTTGTTTTGGACTAAGGTCCAGACCGTACCACGCGCTCCGTGTCATTCAGCAACTCATTGCGGATGATGGAGATTCATTTCGGCTAGCAAAGATAATTGCTTCTCGCTATATCTATATGGACGATCGTTTTTAGCGTTATGTCGGAGGAAGAAGCTACATCAGCTGCTAATGAGCTGATTGAATTATTTAAACGTGCGCAGTTCGATTTAGTAAAATGGACATGTAATTCCGACTCGGTCTTAAGTGCTCTGCCTTCGTCATTTTTCTGAGCCTCTTGAATTTCAAAAAGCCGCTCAGTTAAAAATTTTGGGCTTGAATTGGGATAAATCTCGCGATTGTTTTGAATTTAAAGTAACCACGCCTGACGAAAAGTGTTCAAAATGAATCATTTTAGCCACTGTAGCTAGAATTTGGGATATAATGGGCTTCGTAGCGCCTGTTTTTATCTTCGCTAAACTTCTCATAAAAGATGTGTGGCAGTTGAAACTTGGTTGGGATGGTTGTCCACCCCAGCATATAGTCGAAACCTGGAAAAGGTTTTGTATGTAGTTACCGCTACTCAATGACGTCAAAATATCGCGACATTTGGGTGTCTTCGAACATTGCGTTGTACGACTGGTCGGCTTTTCCGATGCTAGTGAGATACATATCTTACTATTTTTTCTTCTCAGGTGCTCATTTTCAGAGTAAGGTATTACTGTTTTCACCACAGGTTTTTTCTGTTCTGCTGTCTCAGGAACCAAAATAGTTGTTTGCGTGCCCTTATTATTTGACTTTTTTTTCAGTAATATTTAGTTGCTCGGTTTGTGTTTGCTTGCTTTGTAACGTTTCGTCTATTTTTTTGGGGTGGATAGTTTTTTCTTACATTTCTTTGCAGGGCTGTTGGTAATTTTTTTTAAAGTATATTAATCTTTTGAAGCTCTTCGTTTGACTGTTTTAGATTGTTGTTTTCTAATGTAAGATTATCAATTTTTTCCTCTGCACTACTTAATTGAAGAGTCAATTTCTCTACTTGTTTCTTTAAATTTGTTATTAATTCTTGATCATACGAGTCATCCTTACTCATACACTACACTAGAAGCCGTTTCGTCCATTGTTTGAGTTAGTAATTCGTTATCGTGTTGACTTAAATTGCTTTGCGAGTCTGATTTTGTGCTAGTACGACCAGTACGTCAGAGTGTAATATTTTCTAGGAAGTTCATCGTAAGAAGTTATTAACAGTGTGCTGCTACAAATTAATTACGTATTATTCTTGTCCAATATTTTTATTAAATATCTTGTATCGTGAAATCACAAAAGTGAGCATCCGATGTGGGATGCGAACTCGAAACTAAGCAAAGCGCTTCGCGAAACTGGTGCCTTATGATGCGCGCTCATTAGTGATTAGTAATAGCAGCGAAATTTGGTACTGTGTGCTTCGTCTTTACAAAAGTTCGTTATTTTCGTAGTGGGTATATATACAATTTTAAAAAACTGTGGTTATTGTTTTCACTTTTAGTACTTTAATTCGTTTTCAATCACTTTTTTCATATTTTTTTATGAATTATGAAAGTATTGAGTTTTCGCAGGTAGGTTGTTTGTTTTTAGGTACGAGTACTTTAAAACATAAAAAGGATACGATCCAGATTTTGATTTTGCTGTTATGAGTATATTATTATTTACTTATGAGTATATTATTATTTACTTAATATCTTCGTCAGATACTGTCTTTAAGCTTGAATAACACTTCTACAGGTATAGCATTATATCACTGCTACATAGTAGCTAAGGCAACTGAACTTTAACACTAATTCACAAAATAACTTACTGATACTTATATATTATACTTATATATTGATACTTATATCGGTCTAGAATTAATAAGTGTAACGTCTGCTTTAAATTAAAACCGCGCCCGCAATTTCCTTTAATGGCTGTTCTACCGGGACATAGAATCACGCAAGCAGAGCAAGAATTCGCTCATACTGGCTGTGATTATTGCGGCCCTATATCGTATACGCCCATACGAGCTCGCGGTGTTAAAACTCGCAAGGCTTACTTATGTATATTTACTTGCCTTACTACGCGCGCACTCCACATCGAAGTAGCCACGGGTCTTCCACTGTGAGTTTTATCGCAGCTTTAAAGCGCTTCCTATCGCGACGGGGTCCCGTGAAATGCCTCTTCTCTGATCGTGGAACAAATTTTGTAGGCACGCGATCTTATCTACAAGACTTATATAATTTTATCACAAAGGAATACCGCCCGAGTTAAGAAGAAGAATTGACCGAAAGTCGCATTGAATTCAAGTTCATAGCGCCTGCCACCCCACATTTCGGTGGTTGTTGGGAGAGTATGGTAAAATGTGTAAAGAACCATCTTTTTAAGGTCATTGGACAGCAGATCCTTGCGTATGAGGAGTTAATCACAGTCCTTGCTCAAATAGAATGTTTACTAAACTCTCGTCCTCTCACTGTGCTTAGCTCCGATCCAGCTGAACCGACGGCTTTAATACCCGCACATTTTTTGAATACGTTACCATTACACTCTCTACCTGCACCTGATGTGGAATCTTCGCCAATTGATTTGCTTCAACGACACGCACTCTTAGATAAATTGGTCTATTCCTTTTGGCGTCGTTGGGTAACTGAATATCTGCATTAATTGCAGACGCGGCAGAAATGGACTCAACCCTCGGTGCCCGTAAAGGTGGGCACAGTTGTCATAATTATAAATAACTTACCGACCCTCTCCTGGCTTTGGGAGTGATTGTAAAGGTTCACCCGTCTAAGGACGGTATAGTTCGTGTCGTTTTAGTAAAAACGGCAAGGGGTACACTCGTGCGACCAGTGGTGCGCTTGTGTCTGTTGCCTACGCAATAGTAAACTCTACATCGCTGACATCTTCTTTACATCGATGTATTAAAATATATATTTATATTCGCTTAGCTTTAGTTAGCATTAATTTTACTTATCTCATCATATTAGTATTATCCTTTTAAAGGCGACCCATTAAGGGCGGGGGAAATGTTACCGCCACTTTGAAATATTCCGCGTTTTTTTGGTGAATCTTATTGACGAATCAGATATCCTCTATAATACCTTTCATTCATTCCATTTGTTCCTTCTTGCGACCGACAACCGGGTAGAAGAGGAGTCTAAGTAAAAAATCGTCCGCACGAGGAAGCATATTGTGTCACGCTCACTATATCTATTTAATTATCATATACTTAAAATCACGAAAAGAAATCTAAAAGAAAACTAGGAAAAAACGAAAAGAAAACTAGGAGTGTACCACGCGAGTGTCAACTTTAAGTACGAAGAGAAGCTGCTGGCGTTCTCCAGGTGCGTACCTTCTACTACCTATTACAGTACACTTTATAACAATTTTAAACCACGCATCAACAAATAGCATTAACAACTTATCATGGTCTAAAGTCTACGAAGAGTTTGACGCGAACATGGCATTCACAAATTTCCATAATATGTTATGTATTTTATAATTTATGTTTTCCGAAGATAAAAATCAAAATAAACAACATTAATTTAAAAAAACATAAATGGATAAGCCGTGGTCTAAAAATAAGTTGCAAAACAAAAAGATATCTACGCTTTAAATATTACAATAACAGGACATCAGTAAATTAAGAAACGTACATGGCCTACTTCAAATTATTAAAAAAATGCATTAATAACTCACAAAAAAAAACAAACATTAAAATTATAAATCGAAGTAAAAACTGTAAAGCAACATGGTCAGTGATAAAAATGAAATAACAAATACAAAAATAGATGACGACATCACTGAGTTAAATAAAAAAAAGAGAAAGAGTAACAAATCCTGCTGATATAGCTACTACCTTAAACGATTACTTCATTAACATGACACTGTTTCAATTGACACTGCAAATGCAAATTTAAGTATAAGGGGACAACACCAATTAACTCAATATTCTTACAACCTATGACGGTGAAACAAGTAAAAAGGAAATTATGAGTCTAAAAAACACTAAAGCGGAAGGATATGATAGTATATCCACTAATATATTAAAAACGTGCGTCACCGAAATAGTCGATATCCTTACACATCTCATATACTTATCCTTTTCTGCAGATAAGTTAAAGCTATCTTTAGTCAAACCATTGTCCAAAGAGGTTAATAAAAAAAATCCAGCTAACTATCGTCCTATAACATTAATACCAATTCTATCAAAGTTATTTGAAAAGTGCATATTAAAAAGGCTTATGAGTTTTTGCTCTAAATATAATACTATAAGAAAGGAACAATTTGGCTTCCAAAGAGAAAAATCAACGACTTTAGCAATCTTTAACCTAATAAATAAAATATTGACCAGCTTAAATGAAAATTATTTAACTACTGTACTCTTTATTGACTTATCAAAGGCTTTCGATTTCCTTGCGCATAAAACTCTTCTGATCAAACTGGAATCTCTCGGAATCAGTGATTTAACAGTGGCTTAACAGTGGTAGAGCCACGCGGCAGCTTTTGCTGTCGCACGGATGGGCTGGCTCGAACCGGGTTGGTACCACGACCTCACAGAATACCAGCGTGAAGTAGAGGTTTACCTCTGCGTTTTGCTGGGTGAGTGCAGGTGGCCGGAGGCCCAATTCCCTCCCCCCATCAAAATTGTTCCGTAATTAAACGAAAAACTACCCCAGTAGGGTACCAGCATCCCTGGAGAGTCCCTCGCTGAGCATCGACGACCAAGCTAATCCACTCCTGAGCGTTTGTGCTCAGACTTCCCCGCGTATTCTGGGGGGGGGGGGGGACAAAATTCCGCTCGCGACTAATACTGCTCAGGGCAAGCAGTGCAATAAGACCAAGGCGACAACTGTCACGCTATCCGTGAATTTTTGCAACATCAGGGGACTTCATTCCAACCTTAACGCTGTCCAATTCCATCTAGAGACGGCGAAGCCGGCCTTGCTCTTTTTAACCGAGACTCAGGTGTCCTCTTCGGATGATACTTCATATCTCTCCTACCCGGGGTACAAATAAGAACACTCCTTTGTGCCCCGGGCTAGAGTTTGCGTATACGTCAGAGAGGACATCTGTTTCGAGGCGTCGGCAGTCTTGAAGGTACGGCAGGTCCGTACCTACCTTCAAGACTGCCGAGGCGTCCATTCCATCCTATGGCTGCGCGTAGACAGCGACGACCAACCCTGCATCTACGGGTGCCTCTATAGGTCCCATAGCGGTAATGCCGAAACAGAACGACTCATCGACCACGTCCAAATGGCTACAAATTCCTTGTTACAGCAGATTCCATCTGCAGAGATCGTGATCCATGGCGATTTTAACGCCCACCACGCCGAATGGCTCGGTTCACGTTCAACCGATCATGCGGGGAGATCTGTTTATGACTTTGCTTTGGCATAATATGGTCTTACACAGCTTGTTACTTCGCCTACGCGGATTCCAGATGTGGAGGATCATGCACTTTCCCTGTTGGACCTTCTGCTTATATCTGATCCGGACGGATATCAGGTTTCCGTTGACGCTTCTTTAGGCTCCTCGAACTATTGTCTTGTCCGGAGTGTGGTGCCACTCACACTAACGTCGCGGTTGCATTCTGCAGGCTGCCGCCGTGTTTGGCACTATAGGTCGGCCAATTGGGATAGGATGCGGTCTTTTTATGCATCCTACCCTTGGGGGTGGGCTTCTCGCCGGAAGATCCCAGCGTTGTTGCTGATTCTGTTGCTGATATGGTACTTCAGGATATGGAACTTTTTATTCCATCCTCTGTGGTGCCCATCGGAGGCAGATCCCAGCCATGGTTTGGTCGCTCCTGTAAAATAGCATCACGTTATAAGCAGGAGTGCTACCGGGCCTGGGCTGACACATCAACGTCTCGGGATGTAAACACCAAGCACTCTTAAAAAGAAGTATAATTCCGCCTCCAGGTCCTTCAAAAGTGTCATTGCCAAGGCAAGGTCTGAGCACATCGGTGTGTTTCAATAAAGTCCAATTGATGCTGAGCAGCTTCTGTAACGCAATGGACACCTGAAACCAACTTTAAGCAAAGAGAGGTACAGATGCGTTGTCACCTCTGAAAATTAAGATGCAATACCTCTCAGCCTGTAATCATACTGGCACTCTGTATCTCGCTGATTGACAAATGAAAAGGGTAAGAAAAAACACCTTAAATATTTGAATAATATTTAAAAAGAAACGTGATGTGTTGGCGAGACCGTGTGGTGGCGGTGTCAGAGAATACATCACTCCATTTCGTTCCGTGGGTGTTGTAAGAGACAAGTATGGGATATGCCAGAAAGGGCTTAAATTGGCTCACATAATGATTTCCAGAACCCAAGGGGCCAGCAGCTGGCCGACTTCATGGAGAAAGAGGACTTTATGATGAACTCTTTCTTCCAGAAGGGACCCCACAGGAAGTGGACCTAATTGAACACCGACGGTTCGACAAAAAATGAGATTGACTTCATTATGACGACTAGGCGGCAACTGTTCAGTGATGTCTCAGTGATCGCGAGGGTGAAAACTGGTAGCAATCACCGAATGATTGGAGGTACACTGAAGTTAAACTTTAAATTGTATAGGTGTCGTCTAATGAAGTCAACGCTCCGTCCCTCTCTTGCTCTAATCCAGTGTCCCGAATCTTTTCAGCTCGAGTTACTAAACCGTTTTCAGTACCTAGAAGATTTCAATACAGTGGAAGATATCAATGAAAAGCTCGTGGAAACTTTCCATGCAAACGGAGCTAAATTTTGCTAGACCCGCCACAGAAGAACACAAAAACTCTCCGATCACACTTTTATTCTCATGGCTGTTAGACGGGAAATGAAGCTGCAGTCTTTAGTGGATTTGACAGCATACAGGCAACTGAACAGACAGATCTCCAAATGCATGCGGCGGAACTTACGCAACTTTAATACTGCTCGTATTGAAGAAGCGATGGAGCGGAACCAGGGCTCCAAAGTCTTTGCTAGAGATCTGTCTGCCAGAAAGAGCCAACTGTCGAAGCTGAAGACCGAGTGTGGCAGCGTCGTTTCCGGGACATTTTGAGTGACGATCCTAGATCAAGTCTTATCCAACACTATTCCTATAATATCCCGGACGTCAGTCTGAGCAAGATTAGAATGACTCTCCAGCACCTTAAAAACGACAAGTCCCCGGGTGAGGATGGAATTACAATGGAGCTTCTGAAAGCGGGTGGAAAACCGGTACTTGAAGTCGTTCAGAAGCTCTTTAATTCCGTCCTCCATGGTGACACTACTCCGGAGACGTGGAGCAGAAGTGCGGTGGTATTGTTCTTCAAGAAAGGCGACAATGCTCACTTGAAGAACTACATACCGATTTCCCTTCCAGTGCGTGTTTCCAGTGATAACCTATGAAAATGAGACGTAGTTCTTCACTGCTGGCCGTATGAGGAAGCTCAAAGTCCCTCAGCGAGCTATGGAGAGCGCTATGCTCAGGGTTTCTCTACGTGATAAACTTAGAAATGACGATATCCGCAGTAGATTCAGAGTAACCGACGAATCCCAACGGATTAGTAAGCTGAAGTGGCAATGGGCCGGCCACATAGCTCGAAGAACCGATAACCGATGGAGAAAATAGTTTCTCGAGTGGCAGCCTCGTACCTTTAAGTGAAGTGTAGGGCGACCCCCCACTAGATGGAGTGACGACCTGGTAAGACATGCAGGAAGTCGATGGATGCAGGTGGCTCAGGACCGTGCTATGTGGCATACCTTGGGGGAGGCCTATGTTCATCAGTGGACTTGTGAAGGGCTGTAATGTTGATGATAATGATGATCCTTCTTATCTGAGGTGTAAAATAAAACAAGTTTTGTAATAAATTGCCTCATGGGGGAAATTTTGCCATAGATACCACAATTGGCAGGATTGTTGGCAACCATTTTTTAAAAGTTTTGAGTTTTGATGCAGGAGCATCTTCCTGATAACAACTGTTGATTTGAACCTGCTAATTATAAAGTATTTATCAAAATAGTTAATTACTTGACACATAATATTCACATGAGTGTAAGGTATTATGGCCTGCTAATTTTTCTCAATATACAGAAGTTATATCAACAGTACACTATCTTTCATGCCTTTCAGTGACAGTTTTGTCCAGTCCACGTTGTCATATGTGATGATGACTAGTTGAGGGCTAGGTTGTCCGGTCCAAATCATCATAGGAGAAGATGGCTGGTCGAAAGGACGCCTTAGCTAGTGTTATTTTACATGAGGTCGAACGTAATCTACTTGCGTATATGTGCGATTCCTTTAAATGTCCAAAGATGGTGTACAAGTCATTAAAATAAAGTTTTGCAGCAACATTAAATCCATAAGCCACAACAGCCGTTGCAAACACCATCAATAAGTGTCAGCAGCGCGTAAAAGTCCACTGAGGAACAAGCCCTTTCAGTTGCAGAGAGGATTTGCCTTAACCGTCACGTTTGGCACGCGAATTGACGATCGCAGTATCAGAAGTTTTGAACCTTTGACGTTGATTCCCGTTCTCGTTCCAAGTATGAAACTGACGTAAACAGGATGGTTTCGCGCACATCGCGAGACATGGGAACTTTTTGAAATATTTCATAGTCGTTTCTTACCCCCATAGAACTAAATGGGGCGATGATTTCTTTACATGACAATTAAGCTACTAGGGGAGAGGCCCATGTCTAGAGTGGACTTTTACAGGCTAAAAACATGCGTGAGTGCCGTGGAACACTCGGGTAGAACGAAGTTTCTCTCGTAGTATATTATTATTGATAAACGTATTATATTATTGATTAACAAATACAAATAAATGAATTACTAATGTCTTTTAATATGAAGCGTCATTTAAAATTAAATAATATTTCTTTCATGGCAAGATAAGAAAAAGTACGAGGGAGATGAATATTATTCCATCTCGCTTCCTTATAGCCGCCAAAGCCGTATACACTACGTCAGAAAGGGTCTTGACGGAAATATCTTACTTTTTTTTCGCCTAGCACCCATTCGCATAATCCGTACCGTCCGATAAAGAAATTCGTTCCAATAAATAAGAATGTTCAAAATGAATCAGTGGAAAAAACCAATCAAAATACAAAATAATTGATTGGCTTGCTTAATTAAAACGAGAGGCGAATGAGAGAAAGCTTCCATTTGAAGATGAAGCAAAGACAGATCTACCATCCGTGGTCATTCAAGAATATGTTCGAGTAGTCAAAAATTTTATTCGAGAAAATGTACAAATTGCTGACTATGTATGTAGAACTTAAGCGAGAACTGATATGTGAACTATTGGATTAGTAGTAATGCAAACCACCCTTCACGGCTAACTTTCTCTCCGTAAGCGTTACTTGTGATGGATGCCGCACAAACTTACACATGAGCAAAAGACCGTTGGCAGGATTGGTGGCAAATCGTGGTACACAAATAATACATAGACGAGAACAAAAGTTCTTCAAAAAACGATATGATACTTATGATGAAATATGATCGCGAAGCAAAGCGACAACCGAATGTCGAGTTAATTTTACGGTGCTTTGAAGATTAGTAAAAAATTGTGCAAACAGTGGCGATATTTTTTTTCAACAAGACGGGCCATGGACATTACTATTGTGGTCCTGATAATCAAAGAAGGGATAACTCCGAGTTTAAAATTATCATAAGCTTGTGATAGGGACTAAAATCAGGAATCCGACACCTTCTCTAGCACTAAATAGATAATATAAGACTTTTTAATTCTAAATAATTAAAATTAAAAATGTTGTACAACTGACTTCAATATAAATTACATATTAAGAATAACTCAAAAACTATTGGTCAGACCTTGATCAAATTTATATGGGACCACATGAGAAGCACCAGCTTTCAACTTATGAGGTAGCACACAAATAAAACATAAAGTCGAAATGAGTACCTCCTCTTTTTCCAAGATGAGCAGATCAGCGCCCCCCACCCCCCAAAAAAGAAGTATATTCTCATAAGTACGACGCAAGTGGCAGCCATCGCACCCTCGACAATATCTAAGGGAAAAGGAAGTGGATGACCCGTCACATAACGTCACCGACTTTTACGCAAGTATGAAAAATATTCATCAAAGATTATGCACTAAAATTAAGCAAATTATTGAAAAAATTATTTTGATTATTTTGATACTCAAGCAGATAGAGACAAAACACGATAAAAATAAAATGTATTACGCTGTTTAATCCACCATTGTACAAAATAGATATGTTAGTTGCATTCTAAATTCATGTTTTCTTATCAAATTCATTATAGTTTAAATACTATATAATTTTGACACAAGTGGAAGCCATCGCTCCCTCGACAATATCAAAGGGAAGTGGATGACCCGTCACATAACTTCACCGACTTTTACGCAAGTATGAAAAATCGTCATCAAAGATTTTGCACTAAAATAAAGCAAATTATTGATATATTTATTTTGTATTATTTTGATACTCAAGTAGATAGAGACAAAACACGATAGAAATAAAATGTATTACGTTGTTAAATCCACCATTGTACAAAATAGATATGTAAGTTGCATTCTAAATTCATATATTCTTATCAATTTCATTATAGTTTAAATACTATATAATTTTGACACAAGTGGCAGCCATCGTTCCCTCGACAATATCAAAGGGAAATGGAAGTGGATGACCCGTCACATAACGTCACCGACTTTTACGCAAGTATGAAAAATAGTCATCAAAGATTATGCACTAAAATTAAGCAAATTATTGAAATATTTATTTTGATTATTTTGATACTCTAGCAGATTGAGACAAAACACGATAAAAATAAAATGTATTACGTTGTTAAATCCACCATTGTACAAAATAGATATGTTAGTTGCATTCTAAATTCATGTTTTCTTATCAATTTCATTATAGTTTAAATACTATATAATTTTGACACATGTGGCAGCCTTCGCTCCCTCAACAATATCAATGGGAAGTGAAAGTGGATGACTCGTCACATAACTTCTGCGACTTTTACGCAAGTATGAAAAATCGTCATCAAGATTTTGCACTAAAATAAAGCAAATTATTGAAATATTCTTTTAATTATTTTGATACCCGAGCAGATAGAGACAAAACACGATAGAAATAAAATGTATTACGTTGTTAAATCCACCATTGTACAAAATAGATATGTTAGTTGCATTCTAAATGCATATTTTCTTATCAATTTCATTGTAGTTTAAATACTATATAATTTTGACACAAACGGTAGCCATCGCTCCCTCGACAAAATCAAAGGGAAGTGGATGACCCGTCACATAACGTCACCGACTTTTACGCAAGTATGTAAAATAGTCATCTAAGATTATGCACTAAAATAAAGCAAATTATTGAAATATTTATTTTGATTATTTTGATACTCTAGCAGATTGAGACAAAACACGATAAAAATAAAATGTATTACGTTGTTAAATCCACCATTGTACAAAATAGATATGTTAGTTGCATTCTAAATTCATGTTTTCTTATCAAGTTCATTATAGTTTAAATACTATATAATTTTGACACATGTGGCAGCCTTCGCTCCCTCAACAATATCAATGGAGTGAAGTGGATGACTCGTCACACCTTCTGCGACTTTTACGCAAGTATGAAAAATCGTCATCAAGATTTTGCACTAAAATAAAGCAAATTATTGAAATATTCTTTTAATTATTTTGATACCCGAGCAGATAGAGACAAAACACGATAAAAATAAAATGTATTACGTTGATAAATCCACCATTGTACAAAATAGATATGTAAGTTGCATTCTAAATTCATATTTTCTTATCAATTTCATTATAGTTTAAATACTATATAATTTTGACACAAGTGGCAGCCATCACTCCCTCGACAATATCAAAGGGAATTGGATGACCCGTCACATAACTTCACCGACTTTTACGCAAGTATGTAAAATAGTCATCTAAGATTATGCACTAAAATAAAGCAAATTATTGAAATATTTATTTTGATTATTTTGATACTCTAGTAGATTGAGACAAAACACGATAAAAATAAAATGTATTACGTTGATAAATCCACCATTGTACAAAATAGATATGTGTTTGCATTCTTTATATTTTCTTATCAATTTCATTATAGTTTAAATACTATATAATTTTGACACAAGTGGCAGCCATACTCCCCTCGACAATATCAAAGGAATTGGATGACCCGTCATAACTTCACCGACTTTTACGCAAGTATGTAAAATAGTCATCTAAGATTATACTAAAATAAAGCAAATTATTGAAATATTTATTTTGATTATTTTGATACTCTAGTAGATTGAGACAAAACGATAAAAATAAAATGTATTACGTTGATAAATCCACCATTGTACAAAATAGATATGTAAGTTGCATTCTAAATTCATATTTTCTTATCAATTTCATTATAGTTTAAATACTATATAATTTTGACACAAGTGGCAGCCATCACTCCTCGACAATATCAAGGGAATTGGATGTCCGTCACATAACTTCACCGACTTTTGCAAGTATGTAAAATAGTCATCTAAGATTATGCACTAAAATTAAGCAAATTATTGAAATATTTATTTTAGTTATTTTGATACTCAAGCAGATAGAGAAAAAACACGATAAAAATAAAATGTATTACGTTGTTAAATCCAACACTGTACAAAATAGATATGTAAGTTGCATTCTAAATTCATGTTTTCTTATCAAGATCATTATAGTTTAAATACTATATAATTTTGACAGAAGTGGCAGCCATCGCTCCCTCGACAATAACAAAGGGAAATGGAAGTGGATGACCCGTCACATAACGTCACCGACTTTTACGTAAGTATGAAAAATAGTCATCAAAGATAATGCACTAAAATAAAGCAAATTATTGAAATATTTATTTTGATTATTTTGATACTCAAGCAGATAGAGACAAAACACGATAAAAATAAAA
Organism: Parnassius orleans; assembly: GCA_029286625.1. Taxonomy (NCBI): domain Eukaryota; kingdom Metazoa; phylum Arthropoda; class Insecta; order Lepidoptera; family Papilionidae; genus Parnassius; species Parnassius orleans. The sequence continues at coordinate 172,688 of JAGSMP010000501.1, read as the reverse complement.
TTTATAACGTTGTTCAATCCACATTGTACAAAATAGATATGTTAGTTGCATTCTAAATTCATGTTTTCTTATCAAATTCATTATAGTTTAAATACTATATAATTTTGACACATGTGGCAGCCTTCGCTCCCTCAACAATATCAATGGGAAGTGAAAGTGGATGACTCGTCATATAACTTCTGCGACTTTTACGCAAGTATGAAAAATCGTCATCAAGATTTTGCACTAAAATAAAGCAAATTATTGAAATATTCTTTTAATTATTTTGATACCCGAGCAGATAGAGACAAAACACGATAGAAATAAAATGTATTACGTTGTTAAATCCACCATTGTACAAAATAGATATGTTAGTTGCATTCTAAATGCATATTTTCTTATCAATTTCATTGTAGTTTAAATACTATATAATTTTGACACAAACGGTAGCCATCGTCCTCGACAAAATCAAAGTGGATGACCTGTCACATAACGTCACCGACTTTTACGCAAGTATGTAAAATAGTCATCTAAGATTATACTAAAATAAAGCAAATTATTGAAATATTTATTTTGATTATTTTGATACTCTAGTAGATTGAGACAAAACACGATAAAATAAAATGTATTACGTTGATAAATCCACCATTGTACAAAATAGATATGTAAGTTGCATTCTAAATTCATATTTTCTTATCAATTTCATTATAGTTTAAATACTATATAATTTTGACACAAGTGAAGCCATCACTCCTCGACAATATCAAAGGAATTGGATGACCCGTCACATCTTCACCGACTTTACGCATGTATGTAAAATAGTCATCTAAGATTATGCACTAAAATAAAGCAAATTATTTAAATATTTATTTTGATTATTTTGATACTCTAGTAGATTGAGGCAAAACACGATAAAAATAAAATGTATTACGTTGATAAATCCACCATTGTACAAAATAGATATGTATTTGCATTCTAAATTCATATTTTCTTATCAATTTCATTATAGTTTAAATACTATATAATTTTGACACAAGTGGCAGCCATCACTCCCTCGACAATATCAAAGGGAATTGGATGACCCGTCACATAACTTCACCGACTTTTACGCAAGTATGTAAAATAGTCATCTAAGATTATGCACTAAAATTAAGCAAATTATTGAAATATTTATTTTGATTATTTTGATACTCAAGCAGATAGAGACAAAACACGATAAAAATAAAATGTATTACGTTGATAAATCCACCATTGTACAAAATAGATATGTAAGTTGCATTCTAAATTCATATTTTCTTATCAATTTCATTATAGTTTAAATACTATATAATTTTGACACAAGTGGCAGCCATCACTCCCTCGACAATATCAAAGGGAATTGGATGACCCGTCACATAACTTCACCGACTTTTACGCAAGTATGTAAAATAGTCATCTAAGATTATACTAAAATTAAGCAAATTATTGAAATATTTATTTTGATTATTTTGATACTAAGCAGATAGAGACAAAACACGATAAAAATAAAATGTATTACGTTGATAAATCACCATTGTACAAAATAGATATGTAAGTTGCATTCTAAATTCATATTTTTTATCAATTTCATTATAGTTTAAATACTATATAATTTTGACACAAGTGGCAGCCATCACTCCTCGACAATATCAAAGGAATTGGATGTCCTCCAACTTCACGACTTGCAAGTATGTAAATAGTCATCTAAGATTATGCACTAAAATTAAGCAAATTATTGAAATATTTATTTTAGTTATTTTGATACTCAAGCAGATAGAGAAAAAACACGATAAAAATAAAATGTATTACGTTGTTAAATCCAACACTGTACAAAATAGATATGTAAGTTGCATTCTAAATTCATGTTTTCTTATCAAGATCATTATAGTTTAAATACTATATAATTTTGACAGAAGTGGCAGCCATCGCTCCCTCGACAATAACAAAGGGAAATGGAAGTGGATGACCCGTCACATAACGTCACCGACTTTTACGTAAGTATGAAAAATCGTCATCAAAGATTATGCACTAAAATAAAGCAAATTATTGAAATATTTATTTTGATTATTTTGATACTCTAGTAGATTGAGACAAAACACGATAAAAATAAAATGTATTACGTTGATAAATCCACCATTGTACAAAATAGATATGTAAGTTGCATTCTAAATTCATATTTTCTTATCAATTTCATTATAGTTTAAATACTATATAATTTTGACACAAGTGGCAGCCATCACTCCCTCGACAATATCAAAGGGAATTGGATGACCCGTCACATAACTTCACCGACTTTTACGCAAGTATGTAAAATAGTCATCTAAGATTATGCACTAAAATTAAGCAAATTATTGAAATATTTATTTTGATTATTTTGATACTCAAGCAGATAGAGACAAAACACGATAAAAATAAAATGTATTACGTTGATAAATCCACCATTGTACAAAATAGATATGTAAGTTGCATTCTAAATTCATGTTTTCTTATCAATATCATTATAGTTTAAATACTATATAATTTTGACAGAGGCAATATTGCTCCCTCGACAATAACAGGAAATGGAAGTGGATGACCCGTCACATAACTTCACCGACTTTTACGCAAGTATGTAAAATAGTCATCTAAGATTATGCACTAAAATTAAGCAAATTATTGAAATATTTATTTTAGTTATTTTGATACTCAAGCAGATAGAGAAAAAACACGATAAAAATAAAATGTATTACGTTAAATCCAACACTGTACAAAATAGATATATAAGTTGCATTCTAAATTCATGTTTTCTTATCAAGATCATTATAGTTTAAATACTATATAATTTTGACAGAAGTGGCAGCCATCGCTCCTCGACAATAACAAAGGGAAATGAAGTGGATGACCCGTCATAACGTCACCGACTTTTACGTAAGTATGAAAAATCGTCATCAAAGATTACTAAAATAAAGCAAATTATTGAAATATTTATTTTGATTATTTTGATACTCTAGTGATTGAGACAAAACACGATAAAAATAAAATGTATTACGTTGATAAATCCACCATTGTACAAAATAGATATGTAAGTTTATTCTAAATTCATATTTTCTTATCAATTTCATTATAGTTTAAATACTATATAATTTTGACACAAGTGGCATCACTCCTCGACAATATCAAAGGGATGGATGACCCGTCACATAACTTCACCGACTTTACGCAAGTATGTAAAATAGTCATCTAAGATTATGCACTAAAATTAAGCAAATTATTGAAATATTTATTTTGATTATTTTGATACTCAAGCAGATAGAGACAAAACACGATAAAAATAAAATGTATTACGTTGATAAATCCACCATTGTACAAAATAGATATGTAAGTTGCATTCTAAATTCATATTTTCTTATCAATATCATTATAGTTTAAATACTATATAATTTTGACAGAAGTAGCAGCCATTGCTCCTCGACAATAAAATGGAAGTGGATGACCCGTCACATAACGTCACCGACTTTTACGTAAGTATGAAAAATAGTCATCTAAGATTATGCACTAAAATTAAGCAAATTATTGAAATATTTATTTTAATTATTTTGATTTTCAAGCAGATAGAGAAAAAACACGATAAAAATAAAATGTATTACGTTGTTAAATCCAACACTGTACAAAATAGATATGTAAGTTGCATTCTAAATTCATGTTTTCTTATCAATATCATTATAGTTTAAATACTATATAATTTTGACAGAAGTGGCAGCCATTGCTCCCTCGACAATAACAAAGGGAAATGGAAGTGGATGACCCGTCACATAACGTCACCGACTTTTACGTAAGTATGAAAAATAGTCATCAAGATTTTGCACTAAAATAAAGCAAATTATTGAAATATTCTTTTAATTATTTTGATACCCGAGCAGATAGAGACAAAACACGATAGAAATAAAATGTATTACGTTGTTAAATCCACCATTGTACAAAATAGATATGTAAGTTGCATTCTAAATTCATATTTTCTTATCAATTTCATTATAGTTTAAATACTATATAATTTTGACACAGTGGCAGCATCACTCCCTCGACAATATCAAAATTGGATGACCATACACCTTCACCGACTTTTACGCAAGTATGTAAAATAGTCATCTAAGATTATGCACTAAAATAAAGCAAATTATTGATATATTTATTTTGTATTATTTTGATACTCAAGTAGATAGAGACAAAACACGATAGAAATAAAATGTATTACGTTGTTAAATCCACCATTGTACAAAATAGATATGTAAGTTGCATTCTAAATTCATATTTTCTTATCAATTTCATTATAGTTTAAATACTATATAATTTTGACACAAGTGGCAGCCATCGTTCCCTCGACAATATCAAAGGGAATTGGATGTCCCGTCACATAACTTCACCGACTTTTACGCAAGTATGTAAAATAGTCATCTAAGATTATGCACTAAAATTAAGCAAATTATTGAAATATTTATTTTAGTTATTTTGATACTCAAGCAGATAGAGAAAAAACACGATAAAAATAAAATGTATTACGTTGTTAAATCCAACACTGTACAAAATAGATATGTAAGTTGCATTCTAAATTCATGTTTTCTTATCAAGATCATTATAGTTTAAATACTATATAATTTTGACAGAAGTGGCAGCCATCGCTCCCTCGACAATAACAAAGGGAAATGGAAGTGGATGACCCGTCACATAACGTCACCGACTTTTACGTAAGTATGAAAAATCGTCATCAAAGATTATGCACTAAAATAAAGCAAATTATTGAAATATTTATTTTGATTATTTTGATACTCTAGTAGATTGAGACAAAACACGATAAAAATAAAATGTATTACGTTGATAAATCCACCATTGTACAAAATAGATATGTAAGTTGCATTCTAAATTCATATTTTCTTATCAATTTCATTATAGTTTAAATACTATATAATTTTGACACAAGTAGCCATCACTCCTCGACAATATCAAAGAATTGGATGACCCGTCACATAACTTCACCGACTTTTGCAAGTATAAAATAGTCATCTAAGATTATGCACTAAAATTAAGCAAATTATTGAAATATTTATTTTGATTATTTTGATACTCAAGCAGATAGAGACAAAACACGATAAAAATAAAATGTATTACGTTGATAAATCCACCATTGTACAAAATAGATATGTAAGTTGCATTCTAAATTCATGTTTTCTTATCAATATCATTATAGTTTAAATACTATATAATTTTGACAGAAGTGGCAGCCATTGCTCCCTCGACAATAACAAAGGGAAATGGAAGTGGATGACCCGTCACATAACTTCACCGACTTTTACGCAAGTATGTAAAATAGTCATCTAAGATTATGCACTAAAATTAAGCAAATTATTGAAATATTTATTTTAATTATTTTGATTTTCAAGCAGATAGAGAAAAAACACGATAAAAATAAAATGTATTACGTTGTTAAATCCAACACTGTACAAAATAGATATGTAAGTTGCATTCTAAATTCATGTTTTCTTATCAATATCATTATAGTTTAAATACTATATAATTTTGACAGAAGTGGCAGCCATTGCTCCCTCGACAATAACAAAGGGAAATGGAAGTGGATGACCCGTCACATAACGTCACCGACTTTTACGTAAGTATGAAAAATAGTCATCAAGATTTTGCACTAAAATAAAGCAAATTATTGAAATATTCTTTTAATTATTTTGATACCCGAGCAGATAAAAACAAAACACGATAGAAATAAAATGTATTACGTTGTTAAATCCACCATTGTACAAAATAGATATGTAAGTTGCATTCTAAATTCATATTTTCTTATCAATTTCATTATAGTTTAAATACTATATAATTTTGACACAAGTGGCAGCCATCACTCCCTCGACAATATCAAAGGGAATTGGATGACCCGTCACATAACTTCACCGACTTTTACGCAAGTATGTAAAATAGTCATCTAAGATTATGCACTAAAATAAAGCAAATTATTGATATATTTATTTTGTATTATTTTGATACTCAAGTAGATAGAGACAAAACACGATAGAAATAAAATGTATTACGTTGTTAAATCCACCATTGTACAAAATAGATATGTAAGTTGCATTCTAAATTCATATTTTCTTATCAAGATCATTATAGTTTAAATACTATATAATTTTGACAGAAGTGGCAGCCATCGCTCCCTCGACAATAACAAAGGGAAATGGAAGTGGATGACCCGTCACATAACGTCACCGACTTTTACGTAAGTATGAAAAATAGTCATCAAAGATAATGCACTAAAATAAAGCAAATTATTGAAATATTTATTTTGATTATTTTGATACTCAAGCAGATAGAGAAAAAACACGATAAAAATAAAATTTATAACGTTGTTCAATCCACATTGTACAAAATAGATATGTTAGTTGCATTCTAAATTCATGTTTTCTTATCAAATTCATTATAGTTTAAATACTATATAATTTTGACACATGTGGCCTTCGCTCCTCAACAATCAATGGAAGTGATGGATGACCCGTCACATAACGTCATCGACTTTTACGCAAGTATGAAAAATAGTTATCAAAGATTATGCACTAAAATTAAGCAAATTATTGAAATATTTATTTTGATTATTTTGATACTCAAGCAGATAGAGACAAAACACGATAAAAATTAAATTTATAACGTTGTTCAATCCACCATTGTACAAAATAGATATGTTAGTTGCATTCTAAATTCATGTTTTCTTATCAAATTCATTATAGTTTAAATACTATATAATTTTGACACAAGTGGAAGCCATCGCTCCCTCGACAATATCAAAGGGAAGTGGATGACCCGTCACATAACTTCACCGACTTTTACGCAAGTATGAAAAATCGTCATCGAAGATTTTGCACTAAAATAAAGCAAATTATTGATATATTTATTTTGTATTATTTTGATACTCAAGTAGATAGAGACAAAACACGATAGAAATAAAATGTATTACGTTGTAAAATCCACCATTGTACAAAATAGATATGTAAGTTGCATTCTAAATTCATATTTTCTTATCAATTTCATTATAGTTTAAATACTATATAATTTTGACACAAGTGGCAGCCATCGTTCCCTCGACAATATCAAAGGGAAATGGAAGTGGATGACCCGTCACATAACGTCATCGACTTTTACGCAAGTATGAAAAATAGTTATCAAAGATTATGCACTAAAATTAAGCAAATTATTGAAATATTTATTTTGATTATTTTGATACTCAAGCAGATTGAGACAAAACACGATAAAAATAAAATGTATTACGTTGTTAAATCCACCATTGTACAAAATAGATATGTTAGTTGCATTCTTAATTCATATTTTCTTATCAATTTCATTATAGTTTAAATACTATATAATTTTGACACATGTGGCCTTCGCTCCTCAACAATATCAAAGGGAAGTGGAAGTGGATGACCCGTCACATAACTTCACCGACTTTTACGCAAGTATGAAAAATCGTCATCAAGATTTTGCACTAAAATAAAGCAAATTATTGAAATATTGTTTTAATTATCTTGATACCCGAGCAGATAGAGACAAAACACGATAGAAATAAAATGTATTACGTTGTTAAATCCACCATTGTACAAAATAGATATGTTAGTTGGATTCTAAATGCATATTTTCTTATCAATTTCATTGTAGTTTATATACTATATAATTTTGACACAAACGGTAGCCATCGCTCCCTCGACAAAATCAAAGGGAAGTGGATGACCCGTCACATAACGTCACCGACTTTTACGCAAGTATGTAAAATATTCATCTAAGATTATGCACTAAAATAAAGCAAATTATTGAAATATTTATTTTGATTATTTTGATACTCTAGCAGATTGAGACAAAACACGATAAAAATAAAATGTATTACGTTGTTAAATCCACCATTGTACAAAATAGATATGTTAGTTGCATTCTAAATTCATGTTTTCTTATCAAATTCATTATAGTTTAAATACTATATATTTTGACACATGTGGCAATTCGCTCCCTCAACAATATCAATGGGAAGTGAAAGTGGATGACTCGTCACATAACTGCGACTTTTACGCAAGTATGAAAAATCGTCATCAAGATTTTGTAAAAATAAAGCAAATTATTGAAATATTCTTTTAATTATTTTGATACCCGAGCAGATAGAGACAAAACACGATAAAAATAAAATGTACGTTGATAAATCCACTTGTACAAAATAGATATGTAAGTTGCATTCTAAATTCATATTTTCTTATCAATTTCATTATAGTTTAAATACTATATAATTTTGACACAAGTGGCAGCCATCACTCCCTCGACAATATCAAAGGGAATTGGATGACCCGTCACATAACTTCACCGACTTTTACGCAAGTATGTAAAATAGTCATCTAAGATTATGCACTAAAATTAAGCAAATTATTGAAATATTTATTTTGATTATTTTGATACTCAAGCAGATAGAGACAAAACACGATAAAAATAAAATTTATAACGTTGTTCCATCCACCATTGTACAAAATAGATATGTTAGTTGCATTCTTAATTCATGTTTTCTAATCAACTTCATTATAGTTTAAATACTATATAATTTTGACACAAGTGGCAGCCATCACTCCCTCGACAATATCAAAGGGAATTGGATGTCCCGTCACATAACTTCACCGACTTTTACGCAAGTATGTAAAATAGTCATCTAAGATTATGCACTAAAATTAAGCAAATTATTGAAATATTTATTTTAGTTATTTTGATACTCAAGCAGATAGAGAAAAAACACGATAAAAATAAAATGTATTACGTTGTTAAATCCAACACTGTACAAAATAGATATGTAAGTTGCATTCTAAATTCATGTTTTCTTATCAAGATCATTATAGTTTAAATACTATATAATTTTGACAGAAGTGGCAGCCATCGCTCCCTCGACAATAACAAAGGGAAATGGAAGTGGATGACCCGTCACATAACGTCACCGACTTTTACGTAAGTATGAAAAATAGTCATCAAAGATAATGCACTAAAATAAAGCAAATTATTGAAATATTTATTTTGATTATTTTGATACTCAAGCAGATAGAGAAAAAACACGATAAAAATAAAATTTATAACGTTGTTCAATCACATTACAAAATAGATATATTAGTTGCATTCTAAATTCATGTTTTCTTATCAATATCATTATAGTTTAAATACTATATAATTTTGACACATGTGTGTAGCTCCCTCAACAATATCAATGGAAGTAAAGTGGATGACTCGTCACATAACTTCTGCGACTTTTACGCAAGTATGAAAAATCGTCATCAAGATTTTGCACTAAAATAAAGCAAATTATTGAAATATTCTTTTAATTATTTTGATACCCGAGCAGATAGAGACAAAACACGATAGAAATAAAATGTATTACGTTGTTAAATCCACCATTGTACAAAATAGATATGTTAGTTGCATTCTAAATGCATATTTTCTTATCAATTTCATTGTAGTTTAAATACTATATAATTTTGACACAAACGGTAGCCATCGCTCCCTCGACAAAATCAAAGGGAAGTGGATGACCCGTCACATAACGTCACCGACTTTTACGCAAGTATGTAAAATAGTCATCTAAGATTATGCACTAAAATAAAGCAAATTATTGAAATATTTATTTTGATTATTTTGATACTCTAGTAGATTGAGACAAAACACGATAAAAATAAAATGTATTACGTTGATAAATCCACCATTGTACAAAATAGATATGTAAGTTGCATTCTAAATTCATATTTTCTTATCAATTTCATTATAGTTTAAATACTATATAATTTTGACACAAGTGGCAGCCATCACTCCCTCGACAATATCAAAGGGAAGTGGATGACCCGTCACATAACTTCACCGACTTTTACGCAAGTATGAAAAATCGTCATCAAAGATTTTGCACTAAAATAAAGCAAATTATTGATATATTTATTTTGTATTATTTTGATACTCAAGCAGATAGAGACAAAACACGATAAAAATAAAATGTATTACGTTGTTCAATCCACCATTGTACAAAATAGATATGTTAGTTGCATTCTTAATTCATGTTTTCTAATCAACTTCATTGTAGTTTAAATACTTTATAATTTAGACGCATTTTTTTTAAATACTAGTAATGCTTTTAACATTACTAATATTATTTTTAACCACTCGCTCCTGGTAAGCTTAAAATGCTTGTATTAGGAGTGGTCCACGACAGTAGTCGAATGGCGGATTTGAACCCACGATCTATTGAGTTCGTGGTCCGCACCCTGCCATTAGGCTACTGTCGCTTAAATTTCATTATTATTTCCTGACCTGCAGTAACTAATAACACAAACCAAAGTATTGGACCACTTTTATACACCGTGTACTTCGCTTGCCGGTATGAGGCTCCCACACTAGAGCTAATATAATAATACAGTAGAATATTATATAAAAACCATGAAAGATACTTTTGCAGTGAGCTTTAAAAAAATGAGATAATAATAACTAGATTTCGTTGAGAGAAACACTAATGAACCACAGCTGGGTTTATCTCTTCTTAATTTCTTTCGTTGTTTTATTTTGTAGCATTCGTTTTATAAACGTATTTTCAGTGTTGCAATCTCGACGAAGCGAATAGTGCTAGGCAGCAGATTAAGAAGTTACTGAATGATTAAAACTACCTGAATTCGTTAGTTAAAGCTACAAAAGATATAACGAAAAAAATAAAATACGGAAATATTTAGGTATATTTTTTGAAAAGAAAATTTATATAAGTATTGGCACATAATATTATTAATGTATCATATATGATAACTGATGGTGGGACTAATTTTCTGCCTAGGGTTCCATCTGGGTAGGTAACACTGTCAAACCTATTTCTGGCGCCAAATAGCAGTGCTTGTACTGCTGTGTTCCGGTCTGAAGAGTATAAAGAGCCATAATAATTACGGGATGTGAGGCATTCCATCTTAATCCTCAGAGGTGACAACGCATCTGTAGTGGTGGACTGTAAAATCTTCCGTTTCTACGTTTTGACGTTCCCGTTCTCCCCGTTACGGGTTTGGGTAGTGTACATAATACAGCATATTTATTATATTAAAACCATACCATAACACAATTTGTAATTTGGCAAAACTGTCGTAACCGACGATATCTTTGAACATGTGGCGGAAAGTTGAAATGTGAGTTTCCCCGTTTAATTAATTTTATTTTTGCGTAGTAGGTTTTTATTTATTCTCTCAAAGAATTACGATTAGGGTAAGGTTTTTTTGCATTTTGATTTTTAATCGAGGATGAATTTAGAAGTCTATGGGCTACATCATCCACTTACCAGATAGACTGCGTGCTCGTTTGTGACCATTATTCTATTTTTCTTTAAAAACTGGAATATAACCGACCTACGCCTGGCGATTAAGTTATTATGCTATCTGCTATCACTCTTGGTACTGTTTTAGTTACGGTAAAACCAGTATAAGTTGTAAGGTATATTATGTTATGCCTGTTACTGTTACTCAGTAGTACTTCAACTATCAAGCAAACTTTCTTTCGAAATATGTCATTCTCGAAAAGTAAACTAATAAACTATATATTAATACCCACCAATTTAATATTACTTTTTCCTTATATGAGTGATAACTTTTTTTCTGCGGTCAACCATTAGACTGATGGAGTGAAGATATGGTAAGACAAGCAGGAAGTTAGAAGATAATATCCTCCATACCGAAATATCTGCGCAGGAAAGAATTATAGTTCCCAAGTTTAAGCACAGGTGCACTGTCTATTCCCTCACTCTCATAGTCCGATGGGACGGTAATCACTCACGACCGGAGAGAGATCACGTGCAAGACCAACGGCTTTACGAGATTTCCGAGGCACGGGGGTGAAACGCCGCCAAATTCCTGACTACGGGCTGCTTCTGAGAACTTCTTGACTGATACGAACCAGGGACCTCATGATCAGCGACCGCTTTTACTATCATTAGACCAACAAAACGGCTGCAAAGATACAGGTGGTTTAAGACTTTGTATTTTGTCATAATATTATTCACCTAGGACTTTGTCATTTGGGACTAAGTTGAGTGGAATTATGAGGAGCTATAATGATGCATATCAAAATTATTTTGTTATTATATTTTAAACTAGCTGAACCCGACAGACGTTGTCCTGCGAGTTAATATCATAGGTAGTGTTCAGCAACGTTTTTTATTTTAGCGCATGCAATTTAATTTATTAATTGCCGCGCTTGATTGAAAAAAGAGCAATCATCATCATTCATCATTACAGCCCTTCACAAGTCCACTGCTGAACATAGGCCTCCCCCAAGGAATGCCACAAAGCACGGTCCTGAGCCACCTGCATCCATCGACTTCCTGCATGTCTTACCAGGTCGTCACTCCATCTAGTGGGGGGACGCCCTACACTTCGCCTGCCGGTACGAGGCCGCCACTCGAGAACCTTTCTTCCCCATCGATTGTCGGTTCTTCGAGCTATATGGCCGGCCCATTGCCACTTCAGCTTACTAATCCTTTGGGCTATGTCGGTTACTCTGGTTTTACTGCGGATATCCTCATTTCTAAGTTTATCACGCAGAGACCGAGCATAGCCCTCTCATAACTCGCTGAGCGACCTTGAGCTTCCTCATACGGCCAGCAGTGAAGGACCACGTCTCAGTTCCATATGTCATCACTGGCAACACGCACTGGTTGTACAATTTAGTTTTGAGGTTTTGAGATATGCCTGACGAGAAGATGGGTCGTAATCTCCCGAACGCTGCCCAGCCGAGTTGAATCCGTCGATTGACCTCTCGGTCGAAGTTGGACTTACCTAGTCGGACTATTTGTCCCAGGTAAACATACTCGTCAACAACTTCGAGCTTAGTGCTCCCAACAACTACCGGCATAGGTGTGACATGGACATTAAACATGATCTTTGTTTTGTCCATGTTCATCTTAAGACCTATCCGTTGGGAGGCACTATTGAGGCCATTGAGCATAGTGCTTAGGTCCTCCAGCGATTCTGCCATAAGGACTATATCGTCGGCAAATCGAAGGTGAGTGATGTACTCGCCATTGATGTTAATACCGTATCCTTTCCAGTCCAGAAGTTTGAAACGTCTTCCAATGCAGCGGTGAAGAGTTTCGGGATATAACGTCACCCTGTCTTACACCTCTCTGCAGTTGGATAGGTTTCGTACTCTGGTTCTGTACTCGGATAGCCATCGTAGTCCTACTGTACAAGCACTTCAGCACTTCGATATACCGACAGTCAACTTGGCACCGCTGAAGGGACTGCAGCACCGCCCAAATTTCGACGGAATCAAAGGCTTTCTCATAGTCCACATACGCCAGACATAATGGCAAATTGTACTCCTCGGACTTCTGTACAATTTGCCGAAGGGTATGTATGTGGTCTATGGTGCTAAAGCCTTTTCAGGCTCGGCTTGTTCGGGAGGCTGGAAGTCGTCGAGTCTGCATGCGAGACGATTCGTAATGACTCTCGAAAACAGCACGTAGACGCGGCTCAGAAGGGAAATCGGTCTGTAGTTCTTCAAGAGAGCGTTGTCGCCTTTCTTGAAGAACAAGACCACCGCACTTCTGCTCCACGTCTCCGGTGTGATGCCACCATGTAGGACGGAATTAAAGAGCTTCTGAAGGACTTCAAGTACCGGTTTTCCACCCGCTTTCAGAAGCTCCGCTGTAATTCCATCCTCGCCTGGGGCCTTGCCGTTTTTAAGGTGCTGGAGAGTCATTCTAATCTCGCTCAGACTGACGTCCGGGATATCATCGGAATAGTGTCGGATAAGACTCGCTCTTGGATCGTTACTCACACTTGCGTGTGGCTCCAACGATGATGTGTACAGCTGCCCATAGAACCTCTCAATCTCACTCAAAATCTCAGGTGTCCCGGAAACGACGCTGCCACACTCGATCTTCAGCTTCGACAGTTGGCTCTTTCTGGCAGACAGATCTCGAGCAAAGACTTTGGAGCCCTGGTTCCGCTCGATCACTTCTTCAATACGAGCAGTATTAAAGTTGCGTAAGTCCCGCCGCAGGCATTTGGAGATCTGTCTGTTCAGTTGCCTGTATTCTGTCAAATCTACTGAAGACTGCAGCTTCATATCCCGTCTAACAGCTATGAGATTAAGAGTGTGATCGGAGAGTTTTTGTGTTCTTCTGCGGCGGATCTTGCAAAACTTAGCTCCGACCGCATGGACAGTTTCCACGAGCTTGTCATTCATATCGTCCACTGCATTGCAATCTTCTAGGCACTGAAAACGGTTTCGTAGCTCGAGCTGAAAGGTTTCGGGACTTTGGATTAGAGCCCGAGGGGGACGGAGCGTTGACTTCATTAGAAGTGACCTCTCTAACTTAACATTTAGGTTCAGTGTGCCTCTCACCATTCGGTGATCGCTGCCGGTTTTCACCCTCGCGATCACTGAGACATCACTGAATAGTTGTCGCTTGGTCGTCATAATGAAGTCAATCTCATTTTTTGTCGAACCGTCGGGGCTCGACCAGGTCCACTTCCTGTGGGGCCGCTTCTGGAAGAAAGAGTTCATCATAAAGAGTCCCTCTTTCTCCATGAAGTCGACCAGCTGCTGGCCCCTTGGGTTCCGTTGCCCTATTCCGAATTTCCCTACTTTCAGCTCACCGTACTCTCTTGTGCCTAGTTTTGCGTTGAAGTCTCCCATTAACACCGTGTAGTGGGTTTTGGAGGAATGCATGGCTCTAGAGATATCCTCATACATTTCCTCCACCTCCTCATCGGGGTGTGCCGAGGTTGGTGCGTAAACCTGTATGACCTTCAGCGAATACCGTTTGGTGATTCTGAGTATAAGGTACGCAACCCTCGTCGACACACTCCCAATCTTTACAACGTTGTTAACGAGAGACTTGTGGACGATAAATCCGACACCTCCTTGGGACAGATGGTCGCCCTCCCGGTGATAGAACAAGTTGCCGGATTCGAGGATTACCGTGTCCTCCCCCTCTCTTCGGACCTCGGATAATCCTATAATATTCCAGCGCAACTTGTCTATCTCTTCTTCCAGCTCAGGATCTTCTCGTCAGTCCTCAGGGTGCGTGCGTTATAAGTTGCCAGGTCGAGTCGTCGTAGGTGGCAACCGAACCTCCACCGGAGATTCTTAGCACCCCCTGCCCCGCCGTTACCATGGTCAATCATGGGGGGTATATTGCCATAGTTGCCACGCTTGGCGAGCGGGTTGGCAACCGCAGTTTTTTTATTGTTGTTTTGCTGTTATCAGAAAGATGCTGCTGCCCATCCTCTGCCTCAGTTTCCCTCTGTCGCCTCTTACGACACCCACGGGAAGATATGGGGTAGTGAGTATTCTTACCCGCCACTACACGGGGCAAAAAAAGAGCAAATAAAATCAAAAATTATAAATTTTCTTTGTTTCTAATTTTTTTTTGCATTTTTTTTTTAGTTTAAAATTATAAACCTCCATTGAAAAATACACATATATATATATATACCAATTTTCATGGTGATCGATCAAATAGATTTTGAGCTAAAGGTTTTCATATACGGGGTTACAAGAAAAATCGTGCTAGATCCGTTAAGGGCGTAGAGTACCCATCATTTCTGACTTATTTCACTATGAAACACCCTACCCTAAACTTTACCCTTTTCGAGATATTAGACTTTTAATTTTTTTATTGAAAATTGCCGATTTTTAGGCTACTACATTTATTTTTGTTTATTTTGTGTATCTTATTATTATTATTGCATTTTTACATGTGTAATATTATGCTATAGGACGTCAATCATTAAAATAGTGCATAAGTTAATTGAATAGACCGTAGTAGACAAGTGAAAGTAAAGAAATAAAAAAAAAAATATTAGAAACTTTAATTTTCTCTAAGGGATATCTAAAAATAATATTATGGCAATTGTTCGGCAGATGTTTTTTTAAATATCTACGTTTCATTAGCTATCTAACGAGGTATAACAATCTAGGGTTTGTATTACATTTCGTGGAAAAAAGTAGTTGGGACGCTCCAGGTAGCAGTTCTAACGGTCCCGCGCCTATTGTCCTTCAAGTTAAGACGCACCAAGCGAGCGAGACAAGTGACGATTTATGTAGGTGCGAATGAAAGAAAAAATGTGTAGAGACCGGTTAGGGCTGGGAATACAACAGGGGGTATTGTTTGGTTGTCAGTCTGCTTTTGTGCTTCGTACATAGTAGATGCGATATCGTTTTGCTCTTTTTCTCGACTTGGCTGTGATTCTGGACTATTTCTTCTGATTTGTGACTACTGTGCTTGTTAACCGGACTCTGATTTGTACCTGTGATACGGAAGTGTTGAAGATGACGTCTTACACATCTGAGAAAAATGCTGATATGCTTATTTGTTACGGATACTGCGATTGTGTGTCTGCGCAAGCTCGCAACGAATACATAACTCGCTACCCCGGTCGTCGAGTGCCGGATGTGGCCGTTTTTGACAGAGTTTATCGAAGACTTCGAGAAACTGGCTCTGTTTTGAGACGAAATACAGACATGGGAAGACCACGAATTGACGACGAAGAACAGGATAATGAGATAGTGCAACGCTTTCGAGCGGATCCGACTACTTCCACTAATATTGTTGCCCGTGATCTGGGACTTTCGCAATGGAGAGTGTGCTTTACAGTGCATACTGCTGGCCTATACCGTACCATTACACGCCGGTACGTTATTGAAGAAGTAGACCCGCGAAGATTGGACAGATTTATGCGAAATGCTGACGTAGAAGATCCAGATTTTCTAAGAAATATCTTGTGGACGGATGAGTCCAAATTTGATAAAGATGGTATAACTAACTATCACAACGCCCATTACTGGGCTCCAAAAGAACTAAGGAATCCCAATAAGAAAAGAGTGAAGGGTTCCCAACGAAGATTCAGCGTGAATGCATTTATCCATTATGAAGTGATGTGAAGCATTATCTCCAATCATTTGATTGGACCTTACTTTCTCCCGGATAATCTAAATGGGGAAAGCTACGAAAATTTCCTGAGAGCAGACTTAAGTGATTTGCTGGATGATTTGCCATTCAACCTGATCAGGGACATGTGGTTCCAACACGATGGCTGCCCTGCCCATTTCAGGAGAAGTGTCAGGGACTGGCTGGACACAAATTATCCAAACAAATGGATAGGACGAGGTGGGCCGTTGCCATGGCCAGCAAGAAGTCCGGACCTAACCCCCATGGATTTTCATGTGTGGGGGTGCATGAAAAGTCTTGCGTACAGCGAGCCGAATCCAGTTTCGTCTGTGGAAGACTTAAGAGAAAGGATTGTGGATGCAGCAAATAAAATAAGGACCACGTTGACCACTCGAGTAGTGAAAACTGGTCTCCGTAGAAGGATGCGACAATGTATCAGAAATAGAGGCGGCCATGTTGAACATGAACTGTAGAATAGGAAAAAGTTGTGTGAAAACCTTTAATAAATGACATTTCATGCTTAACTATTGTTTTATTTTACTTTTTTGGGCTAAGTATAAATTTTCTTCTCCACTGTCGCCTATGAAACTAAAGTTTTTTCAATGCATTTGAGTTATGTATTCGTTGCGAGCTTGCGCAGACACACAATCGCAGTATCCGTAACAAATAAGCATATCAGCATTTTCCTCAGGTGTGTAAGACGTCATCTTCAACACTTCCGTATCACAGGTAC
Organism: Parnassius orleans; assembly: GCA_029286625.1. Lineage (NCBI taxonomy): Eukaryota > Metazoa > Arthropoda > Insecta > Lepidoptera > Papilionidae > Parnassius > Parnassius orleans. The sequence continues at coordinate 155,004 of JAGSMP010000501.1, read as the reverse complement.
AAATCAGAGTCCGGTTAACAAGCACAGTAGTCACAAATCAGAAGAAATAGTCCAGAATCACAGCCAAGTCGAGAAAAAGAGCAAAACGATATCGCATCTACTATGTACGAAGCACAAAAGCAGACTGACAACCAAACAATACCCCCTGTTGTATTCCCAGCCCTAACCGGTCTCTACACATTTTTTCTTTCATTCGCACCTACATAAATCGTCACTTGTCTCGCTCGCTTGGTGCGTCTTAACTTGAAGGACAATAGGCGCGGGACCGTTAGAACTGCTACCTGGAGCGTCCCAACTACTTTTTTCCACGAAATGTAATACAAACCCTAGATTGTTATACCTCGTTAGATAGCTAATGAAACGTAGATATTTAAAAAAACATCTGCCGAACAATTGCCATAATATTATTTTTAGATATCCCTTAGAGAAAATTAAAGTTTCTAATATTTTTTTTTTTATTTCTTTACTTTCACTTGTCTACTACGGTCTATTCAATTAACTTATGCACTATTTTAATGATTGACGTCCTATAGCATAATATTACACATGTAAAAATGCAATAATAATAATAAGATACACAAAATAAACAAAAATAAATGTAGTAGCCTAAAAATCGGCAATTTTCAATAAAAAAATTAAAAGTCTAATATCTCGAAAAGGGTAAAGTTTAAGGTAGGGTGTTTCATAGTGAAATAAGTCAGAAATGATGGGTACTCCACGCCCTTAACGGATCTAGCACGATTTTTCTTGTAACCCTGTATACAAACATCCTCTTTTATATGTATTTTAAATTAAATATTTTACTATTATGTATTTTTTATGACAGATACATTATCTCTAATGTTTTATCTATAATACCTTTAAACAATCAATTCTTGTATATATATATAATCGTAATCTCGGAAACGGCTCCAACGATTTTCTTGAAATTTAGTATGCACGGTGTTTCGATCTAGCTAGGATTCATTTTTAAAATATGTCGTTTTATCCGTATTTTCAGGCAATGAAAAACTGCTACAATATAACTAGAATTCGAAGGTAAATTTCGCCAGCATCTACAAGGTTATAATAGCTGAGTTGGAAAATCGGGCGGTCCTGAAACTAAAAGACCCCGGTTCGAGTCTAAATGTTTCCAGTCCAATTAATTTTTTCTCCTCTTTTTCAAGTTCCTTCTTTTGTGAGAAAAACTATTATTGGGAGTCCTTTGTCAACGCATCTAATTCGCATCTAAGTATATTAAAAAAAACAAGAAATATATAACCGTGCTTTAAAAAAAAGAATACGGTAGGTAACATCGAAAAATATTATTCATATTTCACCAGTATGTAATTTGTATCTAAATATACTTTACAAAAAACACGATTTACAAAAAAAACGAGTAAAGCTCGATCATCCAGGTACTTTTCATATAAACATTTAAATTTGACTTCACTGTAAATGTTAACGTTACCGGAGTATTAGGACTGAATACTTTTTAAATAAGGAAAACAAAATTTCTGGATCGTAAATCTCGAAGAAAGTAATCCATCAGCAGACACGCCAACGAAACGCGTAGCGCTGACCAAGCTTGTTAAAGGAAGAGGGTGAACCTACCTAACGTTTATTCCTACTTTAAAAAAAAACAAGGTTTAATACGTATTTGTGCAAAATAATGCCCTGTGGCGCACGCATCCGTTCATACCGGAAATAATATCATCTATGAGACAGTGGCTGGTATGATATATAGCTTCATCTGTGTCACGGTCCCCTCTCTTTTTTTATGCCCTTCTTTGAACTCCTCTCCTCTTTTTTTATGCCCTTCTTTGAACAGGCGGCGGTTGTAAAAGATGAGGAAAAAAAAACGAAAACATTTCCATAATTAAAATAATAAATCGCGCTTTTAATTCATTCTTCTGACCTAAGAACAAACATCTGGTCCTTTGAGAAAAAAGAGGATAGAAAAATCCAAGAAATTCGATTTCCAGAAGTGACTATCGGCCTTTGCAACCAAATGTTGTAATACACCACGGAATAAAGGAGAAAACGTTTCTGTCATTTACCAGCGCTTTTAATCTATTCTTCTCACCATCCAAGAAAAAACACGCTCAATATTTTATGTTATGTTCCTTCGTAAAGACGTGCTATTTTAACAGAAATCTCTCTCCAGGCTGTGTGGAAATACGAAGAGCCCTTTTTTGGACATAGAAAACTTTTGTAATACGTCTAAATCGTTCACGCTTATGAATCTTCATCGAAACGTGAATTACCAAAAAAATCTTGATTTATTTCATAACTATGCAAAAGTTTTCATATAAAATTACAGCAGTAATCTACCTTATGCATACAACATCACATTAGTTGTGTTCGCAATTGTATGAATATCGTTGTGGCATTATTGTGTATTACGCAGTTGATTTGGAACTCTATTTGAAATTTCTAAGACCAAAATAAAATATTAATTCGACGTATAGTAGCGACGAAGGATAATCTATAACCCTTATTCATTCCATGTGTGTTGAAAGAGGTAACTGTGGAAAATACCCGAAATACTAAAGATCATATGGCCCCAGTATGGCAATTTTTATAACATTTTTCCATATTATGTACACCCAAATTGGTAACGGGGAGCATGGGGATTGTCATAAGTTTATCTTTACAAAACTGAAGTTCGTAACGAAATTACAGTACACCTGATGTTGAGTAGCTACTGTAGTCCATGAAAACCTGCTACGCCCTTCCAACAAAATGACCATCTGTAGTGATCTCTATGGATAAAAGTTGGATAGCCTCACAACCTGTAACTATACTAACTTTTATTACCTTTCAGACTGGAACACAGCAGTTCAGGCACTACTGTTTGTCGGTAGAAATAAGTAAGGCGATGGTATCTACCCAGACCGACATCTAGGCAGGAGAAGTGTACTGCCATCTAGACACATTTGATTCTACCATCGCCAGTTCTCCTCGACATGGTAACGGCAAATCTTCTCTACTATGGAGCAGCAGTAATCTATTACGGAATGATAATGAAGGAGATGATGCTTTTCACAACATCATTTTCCCCAAAAATAGTAATAATGCACAGCCCGGATTGAATTGCATCCTTTAACTTCCTTTGTGTTGAAACTCTTATGTTTTTCTTTTTCTTCTTTCCTATCAGTCCGAAAAATCCTTCTGCTCAACTTGGAGCTCTTCCGTTTTAATGCAACAATTCACAGTCCGGAGTGACTGGCATGCCTTAACTTGCTTTGTGTTGCACAATTTCGTAATTTTACCAAGCAGAAACTCTTATGTTTGTCTTCATATTCTTCTTATTCTTTATCAGTCATGAAAAACCCACTGCTGGACGTGGGCCTCTCCCGTTTTAGTGAGTATTTGCCCGAACCGTCACGCTTGGCAGGCGGATTGACAATCACAGTACCAGAGGTCACGCACTGTTAAGCTGCTGCCAGATCAGCACAAACAATTTCATTATAAACAACATTATTGTAGTGCGTTATTATGTATGACAGTTGAACATAAATCGTCTCCCACAGATGTTTAATTGAGTTTTTTCTAAGACTGCTGTAAAGTAACTTATCAGAAATAAAACAAAAAAGTAATAGTTCTTATTAAAAATCAAACCTAAAAATTAATAAAATTTTAACATTATCGTTGTAGCACACTTATAATCCGAAAGCAACATTCTTCGTTACAAAAGATACGTTATTGCACTTAATTTATATGCGGTCGCCACATATTTTTTCATATCATACAAGATTAAATATAATAGTAAATTGATATTTTTTTTAAATAGGACTTTAAATAAAAGTCGACTTCAAAAAGGTTTTTTTTTTAAATAGAACTAATAAGAATAAAACAATATTTACATAATTGCTTCAGAAGCCGGTGCCAAGACAGTGTGTAGAAGTTTTAAAACTCCTACTTCAAAAGCTATTATATAGAAATTATTTTATTCTTTTAATTCTTTGAAGTCGGCTTTTGATTTTTTATTATTATTATTTAAGCGACCTACAGTTTATGGCAGTGGAAAAATATATGTTTATAATGGACATATATATGAGGAAACTATTGATTCCTAAACTTTTCTCGGTATATTAAATGGTAAACTAACCTCTTAGCGTGAACTTTCATCTGTATAAGTTATAAAATTACGTTGATAAAATCAATAAGAATAACGTAGCATATTTAAATGCAAAAAATTGTTGTTTTATGTCCTCAAATTATTTTTAAGTACTTATTTTATGTTTTCACAAGCGTCTCATGCATAGTAAAATACCATACGACATTATGCTATGGAAATAGCTAAAAAAATAGTCTAGCTGTTTCAACACTGGTAAGATTTCTAATCTTTTTTGCAGCATACGCTGCTCAACTAAGTCTGCTTGCTAGTTTAGATATATGGGGACCTCATTGAAGCTTTGCGTTATTTTTTTAGAATGATGGTGGCAAACGAGCAAACAGTCCACCTGGTTGTAAGTGGATGCTGCATCCCATAGATATCTATATCTATCCTCGATTAAGAATCGAAATGCGTTGTCACCCCTGAGCACTAAGATGGAATGTCTCGTTTCCAGTGAAAAGGGTCTCCGGTTCATTACTCTTACCAAACGAAACAGCAGCTTTAAGCTGCTATTTTATGCTGATATTCTGTGAGAACTTGGTCCTTCTCCGGTGTTGACCCATTCGTGCTACAACAATAATATCGCGTTTAGACAAGATCGATTGCGTAACGACAAAATTGAACATCTCCCTATTTAAAAATACATTAGTATTCCGACGTTTGACGTTTACAGCTGAATTATTATAAGTCAAAGAGGCCAATGTTACAAAAGTAAGGGTGACTAACAAGCAAACAATTCACTCAATGGTAAGTGGAGGCTATGGCTAATAGGCATTATCATCAATTTTATAAAAATAAATTAAATTTTTACTCTCACCTATGAGAGACATGATGGCTGGCATGATGGATACCTAACATCTATCCTCAATTAAGATTTCAAATTCAGATGCGTTGTGACACCTCTGTCATGGAATGCCACGTTTTCTGTAAAAAAGTTCTCCGGTTCTCTATTCACTCACCATAGGAAATCTACCCAAAAAAATTTTTACTTGTTTTATATTTAGCTCTTAAAGACATATAATAATCATTTTGGTAATCAAATGTAGAAAAATACCAACAAAAATAGCTCCATGAATATTTATTATGCTCAAAATAATTCCATTATCATTTATTTTGAACGTTCTGATTACTCAGTAAATTATGTACTTAAAGAAAATAAAGAACGAGACACTAGAGACTAAGGCAACTTTTAACTTTTACAGGGATTATTAATTTTCATCGTAATAATTTCAACATGTAATCAAAAAACATCCTAATTTCAATAGAGAAGATGGCTGGGTTAAGGAAATTTTGATTTTATTTATGATAATACATGATAATTTTTATAATAAATAAATGATTAAGTGCTCGAAACGTCGAAAATATAAAATAAGTTAATATACGCGATAAAATCCATAAAAACTAGTTTTATTTAAAGTGATCTTTTATTTAAATAATTTTGAGGATAATTTCTAAAAATATATATATACAAATTAAAATACGTAAAAAGCGGGTATTGTCAATATTAGTGAGACATTAATAATACTTAATGCGTAAATTTATAGCATAGCATACTAATTAGTGTTGGGCATCAATACCAATATCGCATCAAATTCTACACGAAAGTGCAGAATTTGATGCTATATTGGTGCGAAGAAATCTCGGGAGTAAAACCGGCGACGAGGTTCGCCACCCGTCACGTTCTGTCTCCCGGAGGCGAAAAGTGGATTGCGGAGGCCCGTCTGGCTACGCTGAATGTATGTGGAGCAATGAATGATAAGATGGATGAAATATGCGAAATGATGAATGATAGAGGAATAGATGTGTTATGTGTAAATGAGACGAAACGAAGGAAAGGATGCCACTGCACATGGCATGTATACCGCTTACTGGTCTGGTGTAGACGAGACCGAGCGGGCATGCCAGGGGTCAGTGTCATCCTTTCAGAAAGAATGGGTCAATGTGTGAAAGAGTATGAATGTATGGCCAAGGCTGCTATGGATACGGATGAAAGTGGGCATAAAGAAGTTGTTTGTGCTAGGGTGTACGCCCAGACATGTCTAAGCCCACTTATATCCGAGAGCAGTTTTGGGACATGGTAAGGATGGTGTTGATGAAATGTGAGGGAAATGAAAATATCATTATGTTAGGAGATTTTAATGGAAGGGTTGGGGTGAAGAGGTCTGGTTATGAAAGGATATTAGGAATGTTTGGCGATGAAAGTGTAAATGAGAATGGTGAAGACCTCCTCGCCGTATGTGAAGAAAATAATCTTTTTGTGACGAATACTTTCTTTCGCCATAAGAGGATTCACATGTATACATGGGAAAGAGGTGATGATAGAAGCATGATAGATTTCATAATTGTGGATGAAAGAATGCGGAGCGCAGTGGTAGATACAAGAGTTTACCGGAGGTCCAACGTAGGGACGGATCATTACTTGGTCTTATGCCGAATTAATGGTCTATTCAGGCGTTGGCGGCATCGGACATCTGTGTCTACCACTGCGTTACAGCGTATAAGAACAGAGAGGTTACAAGATGAAGGTTAGAAAGAGAAGTATAAATGTAGACTGAGGGAGAATATAAATGGTTTGAATGAAATATGTATGAATGATTTAGACCTGAAGACTGTATGGAATAATATTAAGAAAGTTTTGGTGGATGCAGCCACCGAAGTATGTGGTGTAAGTAAGAGAACGAATGAAAGGAAAAATAATACGTTGTGGTGGGATGATGAGATTCGGATGGAAGTTGAAGCAAAGAAGAGAGCATGGCTAGATTTACTGGCAACCAAAGCTGGTAATTCTGGCGGTATGAATGATGAGATTGAAAGAAAAAAGGCAGACTTTAGACTTATAAATAAGAGAGTAAAAGAAGTTGTTGAAAGGAAAAAGCAAGAAAGAACTTTTTTCTTCACCGCCATATCCACTGCTAAACACAGGTCTCCCCATAGATTGTCTCATCGGAGGAATATTTGCCATAGTTATCTTGCTTGGCGGGCGGGTAGGCAACAACAGTTTTCTTGATTTTTTTAGTTGTTAGTAGTAAGACGCTGTTGTCCATCTCCTGGTTTTATTTACTTCTGTCGCTTCTAGGGACGTTATAGGGTAGTGGATATTCTTACACCGCTACTACACGGTCATTCTTTTTCTTTTTTAAAAACTCGTAAAAGTCAACTGATGGACCTAAACCTCTCCCGTTGTAGTGAGGATTTGCCTTAAGCGTCACGCTTGGCAGGGGGATTAACGATCGCAGTACCAGGCGTCTCGCACCTTTGATGCTGCTGGGTAATTACATCTAGCGTAGGTAAACAAGATCGTAGCCGCCATCCCTCAAAACCATAAGATTTTCTGGCATTTCCCATAGTCGCCTCTTACGTCACCGACGGGATGAAATGGGGTGATAGATTCTCTTACGCTGCCATTACACCACACCACTCGGAGAACTAATAAATAATAGCAACCTATACACTTTCCTCTGCTGGGCAAAGTCTTATCTAAGTGTAGAAGTTTTGGGAATAATCAATACGCTTGGCAAACGGTCGCCAATCCATCGTTTCACTGAACTCTTCACACTCTTGTTACTGCTTCCACACTGGTACATGAAATAGTCTGAAACATTTGCTTGTTCGGAATAAAAAGCACATTTAAATTACAGTCATAAATCCCACAGCTGGGCACACGCCTTATCTCTTTTCTGAGAGAGTGAAAAAGCATTCGCCGCGCGAAATCAATTATTTGCGGACTTCACATATGCCTGTTTTTATAATATTTGGAATACTGAATGCTTACTCGTATTCTAAAATAGATTAGTAGACGCTAAATTATGTTGAATCTCAGAAGAGCTTCAATTTTGAGCTTCACTTTTACAACACAGAAAAAGAGGAGTGTTTGCTTTTTTATAAGCTTTTATTATTATTATTATTTAACTTGCAATGTAACTATGTTTGTTTGGGTGGAATCTTGCAACTCAATTTTGAAGCAGATATCTTCAACCGATTGAGCTGAAATTTTGTATGCACGTATAATTTGGATGACAATGCATGGTTAGCTGTGTGACGTCATTCTACATCCAACATTGCGGAACACCCAAGATGGCGGAATAGTTATTTTTAATGCACTCCTACAATATATCAAATGAAAGGGCTTGCTGAGAGTAACTCAAAAATGAAGTGACGTCAGTCTAAATCCAATATGGCGGATTTCTAAAGATGGCGGACTAAGTTTTTTATGGTTTCCTACAATATGGGTATCAAGTGAAAGGACTTGCTGCGTATATTAATGCGAGTTAAAAAAAAATAAGATGGTGATCATATCCTTCGTTGCTCCAATCCATCTGAAAAGAGCTAGACTATTCGAAATTAACCGGCAAACAACCTTGCAGCAATGATGCGTTAAATGAGATGAACAGACTGAAAAACCTGTCCAGCAATAACTAAATGTAAAAAATATATTAAAAGTAAAAACCTTTTCTAAAAACAAGCTTTTATTTAAAAGCGCTAAAAAGAATAAAATAAACATTTCCTTTAAAACTTTTACTATCAACTTATAAAGTCATTCCACAATTTATATGATATAAAAGCTTATCGCGAGATTTACCAGAGTAGATAAACAAGTTAATTAAATAACTTGATCTCATTGATTTTAATTTTAAAAATTTTCAAACTATGTAAACTGCACTTAAATCTCGCGACAAGCTTTTGTTTCATATAAATTGTGTAGTGACGTTATAAGTTGATAGTAAAGACACAAGAAAAAAGTTATTTATTAGCACGCATTTATCGAAAGCTTTTAGAATATTTTACTTTTAATTTATTGTGAGCCACTATTACAAGCCAATGGTATAGCAACAGTATAGCATAGTGCCTTAAGCATGAGCGTCGTACCTTTATTTTTATACGTGGAAATAAGTATGTCTATATAATGTCCTATGTTCTAGGAGGCCTATGTATGGCAGAGGATTTTTGATAGGGATTTTTTCACATCCATATCTACTCATACATTTTGTCGACTGTAAGATATGTTAAAGTAAATCCAAAAAAATATCCAGTGATGAATATATTCAGATATTTAGTTCTAAGGTAGTTTTTGCTAGTAAGTTATTAACTCATTGCTCATTGAAATATGTTGTAGGAGTTGGTATTTTACCAAATTTGCAAAAAATTCAATAAGTGAAAGTTCAGTTAGCGAATAACACATCGCGTGGGTTCTTTCAATATTTGTATCCAAAGCCAAATCGTTTCTGAAACGGCTTTATTTATGGCGAAGAATAAAACTTTTTGACTGTTTCAAACAGGTAGTTTGATTTGTGTTGATGTGTTTGTGTTACTTTTTGCCAGCCGACTTTATAAAAGGACGAGATTCTCAATTAGACTGTGTGCTTATTTTTTTCTATTCTGTGTGAACCAATTAAAATTATTCTTTTTTTTAATATGGAGTTCAGGAGTGGTCACATATAAATTAGAAAGAAAAAATCCTAAGCCTGTAAGAACAAATTTCTAATATAACCTTGAGCTTGTGATTTTTTTTACTCCACTTGGACGCGCCAGTAACGTGAGTTTCTTCGATAAAGATTTGTAGACTGTATTGGTACATACAACAAGCAGAGAGGAAAGTGGATGAGAGTGAAATGCAGGCACTAACCTTGTGAGGGCTGACTCGCCTTCCTCCCGGAGTATCAGCTAACACAGCAGGTCCGCCACGTTGATTGGCGCACGCACTCTTAGATCAGTTCTAGGATGTCACACACTCCTTAACTCTCGACTTATTGTAATCGCGGAAGGCACGTCACATTTGCGAAATTACTAAGACTCAATGTCCGGTGATAATTAATATAAAAGAGGAGATCGAAGGACGCAATATCCTTCGTGCGGTCGCGGTTATTAATCGATTGTAACTAATTGCCACTGCGTGGCGATTAAGGAAACGAATTAGGAAGGATTAGGGAAGTGGGGGTTAAAGATATGCACCAAGTATTTTAATTGATTTATAAATTAAATTGTTAACTGGCGTTACCATTTCCTCCCGCCCTTAAAGGTTCACCTTTAAAAGACAACCGTAAGATAAAGAAAAAAAAAAGAAAAACAGATAGTTTTTTGGTACATAGAGTGAGTATATAATATAGTAAGCAAATATAGAGCGGTATGTAGAGTGAGAGAGTGCGCGATGCGCATATTTGATTTACTAAGCTTGCTTGGCAAGCGAGAAAATGTGTACATAGATTTAATATTGCGGTTTAACATTTTCTAATATAATATATAAACTTAATTGCTAATTTAAATAAGTACCTAATTATAATTAAGATACTCGTGGTTTATTGTTTTGGGAGAGGACAAATGTGAACAACCGGACGAAGGTAGTTTCCCTTAGAAGTTCTCAAGGTTACTACTCGAACTACGTCACCTTTCGAAGGATTATCATTAATCACAACTACAACGGTGCCTGTTGCGATAGGCGTAGATGTAGTGTTCCACTTCTGCCGAACTTGTAATCCATGAAGGTATTCTATCCTCCAAAACGACTGGACTAATTTATGCAGTAGAGAATGTCTGTGTAACAGACTGTCAGATTTGACTTCAGCCGCAGGTAACGACAATAAGGCGCGGTATTCAAAAAATGACTCAGTGTGAGGGCCGAGGGATCCGCGGGATCAGAACTTACTACTGTCAAGGGCCGCGAGTTTAGCAGGCATACAATTAGCGAAAGAATAGTATTAAGTTCTTCGTATGAAAGTAACTGATGTCCGATAACTCAAACCAGATATTTTCGACCTTGACCATACTCTCTTATGCGCCTCCAAAATGGAGTTGGCACAGATGAACTTCCATATAATGTGACTCTCAGCGCACTCCTGCTTCAGTTTTTGGCGATATTCGACGTTTAGAAATTTATAAAGATCGCGAAGGTATGAAGCGGCACCTTTAAAATTCGTTCCGTTATCCGAATACAAAAACGGAATCAGCCTTCGTCTAGAGAGGAGCGTCAGTGGAGAGTTTCAGTGCGGCGAGGAAACTGGAAGTACTCAGATCTGTAGCGATATCTATATGCACAGCTCGAATCGTGAGGCATGTGAACATACATAAATACGCCTTCTCGCTGCGTATACCACGACGACGTACAGGAGTGTAGGCGATAGGGCCGGCGTAATCGCAGCCCTTGTGTGTAAACGACTTAATAACCTGTCGTGTACGACTATTGGGAAGATCAACCATCAAAGGGTAAGTTGGACGTGGTCTAAGCCAGAATCATATATTACACTTGTGGACTCTATGTCTCACAGTGCGGCGTGCGAATAGGATCCAAAATTTCAAAGTGAGAATAACAACTCAGGCCTGGCGTGTCAATTTTTAATGTGATAATAATCAATGATCACGTTGACTACATGATCACTGCGCGGAAGTATAATTAGATATTTTTGAGTATAATCTAGTGCGGAGTTAGAAAGGCGACCGCCTACGCGGATCAAACCGTTTTCAATGAAAGGCCTTAAACGATTGAAAGCAGGTGAGCAAAGTTTGTTACCTTTAATATTTAAATATTCCGCTGTTGTTTTTGCAGGGCGCGGAGCATTGTAACCTTAGAAAAACGGAGATCATCAGCAGTCACTACAGTAGTGCTGCGGCGGGGTAATAATTTAGGAAACTTACACACATACGCAATTATACGTAGAAGTATATTCCAAGAAGAGATGCGGAGTGCAAGCTCATAAATTACAGAATTACAGACGGATGCGCACACAGTGTGCGACAAAATCTTTTTCTCAGGCATGTCTGAAACATTCTGATTGTCGAAAGTATGAATAGGTCACTGAGATGGATCTAATAAGGTCCACTGAGGCCCATGGAGCCACAGGGGATTTGAAACTAATTTATATGGAGTAACGCCACGTGAAAGTATGTCAGCCCGTTTCTCCGTCTTTCCATCCGTATGATAAAGCCTTTAATTCCGTCGAAATTTGGGCTGTGTTTCCCTTCAGCAATACCAAGTTGAATATCGGTATGTCGAAGCGCTGAAATGTTTGTTCAGTAGGGCTACAAGGGTCCCCCCCCCTAATGTATGAACTTCTGTATGTTGGTAGGCTGCGGCGAGCATCTCTAATTCAAAATTAGAAATTCAATGAATTCCCCCATATTATATGAAAAAGAGCTGAATTTTGTTTTATTAACCTAGCGTGTGGGTGTCGTTGTTTTGATCTCATAGATTTGAGTAAAGATTTATATTTTTTATTATTTATTTGCAAATATAAAGAAATGTGGTGTGTAAGTTTATATCTTAAGACCGTTCTACGACTATTGTAGTTAAGTTTTTGAGATAGACCACATATCACAGGTCTATCTAAAAAAAACTTAAGTACAATAGTAAGAATTGGAAGTTTTGTATATTATGTACCATGATATACTGAATTTTAGCAACAAATACAAAATACAAAGATTTATAAGGTAATTGTAAGCTGTAACTAATAGAAACGACAATTTTTAGAAAAAGTCTATCGGTCATAATATTATATTATGCGGAATCGCAATAGAGTTAAGCTCGAATCGCACTGCACTGGTGTTTGAAGTTTTCTATCAGCATTCACTAACGTAAAAGGTTAACTAGGCTGACCCCGCTGCGGTGTAAGCGTTTGAATCGATAACAAAGAGAGGATAATTATCTGGATAACAGATAATAGATAACCCTGTATTTATAGCGTAATGTATTTTTTAACGTCCAACAACATTTTATATATTTGAAATAGATTCTGTAAAGTAGTTATTTACTTGTTCACTGCTATTACTACTACTACTACAGCCCATTACAAGTATTTTCATACATTGCCACAAAGTACGGTCCTGAGTCACCTTCACCCATCGACTGCCTGCTCGTATCATCAGATCGTCACTCCATTTAATGGGGAGTTGCACAGCTGTATGTGTATCTGGTCTGAAGGGTATAGATCTATACAAATAAATTAAATTGATGTGTCTATTTGTAATGTAAAAACAACAGCTTTTTCATAAATCCATATGAAAGTATATACGGTACTTATAACAAAAAAAAACCATGTTAAAATTTTTTGTCTGTCTGTCTGTTTGTTTGTTCTGGCAGATAGCTAATGTTATATGGAATAACTTAAGTTAGTTTTACTTTAGATAAAGAATTAGGGTTCCGCGCAAAAAATAATTAAAACATATAAAATCAAATCGTAATAAATTCCACGCTGATGAAGTTGCGGGGAACAGCTAGTATACAATATAATTACAGGCTGACAGGCGTTCCGTCTTAGTATTTTTTAGGCTTCTTTGTTTGAAGTTGGCTACAGGTCCATGGAATGCAGTTTACCATTAGTTGAACTGTAAATTCATTTGTCATTTCAGTTTTTTAAAAAAGCATATATTTTTAAGCGTAATTTTATTAACATTTATTAATATACAGTCAGGTCTGGCAACTTTACCAATGGATGTTAACTTTGCCATCAGGGGTGTACTGGTACAAAATTACGATTAACACGGAAAACGTGACGTATTTCGAGATAAGCCATGTTTTGGATGAAAATACAACAACTAATTGACAGCATTGCCTTCGATATGGCAACATGAGAGTTAATTTTGGCATTTTTTTTGATTGGCATTTTGTTAATTTTGGCATTTTTTTTGGAATTTCGCTGGCGCAATAACCTTTTTGTTCAGTGCTCCAGAACTTTAGTTTTTTTTTGTTTGAAATACTGAATTAGGAGGTATCTATATCTTTGTAGTAACGTAATATTAATGGTTATCAAATGTAATATATCGTTTTTAACATGTTGATCTTAATATTTATCTATAAAACTAACTTGGCAAATACTAGTGATGCCACGATGTGAAGGTTACTTTGCCATGTTTTGTTATAAGCAAGGGTTGTTACTTTCAACCTATATTTTTAACAGATTACAACTATTTAACAAAGTGTTCTGCACTTGACATTCTATGTATTTATGTATGTATGTATATGATTGTATCGATGTTTCACCGTAGCAGCCCATTAGACCGATTTTACCAAATGAGTCGTCAATCAATTCATCTTTATTAAAAGTGAAGGCAAATAATAGAGAACTGTATATTATTTTTACTGCGTTGTCGGGCATTAATAATATTGTTACTACTCAGTATTTTTTATAATTACAACTTAGTGTATTGATATTAAGCAAAACATTAATTTTCATTTTTGACAATTTAAACTAATATATAACAGCAAAATATTAATAAATATTTAAAATGACAATTAAAACATTAATTGTCATTTTTAATGATTATTAATGTTTTGCTATTGTGGGAAAACAATATTTAGATTGATCACAATAATGATGACCTGACATCATTTTATTACGACCCGTAATAAAATGGTGATGATGACTACTAAAAAAACGAATACTTGTTAAAAATGATTGTAACAAGCTTTTTTTTATTCTATACTATAATTTATTTAAGCTTATTATTGCACCAATTTTATTTTGAATTTTAGACGAGAGTATTTTTGTTTAATATATTTTAGATTTTTTCTTAGGAAATAATTGTGACAAGAATTAAATAAAAAAATTAAGTTAAGTATGTAATCAAGGATTTTTGACAACCGTGACACATATTTTCAAGTTTGTATGAAATATTGAAAAATGGGAGGGCAACTTTGCCACAACCGTAAAATTTGCTATTTGTAACACAATTAAAGAAGCAGATCATAACTCTGGGTGTTGTGTATTATATTATGAGGTAAACTTACCTTCAACCTTGAAGTCTAATCCTATTATTTTCATTATAAACCCTGATGGCAAAGTTACCAGAAAGAGAGGTTAACTTTGCCATTTTCTATTTTTGAGTATGTTGTCTATTTAATATTAGTATTTGTTTAAATCATTAATAAATACCAAATATATGAAGAATGTAATGTCACATTTAACATTGACGCCCAGACTGACAATACATTTTTTGTTGGAAAATTGGTCTTAAACTTTTCAGTCCTTCCAAAAATCGCAAAGTTGCCAGGTTTCACGGTACCCAATAAAATAAGATACCACGTTTTACTATACATTTTTGTACCAAAAAATGAACATGTTTATTAGTTTTAAAAACAGTGGCGTAGCTATGTAACCAAGGGTCCCGGGACAAAAATGAAATTGGGGCGCTATTTAAACAAAAGTAAATACTTTAAAGGTGCAAAACTACTTCATCATCAGCTCATCAGGGCATAATAAAGCACAGCTACTTACTACTAAGTATTATGTGTAACACGTAATATATACATACAACATAACAGTGGAAGAGCCACACAACAGCTTTTGCTGTCGCACGGGTGAGCCAGACTAGACGGAGTGACGACCTGATAAGACATGAAATGAATGGGTGGACCATCCCAGGACCCCTGGTATTGGAGAATCCCTGACTGAGCATACACGCCCAAGCTACCCTCTTGCTTAGCATGGGTGCTCAGGCTGCCTCGCGTATCGGGGGGTAGGTTGCGTATACGACAGAGGGGACATCTGTTCTCGACGCCTCGGCAGTCTTGAAGGTCAGCCACGACCATCCTCGCGTCTATGGGTGACTCTATAAGTAATGCCGACACAGACCAACTCATCGACCACGTCCAAATAGTCCGTCCTGTAGCACACTCCGTGCTACAACAGGTCCCGTCTGCAGAATCTGGGAAGATCTGCTTATGACGTTGCCTTGCATATGGTGCGACACAAATGGTTACTTCACCTACGCGGATTCTAGTAGTGGAGGATCGTGCACCTTTCCTGTAGGACCTTCTGCTGACCTCTCATCCGGACGGATATCAGGTCTCCGTCGACACCCCTCTTGGCTCAGTGGACCATTGTCTGATCCGGACTATGGTGCCACTCACACTCCCATCGCCGTTGCGTTTTACAGATTGCTGTCGTGTTTGGCACTATAGGTCAGCTGATTGGGACATGATGCGGTCTTTTTTTGAGGATAGGGGCGGGTACGCTGATGTGGTACTTCAGGGAATGGAACTTTTTATTCTATCATCTGTGGTGCCTGGTTTGGTCGTTCCTGTAAAATTACATCGCGCTATAATAAGAGTGCTTCACCAGCGTTGTTAAAAAGGAGTATAATTTCGCCTTCAGGTCGGTACGATACGGTTCACACAGCGCTCGATGCGCATAGCACTACTCTCCCTAGACATCAAGTCAAGTGGGCCTGATGGAATTCCTCCCATTGTGCTGAAGACGTGTGCTCCCTAATTGGCACCGATCGTAACGTGTCTTTTCTAAAACTCTTTCTCCCTAGACGTAGTCCCTAAATCAAAGAAGACAGCTTTAGTGCACTAGATCCCTAAAACATAACCGAATATCGACCGCTCAGACCAATCCAACTTGTTCTCCAAAATAATGAAAACCATTGTGAACTGCCAGCTCATGAGGTTGAGGATCACCTACTGAAAAGTGACCGCCAGTACGATTTCCGTCGGGGTTGCTCAGCTGGTGATCTTCTGGCTTACCTGACTCATAAATCGGTGGAGGCAGTGAGGGACACCCTTGTCGTTAGTTTGAACATAGCGAAAGCCTTCGATCGGGTTTCGCACAAGGCGTTTCTTTCGAAGCTCCCTTTCTATGGGCTTCCTGAGAATTAGTGCAACTGGATCAGCAGTTTTCTTGCAGATTGGAGCAACAAAGTCGTAGTAGAAGGCGCATGCTCCATTTACAAGCATATTTATGCTGGTGTTCCACAAGGCAACGTGCTATCACCTACGCTGTTTGAGTTTTTGTTGGTGATGCTTTATACACTGGCTGTGCCTATATTTCTCGGGAAAGCATCGCCGAGTACCGGAACAAACTTTTGTCTGAAGTCGAGTTTTTGCCGGATTAAGTCTCGGATTGAGGCGACTAAATCTAATTAAATTCAATGACACAAGTTTGTGCGTTTACCACTAAAAAGAACCCCTTTGTCGTAACTTCTCAATTTCAGGGCACTATCCTTGTTACCTCAGCCAGTATCGGAATCCTCGGCGTTGATTTATCGAATAAACTGCACTTTCGTGGTCACTTAGAAGGAAAGCTGAATTGGCCTCTAAAAAGCTTGGCGTGCTCAACAGAGCTGGACAGTATTTTATGCTGGCACACTGCTTGCAACTTTATAAGGGGCAGGTTCTGCCTAACATGGAATACTGTTCTCACTGGGCCGGGGCTCCCTAGCACCAGCTCCTTCCATTTGACCGCATCCAACGCAGAGCGGCTTGAATTGTCAACGACTGACGAAGACAAAAGACGAGACGAAGATGTTGCATCCCTATGCAATTTCTATCGCGTTTACCACGGGAAATTTTCAGAGGAATTGTTCGGATTAATTCCAGCCACAAAATTTCATCAACGCATTTCACAAATCCACATCATCGGGATGCTTGGCGGTCCACTACTGTCGAATCAATACAACTAAGGGAGCTTCAAAAAACGAGCTTACTCCTTTTTCTACCGACTTCAAAAATCAGACGGTACACAATTCGACTGTATTTTTTTTATGTGTGTTACCTCATAACTTTTTCTGGGTGAACTGATTTTGATGATTCTTTTTTTATTTGAAACCTGATGCTTTTCATGTGGTCTCATATAAATTTGATCAAGGTCTGACTAATAGTTTTTGAGTGATTCTTAATAATTTACATTGAAGTCGGTTGTACAAAATTTTTAATTTTAAATTATTAAAAAGCCGGCAACGCGCCTGCATATCCCCTGGTATTGTATTTGTTAATAGGCAGTGGTCGACACTTGCCATGCCGCATGCTCGTTCGTCCCACTCTTCTATATAAAAAAGACAATAAAACGAATGAGACAATTATCTTTAACAATGTTATATTTATGGTCTGGAAGTGGGAGTAATTTTTGTGATTTCAGTTCGAGCCGTTCGCAGTCAGGGGCCAAAAAGTTAAAACTCGAATTTTTTTTATACAACTAGGATAGTACATAATTTTTCGAACGTCGTTCTTGGAGGCCCCTTTAGCTTGGGAGCCCCGGGGCACTGCCCCGCCTAGCCCCTGGGTAGCTACGCCACTGTTTAAAAATACATATACCTACTATATTAATATTGTTTATTTGTTAAAAAATATATATGTATTTTATTTTCACGTTATATACGGGTAAGCAAATAATGATCCAATTGCAAAATTTTATATACAATAGTAGAACACAACAATTAAATATTGAAATTAATATACCATATGAAATAAATGTTGCGTTTGATATTACATTTATTTATTTTATTTTATTTATTTATTCTTTATTGTCACACCTTACGACTATGGTAACAATGGGCGGACTTAATGCCTGTCGACATTCTCTGATCATCCCGATCAGCACGAGGTGGTGGAACCACGCTCCACCACCTTAATGTGAGGTGAGTGTTTGACGGTCTGGTCAAACATCCGTCTCGTTAAGGTGTCCTAATGTGTCCGTTCATTTGGTTGTCTATTACTCTTTCTTCAATACAAAAACAAGGCTCCAATTTGAAAATAATCAAGCTTGTTTGAATTTAAATTCTAACTATTCGTATTAGATTTGTTGTAGTTTCTAGCTGTAATTTACACGGAATGTTCTGAGTCATAAAATGTGGTAACATTGTGAAGCTTTATAAACTGTAATAGCGTTTATTGCTCTCGCGTGTAGGGGGAATTTGACTATAAATAGTTTCTTAAAATCCATTAAAGAGTAAGCTTGATGGTGCAATTTATCTTATGAATATACGAGGGCGACACTGAAAGTTTTTAGAACTGGCCACTTGTAAACGATATAATAAAAAAATATTATTGTGTACGTACTTTATTAATTTGTCATTTGTTTACGATTTGGCGGCAAATTGAAAATTGTCTGTGTCACGTCAGCATGAATATTTTTAACGCGAGAAAATTTTCGTACAATGATTTTTTATGACTTTCGATGTCATTTAAATCAACAAGAAAATTATATTAGACTTCGATTGGCCTTTCACAATGAAGCCCCATCTCGTGCCATAGTTAAATGAGTTTAAACGTGGTCGCACTAATCTCACCGATGATTTGCGTTAGGGACGGCCTTCTACGGCGATGACATAACTGAAAGATAACATGAGTGTTGTGCGGCCTATGATAGAGACTGACAAAAGTGTGACTTATCAGCAGATTTGGACAAGCTTAGGCATTGGTATGAGTTAAGTGCACAAAATCCTCCATGAACATTTAGCGGTCTGGAAGCTTTGTGCACGGTGGATACCACATAATTTGACAGAGGCCCAAAAACTCCGTCGTGTCGATTGGTGTCGTGAAATGGTTCAAAGATTTAACGGAGGTGACTCAAATGCTGTGTTCGACATAATTACGGGTGACGAAAGCTGGATTGGATTGTTATGATCCTGAAACTAAGAGACAGTCTGCTGTCTGGGTGTTTCCTTCCGAGGAGTTGCCAACTAAAGTGAAGAGAGGTCGAAGCGTGAGAAAAAAGATGGTGGCCTCGTTCTTCGGAAGGACTGGTCATTGCGCAACAATTGTTTTAGAGGATCGAAAAACAGTTACTGCAGAGTGGTACACTAACAATTGTTTGCCACTTGTCTTGGAAAAAGTTCGGGAGAAACGACCTCGCAGTAGGATCCTCCTTCACCACGACAACGCATCGTCACACACCGCCAAGCAAACAATCGACTACTTGGCTACATCAGACGTAGAATTACTGGGTCACCCGCCCTATACCCTCACCTCGCACCTTGCGATTTTTATTTATTTCCGAAAATAAAAGAAAAACATCGAGTAAAACGTTTTATGGACGCCGAGGAAACAGTGGCTGCGTTTCATAATGCCGTCGAAGAGACCCCTAAGGATGAGTGGGCAAAGTGGTTTTCTCAGTGGTTCCACCGGATGCAGCGATGTATTGATGTAAATGGATACTATTTTGAAAATATATAATAAAACTAATGACTTGCTAGTTTGTTTAGTTTTTGATTTTCTAAGAACTTTCAGTGTCACCCTCGTATATGCGTCCACTGTGTGGATAATTTGTAATGCCAAAAGAACGAAAACCCTGAAAGAATTAGCAAGCCCATGATCGATGTTGATCTCAGTAAGTCGTCAGTGGAAATGTTGCTAGGTGAGGTAAACAAAAAGTTAGAGATCACCTATAAAATGGAAAGGATCATCGAAGAACTCAAGGATAAAGTAGACTTCTAAGCAGAGCAGTACCAATCGATTATTGAATTCAAAGAGGAAGTCGACAGAAAAATTAAAAATACAAAGGATTTCATCTGAGAAAGATAATCAGAATCTCAAAGCATAAATATGCAACTAGTGTGATGTGGATACACTACGTGGTTTTTGTTAATCTTAAAATTCGAGAATTTTAATAATAGTATCAGAGATATACAATTTAATAGATTTAAAAATATTATTCATTGGAGTAAACAATCTGGCACAGACTATAATAAAATACATATTTTATACCTAAATAATCTTTGAGAAAACATTTTAATTAATTAACAGTACTATTACAACAAACTATATGCTCTATAAATATTATAATCTTATCAGAAGTAAACATAAGACAGGAATAATTACCCCTTATGAGATTCAATTATATAATAGCTATGCGAGTACAAAGAAGTAAAAAGAGGAGGAGGAATACTTATCTACTTGAAGGAAGGACTAAATATTGAAATGGAAGTAGGAAACACAACAGCGCTGGAAACTGTGTATTGACGAATAATTACGACAGCAAAAACTTTACATTTTATAGCATTGTACCGACCACCAAGTAAAAAGAAAAAGCAATTTATAGATCAACTAGGAATATTAATAAGGAATATACCGTCACAGGATGATCTAATCGTAATCGGAGATAGAAATAAAAATATTTCAAGAAATATAATAAAGCCGACAATTAACCGCTACAAAAGCACCCTCTATGAAAACGGCCTCATGTGTGCTATACCTGCAAGGGAGATAACGCGCGAGGCGATCGTCGACGGCCGACTCGACCAGAGCTGCATCGACCATGTATGGGTACGGAAGACTCGCTCCGGCTGCGGGTCGACGGTTTCATTTATACTCGAGTGCAACATCTCAGATCACGGTGCAGTAGGTATTACCCTTGATATTGATCGTGAGCACATAGTGTGTAATAACTTTAATGAAGTATGTAAATACACATTTGTTATAGTTAATAAGTTAGTTAAGGAAAAATTAAAATTAACGGACTGGTCACAATTTTTGCCTATAGTTTGCCCAATATTGTTATATCAAACAATATTTTCTACATTCTCTAAGATTTATGAGGAAAGTAAAATTATTATAACATTAAAGCATAAAATAATTAGTCAACCATAGGTCAATAAAGAACTATATGATAAATTATTAAAGCGTGATATGTTATTTCGGGAGTGGAAAGCATCGCCTAACAATATGACCAATAGGTTAGAGTACACATCATTTAGGAATAAGGTGAATAAATTGAAAAACAGTGCTAAGAATAGGTATAGACAAAAGGAAATAAATAATTGTGAAGGGGATTTTAGGAAAATGTGGGAAAATATAAATGAATAGAACGCCCTTAGCCCAATCTAGATAGCGTTATCTTGAAATATCTCGCTAAAAGGGATAATATTATATAAAATATATGTAGTGAATTTTCAAAAACCTTTACTAAAGAAATAGAATGTATAAAGCATAGATGTAGCATTAATTTCCTAAATAGAAATAGTTATGTTGAATTGAGCGAAGTATCTTTCAGGTTTGTAAAAGTAAACTCGTCAGAAATAAAGGAAATTATAAATAAATTATCAGAACGAAGGTCACCAGGGGTAGATGAAATTAGAGTTTATGATTTGAAATATATAATTAAATAAATTAAATAAATCCAATTTTAACAAATGTTGTCAATTTATGTTTCAAGAAAAGTACTTATCCAGATGAATTAAAAAAATCCATGATAAGACCTATTTATAAAGGTGGCAGCCATTACGAATACACAAATTACCGGCCAATTGCTATTCTTGCAGTAATAAATAAAATTGTAGAAAAGGTAGTCATAAAAATAGTTGATAGATTTTTAGAGAAATTTAACATTATTACAGATTGTCACAACATGGTTTTAGGAGAGGACGGAGTATTAGTACTGCGTTAACTAAGTTTTCGGAGTCAATTAACTACAGTCTTAATAATAGTAAACAGGTTTACTATTATTAAGACTGTAGTCTATCGAAGTGCTGAAGTGTTTGTACAGAAGGGCTATGAGGGATTTCCGAGTACAGAACCAGTTGTGGCGGCGCTGTCGTCGCGCCACAAGCGAAATACATCGAAGCCTTAATTGCTCTATCAAAGTTCCGAATTAAAAACAGTATATATACAATAGCTCCGAACTACAACTAGGAGCGTTGGCCGCTCCCCGGGCAGAACACCATGCCCGGCAGGAGATCTCCCCTTTTCCTTCCACCCGCCACAGTGGTGACCCCGACGTGATATGAACACGCAACCAACAACCTTCGGAAAACTACCTTCAAATCTTCGTCATCGTCTTCAAATACCCCATTAATTCGCTCCCGAGCAGATATTGTCTGCAGTTTTCACATTCTGCAAGACACCTAGCTTTACAAAGGTTTATCGCAGCACTGAAATAATAATGCTTCCTGTTCCTTCAAGCTACTCTCTGCGCTACAGTGTTAGGCACGGCTCTCAGCCTTACTGCTCGCCTCTGCTTCACGGCACTCTCGCAGATTACTTGCCTTCTTCTCGACTCACCGCAGACTACAAGGCAATTCCCTGGCATTTGCACATTTGTCGACATCTAGACTGCACTATCGACTCCGGTCTGAGCAGGGGGGTGATGTGGCGGCGCTGTCGTCGCGCCACAAGCGAAATACATCGAAACCTAAATCGCGCTATCAAAGTTCCGAATTAAAAACAGTATATATACAATAGCTCCGAACTATAACTAGGAGCGTTGGCCGCTCTCCGGGCAGAACACCTTACCCGGCAGGAGATCTCCCCTTTTCCTTCCACCCGCCACACAGTGTACGAAACCTATCCAACTGCAGAGAGGTGTAATACAGGGTGACGTTATATCCCGAAACTCTTCACCGCTGCATGGGAAGACGTTTTCATGCTTCTGGACTGGCAAGGATTCTGTATTAAGGTGACACATCGAAAACCGTTGAAGCGGGCTATCGCAGGACTGACCCGAGTGAAACATAATTTCTATAAAAACTCCAAAAACGCCGTCATAAGGTCTAAAATTGCGTAGTGTCCGCGACGATTAGGACCGCTTAGAATCTTAAAATATTAAAAAATATTGATTAAAGTAATCAAAATAATGAGGAAGTAAATTACGAATATTGATGTCATGAATGTATTTGAGTGATTCCCAAGCATATAGATTAAGTAATTTCTTTGTAATTTCAACTAAAGTGGTTTTTAGAGGTGTTTTCGCAAATAATTATGATCGAGTCAAAATTATACAATCGTGTTTTTGAACAAGCAAGTTCAAGATAAAGACATGAATTTACCTATATCGAAATTCCAGTTTAGTTAGTCATGTCATACTCCTATACTATTCGATGAAAGGAGGTACATTTTTTCGCGGTGTCGCCTTAACATCAATCTCGAGTACATCACTCATCATCGATTTGCCAACGATATAGTCCTTATGGCAGAATCGCTGGAGGACCTAAGCACTATGCTCAATGACCTCAATAGTGCCTCCCAACGGATAGGTCTTAAGATGAACATGGACAAAACAAAGACCATGTATAACATCCATGTCACACCTATGCCGGTAGTTATTGGGAGCACTAAGCTCGAAGTTTTTGACGAGTATGTTTACCTGGGACAAATAGTCCGACTAGGTAAGTCCGACTTCGACCGAGAGGTGAATCGACGGATTCAACTTGGCTGGGCAGCGTTCGGGAAATTACGACACATCTTCTCGTCAGGTATACCTCAAAACTTGAAAACGAGACTGTACAACCAGTGCGAACTGAGACTTAGTCCTTCACTGCTGGCCGGATGAGGAGTTTCTCTGCGTGATAAACTTAGAAATGAGGATATCCGCAGTAGAACCAGAGTGACCGACATAACCCAACGGATTAGTAAGCTGAAGTGTAAATGGGCCGGCTATATAGCTCGAAGAACCGACAACCGATGGGGAAAAAGGGTTCTCGAGTGGCTGCCTCGCACCGGCGGACGAAGTGTGGGGCGTCCCCCCACTAGATGGAGTGACGACCTGGTAAGACATGCAGGAAGTCGATGGATGCAGGTGGCTCTGGACCGTGCTTTGTGGCATTCCTTGGGGGAGGCCTATGTTCATCAGTGGACTTGTGAGGGGCTGTAATGATGATGAAATATTTTGTAATTGTAGCAGATAGCATTGATTATTACTATATTTTATTTTATTTTTGTATTTTGTAATTAATTGTATCTGTATACGTAAGACAATGTTAGTAAGATAGAAGATAGAAGTTAAGAAACAAAGAAAGACAATTTATTCGCAGCTACAAAACGATACATAGACATCACAAAAACCTTGAATAAACAAACACATACTCAATAAATTACTTTTGCCTTTTAATCACACATTACAACTAAAATGACAAATGTGTGTGACATTTGTGACATGTAATCTCTTCTTAGTATTAATAACTTCGACAAATGTATGATAATCTGTCCGAGATTAATAAGACACGTCAGAATATTAAACAATTCTAAAGGATATATTAAGTTCCCAAAAATTACATCATTAAATACTTTATAATGTGGAAATGATAAAACATAACGCAAAAATTATTGACACTGTTTTCTTGTGTTTTATACTGTAATAGATGCATGTGGTAATAGACTATACTTGTCTCGTGAGTGTAACTATTCATTTAAAATTATAAAAAACAAAACATCTGACAGTATGCTCATTGACAATGTGAATCAATGAGCCATAGATGGTATGCAAAAAAAAAAAAGGTTTATTAACGTAAATTTTTTATTTTAAGTATTATAATATTATAAGCAACTACTCTTCCGCTCAATTGTAATTGGATAGAAGAAATATTAATCAGATTATTGCTAATTAACTATCCTATAACTAACTAATCCGCTTGCCGAGCGTAGCATCTACAGTAAACTGAACACAGGTTCAGCAGTGGACTTTAATAGGCTGTAACGGAACGGTAATGGAACGATTTTTAATTTTTATATAGGATATGGGCGACGAGCGAGCATAGAGTTCAGTCAATGGTAAGTGGATGCTGTAGAAATTTACATCTACAGGAGCATTGTCACCTATGAGATTAAGATGGTATGCCTCGTTTCCAGTAAAAAGGGTCTCGGGTTCTCTATATTCACCATTCGAAATACAGTAGTATAAAGCTGCATTAAATTAACTTAGATAAGACCTTTCCCTTGAATTAACACTGGAGAGAATAAGACCTTTCCCTTGAATTAATACTGCTAAATAAATGAAGATTAACATCCTAACTCCGTACTTGGCTTACAGAAGCCACAGTAAATTGCATGCTGAACACAAGCTACATTATCTACGCTCGTGGTCAGCAGGATGAAAGCATTACATTCCACAAGACCATATATCGTCATATAAATGAGCATAGTACACAAAGATAAAATTGCTATATTTTACAATAACTTCATTGGGAGTAGGAAGGCGCAAATTTAATATGAAATCTCGTAAAATAAAAATCCCTTACATATCTAACTACAAAAATATGTTACTTCCATAACATTTTGTCATACATTACACCTATGTACAAAAGCATGTATAATATAAAACTAATTACATAATTTCATGCAAATAGAGCCGTTTCCAAAAAATCTGTTCCATAATTTTAAAAAAATACTAGCAACATTATTAACTTTGTATATTACATATAAATTTAATAAATTTAATTAAAAATACTAACAATATTATAAACATTGTAAAATTCATGTAAATTTAATTAATTTAATAAAAAACACTTACAATATTATTCATGTTACTAATATTCCCGCAACCCACTCACACATTTTGTTATGTATTATAAGATGGCGCATATGTAATCTCAGACCAACAAATGGAGATAGACGGAGCGCTACGTATATGTCTTGTCGGCTCGACCGGGGAAGGACCACGCTCTCACAGAATACCAACGTAAAATAGCGGCTTGACACTGCTGTGTTTCGTATGGTGAGTGTAGAGAACCGGACACCCTTTTTACTGAAAAAGAGGCATTCCATCTTAGTCCTCACGGGTGACAACGCATCTGCATTTTGATTCTTTATTGAAGATAGATGTAGATGTCTATGGGTCACAGCAACCACTTACCATCAGGTGGACTGTGTGCTCGTTTGTCACCCTATCCTATAAAATAAAAAAAATAAAAAATTGACTTATTGTAATAACACGCACTCTACACAAATATGCATATAAAATAATTTATCTACAACCAACAACATTATTTTATATGTAAATGCACGCGGCCATCAGTGGTAATTTACAGGCAGTTAAAGAAAGAAAAAATAAAGATGTGTGCGTGAGTGCGTACCAAGATATTGGGCACTAACTGAACTCCTTTACTGCCTAGGAATGCGTCTGGGTAGGTTTAACTAATTTTTTATCCTACTGAAACGGTTTCCTAGGCAGAAAAGGAGACTCACCACCTAGTAAAAGCATCATGTATATGTATATATTTAAAGTTTTTTTTATAAGTTCCGTTCACTTAATTTTTTATTTTCAATTATTGTGTAATCATAAACCCCGTGCTCACCTATTATTAGGGTTAATGCATTATTTATCTCTTTTATGCATATTATATGTATGGTTATTAGTTTTGGATATTATTTTTAAAGAGCCAGTATAATTACAGTCTGTGAAGCATTCCATCTAAATTATCAGAAGTGACAACGAATCTGCAGTCTTCTTCGTTTGAAGTTGGCTGACATTGACTGAAGTAGCTAATTATTATCAATATAAGGTAGCTTCAGTTTTATAAAAAAATGGTTTCGGCGTCATTTAGTATGTAGGCAGAGTTTCGTCTATGTTTCTTTGTTGGTCTGCGACTGAATTCAAGCTACAACATTATTTTTAAGCTCGCGGTCAGCAGGATGCAAGCATAATATTCCTTAAAACCATATACTCTACAAACATACTAGCTTACTGCACAAGGATTAAATGGCTGTATTATACAATAATTTAATTGGGTACCTGAACAATCTATGAGCGTTAGAAAATATAAAATTTTGTCAAGGATTACACCTATGTAGAAAAACTTGTAAAGTAAAAAACATTATCTGACTACAAAATTACAATCGTTACTGCCGTTTCCGATAAACCAGTTACATATAAATTAAATAATTAAATAAAAAAATACTAGCAATGATATTAATATTACTTACCTATATTTCCGTTAACCACACCAGTTAAACTTAAATACTTGTGTTAAGAGTGATTTACGACAGTAATCTAATGGCGGATTCATACCCACGACTTTTTGAGTTCGCGGTCCGCACCCTACCATTAGGCTAAAGTCGTTTAAATAACATATTATCAAATAAACATATAATATATATTTTATATTTTTTTATTTTTTATTTTATGCACCTTATATGGGTTTGATTTAACAATGATTTTCAGTAAAAGTACTGTAATCAAACAATTCCCGATCAAAGCTTAGATCTGACGGATAGAAAATACGCATATTGCTATAAACATGTACGTAACTCCGAAAACAAAACATTTAATTCGTCATATTAATTTATTTTTGCCAGCTGTGTGGACCAGAGAGATATGAAGATATAAAGCCAGAGAATAGAAATCGGCCGTAATAGAGAGTGACGTAATAGAGACTTGCCTCCTTAAACAAGACGCCAGGGCTTCTCTTCAGTCAATCTTATATTCTAGTAATCTCTCTATTTTACCGCTAAATGCCACGCATCATTTTCCAAACTCGACTTCCTCTCTCCTTGACCTTATTTTTGTTTCCTCTTGTAACTTTGTCACGAAGCACGGTCAATATACGCCCGATGCATTTTCATTTCATGACCTAATCTTTCCATCTTATAAAACCCGATCTCCCAAATTTAAGCCAAAAATTTATTTTGGTGGCATTAATATAGACAGTCTTCGTAAGGATGCGTTGCTTTGGGACTGGTCAAATCTTTTCAGCGCAGATAATCTATATAATAACGTTTCAATCTTTATTTATGCCCTTATAAAAATCTTTGATGTGCATGCACCTGTACGCGTAGTCAAAATTAAACATCATCCATCACCTTGGCTTACTGATAATATTAATTTATTATAATAAAATTTATTAAGTTTAAACGTACGCCGAATGCGTATAGGAAAAGTATATTAACACTCGCAATCACTGCAATAAGGTGTGTAGGGATGCTCAACGCCTTCATATTAATAAGTCAGTCGAAAATGGTGATACAGTAAAGGTCTGGAAATTTCTTAAATCATTGGGTGTTGGGAAATCTAAAAATAGTCCAACGAAGAACGATTTCAACGTTAATCGTTTAAATAAACATTTCTCTTCTTTGTCCTGCTTAGATAGCACCACTAAGGCTAATACACTAATATATCTTTCAACTATTCCCACTCCCAATCATCCCTCTTTTGTTTTCAAACCATTCTATGTTTGTGACGTTAAGAAGAGCGTTCTATCTATTACTTCCAATGCAGTAGGAAGTGAATGTGTCAGTCGTAACATGACTCTTCCCATTCTTGATATTATTCTTCCTATTATTTGTCATATCCTTAACTTCTCCATTTCTACAAGTAGTTTTCCATTATCTTGGAAAAATGCTGAAATTATTCCTATTCCAAAGAAAAGTAATCCTGCATCCTTTTCTGAATATCGTCCTATCTCTTTACTGTCCTTCTTAGCTAAAGTCCTTGAACGCCTTGTTTACACACAGTTCAACAGTTTTCTTTACGCAAATGTTCTTCTTAATCCTTTACAGTCAGGGTTCCGACCTGGACACAGTACTACCACAGCATTGGTGAACATCACCGATGATATCCGAATAGGAATGGAACACGGTGAAGTGACTGTTCTTTGTTTATTAGATTTCAGTAATGCTTTTAATACCGTTGACCATGACGTCCTACTCGGCATCATGCGCTCTCTTAACGTATCTCCAACAGCGATTGGTTGGTTTCGGAGTTACCTGTCTGGTCGCCAGCAACGTATACGTATCGATGATACATTATCATCTTGGTGTAACGTATGTGTTGGTGTACTGCAGAGAGGCGTTTTATCTCCTTTACTTTTTGCAGTTTTTATAAACTTAATATCCAATAATTTAACTTCTTCCTACCACCTTTATGCAGATGATCTACAAATATATACAAAAGCTTGTCCCAACGATCTCCCCAATGCTATCAATGTCTTTAATGCAGATCTCGATCGAATTTTTAAGTGGAGTAATGCATACGGCCTTCACGTTAACCCAGCAAAATCGCAAGGCATTATCGTGAGCAGCGTGCAAATGTTGCTTAAGTCGAGCCTAGATTACCTGCCTCATATAATATTTGGTAAAACTATTATTCCTTACAGAGATTCGGTAAAGAACTTGGGGATCCACATAGATAAGAATCTGTCGTGGGGACATCAGAAATTAATCGTAAAGTTTATGCTTCGGCAGCCTCCTTGCGTAGATTACGTAACTTTCTTCCCATTTCCACCAAAACTATGCTTGTCAAGTCCTTTCTCTTCCCTATTTTTGACTATGCAGACGTCAGCTGTCTAGATCTCACCGAAGCTCAGCTTGATAAACTTGAGCTAATTCAGAATTTTTGCATAAGGTTTATATTTGGATTGCGCAAATATGACCATGTCTCTCTTTTTCGTACTAAGCTCAAGTGGTTGCCAATACGACTTCATCGGAATGCTCACATACTTCATCTTCTCTATAGTGTTCTCTTTATGCCTTCTTACCCTTCTTACCTCAAAAAACGTTTTGAGTTTCTTCGTGATTCCGATTCGCGTAACTTGATATCAGCAGAGAGCTTGAAGTTGAATTTTCCACTATACACTAGAAAATTTATGAACAAGTATTCTACTATACAGGCTGTTTATTTATGGAATGAACTCCCATTGGCAGTAAAACGCACACCATCCTTACCGCTATTTAAGAAACTTGTCAAGAGTCATTACCTCGCACTTTAAATTGTAACTTCGCCTCCACACTAGCCATTAAATATAATATTATATGTAGCATATCGATTGCATTTAATTAATTAAATAATTCAATATATATGTATTTTATTTTTGTATGTATATATGTTTGTAGTATATATATATATATATATATATATATCATATTCGCGCAATCCTGTGCAATTTTTGTATGGTGTGAAATAATTCGAATACATTTTTTTACTTTATTAGATAAATAATGTGAGCGGAGAAATAACATAAATGCCTCTTTGAGATGAAACAGTCGACGCCAAAGATTACAGTTTATTTTGTGTGATACAAACAGTCACACAGTCAAAACAGAAAATATTTTTTTTTTCAATTACCAGAGTACTGGCCACTGCTACTGATAAGGCCGGAGACTGAAGATCACGAGAACGACTTCCGAAGCGTTGTTTCTACCAGATTATTGACCTTTTTATGGATATGTCTTGTTTCAGTTTCCCTCTGTCGTCTACAAGGATACCCTAAGAGAAACGGCGGACTACTACTACCACTGAAACATCTAAATGAAAGTTTGGTTTCTCTTACTCCTGCCAAGCGTGGCAACTATGGCAACTAAACTATGGCAACCCCCTTATGAAGCTCTTAATAATGAAGGCTTACATTAAGCAGTAAAGTTTCACAGGCTATAATGGTAAATAGTGTTAAAAATAGGTATAGACAAAAGGAAATAAATAATTGTAAAGGGGATTTTAGGAAAATATGGAAAATATAAATATGTGGATAGCGTTATCTTGAAATATCTCGCTAAAAGGGATAAATTATACAATATATGAAGTGAATTTTCAAAAACCTTTACCAAATAAATAGAATGTATTACCCCGCTATTCCTGGCTACGGTGGCGACCACGGTAACGGCGGGGAAGGGGGTGCTAAGAATCTCCGGTGGAGGTTCGGTTGCCACCTACAAAAACTCGACCTGGCAACATATAACGCACGCACCCTGAGGACTGACGAGAAGATCCTGGAGCTGGAAGAAGAGATAGATAAGTTACGCTGGAATATAATAGGACTATGCGAGGTCCGAAGAGGGGAAGACACGGTAATCCTCAGATCCGGCAACTTATTCTATCATCGGAGGGCGACCATCTGTCCCAAGGAGGTGTCGGATTTATCGTCCACAGTCTCTCGTTAACAACGTTGTAAAGATCGGGAGTGTGTCGACGAGGGTTGCGTACCTTATACTCAGAATCACCAAACGGTATTCGCTGAAGGTCATACAGGTTTACGCACCAACCTCAGCACACCCGATGAGGAGGTGGAGGAAATGTATGAGGATATCTCTAGAGCCATGCATTCCTCAAAACCCACTATACGGTGTTAATGGGAGACTTCAACGCAAACTAGGCACAAGAGAGAGCGGTGAGCTGAAAGTAGGAAATTCGAATAGGGCAACGGAACCCAAGGGGCCAGCAGCTGGCCGACTTTATGGAGAAAGAAAGACTCTTTATGATGAACTCTTTCTTCCAAAAGCGGCCCCACAGAAAGTGGACAACTGTTCAGTGATGTCTCAGTGATCGCGAGGGTGAAAACTGGCAGCGATCACCGAATGGTGAGAGGCACACTGAACCTATACGTTAAGTTGGACAGGTCACGTCTAATGAAGTCAACGCTCCGTCCCCCTCGTGCTCTAATCCAAAGTCCCGAAAACTTTCAGCTCGAGTTACAAAATCGTTTTCAGTGCCTAGAAATTTTGCAATGAAGTGGACGATATGAATGACAAGCTTGTGGAAACTGTCCATGCGGTCGGAGCTAAGTTCTGTAAGACCCGTCGCAGAAGAACACAAAAACTCTCCGATCACACTCTTAATCTCATGGTTGTTAGACGGGAGATGAAGCTGCAGTCTTCAGCAGATTTGACAGCATACAGGCAACTGAACAGACAGATCTCCAAATGCATGCGGCGGGACTTGCGCAACTTCAATACAGCTCGTATTGAAGAAGCGATCGAGCGGAATCAGGCGAGCGGAACCAGGGCTCCAAAGTCTTTGCCAGAGATCTGTCTGCCAGAAAGAGCCAACTGTCGAAGCTGAAGACCGATAGTGGCAGCATCGTTTCCGGGACACCTGAGATTTTGAGTGAGATTGAGAGGTTCTATGGGCAGCTGTACACGTCATCGTTGGAGCCACGCGCAAGTGTGAGTAACGATCCAAGAGCAAGTCTTATCCGACACTATTCCGATGATATCCCGGACGTCAGTCTGAGCGAGATTAGAATGGCTCTCCAGCACCTTAAAACGGCAAGGCCCCAGGCGAGGATGGAATTACAGCGGAGCTTCTAAAGCGGGTGGAAAACCGGTACTTGAAGTCCTTCAGAAGCTCTTTAATTCCATCCTCCATGGTGGCATTACACCGGAGGCGTGGAGCAGAAGTGCGGTGGTCTTGTTCTTCAAGAAAGGCGACAACGCTCTCTTGAAGAACTACAGACCGATTTCCCTTCTGAGCCGCGTCTACGTGCTGTTTCGAGTCATACGAATCGTCTCGCATGCAGACTCGACGACTTCCAGCCTCGAACAAGCCGGTTTCCGAAAAGGCTTTAGCACCATAGACCACATACATACTCTTCGGCAAATTGTACAGAAGACCGACGAGTACAATCTGCCACTTTGCCTTGCGTATGTGGACTATGAGAAAGCCTTTGATTCCGTCGAAATTTGGGCGGTGCTGCAGTCCCTTCAGCGGTGCCAAGTGGACTGTCGGTATATCGAGGTGCTGAAGTGTTTGTACAGTAGGACTACGATGGCTATCCGAGTATAGAACCAGAGTACGAAACCTATCCAACTGCAGAGAGGTGTAAGACAGGGTGACGTAATATCCCCGAAACTCTTCACCGCTGCATTGGAAGACGTCTTCAAGCTACTGGACTGGAAAGGATACGGTATTAGCATCAATGGCGAGTACATCACTCACCTTCGATTTGCCGACGATATAGTCCTTATGGCAGAATCGCTGGAGGACCTAAGCACTATGCTCAATGACCTCAATAATGTCTCCCAACGGATAGGTCTCAAGATGAACATGGACAAAACAAAAATCATGTTTAATGTCCATGTCACACCTATGCCGGTAGTTGTTGGGAGCACTAAGCTCGAAGTTGTTGACGAATATGTTTACTTGGACAAATAGTCCGACTAGGTAAGTCCAACTTTGACCGAGAGGTCAATCGACGGATTCAACTCGGCTGGGCAGCGTTCGGGAGATTACGACCCATCTTCTTGTCAGGCATACCTCAAAACCTCAAAACTAAATTGTACAACCAGTGCGTGTTGCCAGTGATGACATACGTAACTGAGGCGAGGTCCTTCACTGTTGGCCGTATGAGGAAGCTCAAGGTCGCTCAGCGAGCTATGGAGAGGGCTATGCTCGGGGTTTCTCTGCGTGATAAACTTAGAAATGAGGATATCCGCAGTAGACATATCCACATATCCAGAGTAACCGACATAGCCCAAAGGATTAGTAAGCTGAAGTGGCAATGGGCCGGCCATATAGCTCGAAGAACCGACAACCGATGGAGAAGAAAGGTTCTCGAGTGGCAGCCTCGTACCGGCAGGCGAAGTGTAGGGCGTCCCCCCACTAGATGGAGTTACGACCTGGTAAGACATGCAGGAAGACAATGGATGTAGGTGGCTCGGGACCGTGCTTTGTGGCATTCCGTGGGGGAGGCCTATGTTCAGCAGTGGACTTGTGAAGGGCTGTAATGAATGAATGAATGAATAAAGAATAGATGTAGCATTAACTTCCTAAAAAGAAATTGTTCCTGGTCATTCTAAAACTACTGTTCTTCTCAAAGTGTTCAAAGATATCCAAGAGGGGAAGGAAAAATCAAAACTGATCGTTCTCATCTTAATTGATTTCTCTAACGCTTTTAATTCTGTTGATCATGACATCTTGTTAGCTCTTCTTTCTCATTTAAATATCTCGTCTTCAGCTCAGAAATGGTTGTCATCATATCTTCGAGGGCGCCAAAAGGCCGTACGTACTGAACATATACTATCTGACTGGTGTGGTGTGTCTACTGGCGTCCCTCAAGGCGGTATAGTCTCTCCTCTTCTGTTTTCAATTTTTATCAATCTCATCACATTACATCTCAAGTGCTCTTCCCATCTCTATGCCGATGAACTGCAGTAATATGTGCAAGTGGAACCCTCAAGTATCTCTAATGCTATCTCATAATTAAATGATGACTTGAAATACATCTCCGAATGCTCCACTGTGTGTGGCATAAACGTGAACCCATCTAAATGCCAAACGATTGTCTTAGGTAGCCCAAGATTATTATCGAAACTAGATATTCCCACCCTACTATCAATTATGTTTAAAAAAATGTCATACCATTCTCTCCCCATGTAAAGAACCTTGTTATGTATGTTGATGGTTGCTTAGCATGGAACAAACATATACAGGAGGTGAGTCGCAAAACTACTGGAACTTTGCGATCTCTATATCGATTAAAAAACTTTCTTCCTACCAATACAAAAATTTTACTTGTCCAGTCACTTTTTCTACCGATAAAAGATTACGTCGATGTGTGTTGCTCAGACCTGTCTCAACATCATCTTATTAAATTGGATCGTCTGTTTAACAACTGCATCAGATATATTTATGGTCTTCGTAAATACGACCATGTATCTTCTTTTCGTACTCAGCTAAATTGGCTGCCTATCCGTCAGCGGAGATATGTTAGAATTCTCTGCACCCTTTTCACAATTCTGAACGATCCATGTGTTCCCGAGTATTTGAAATCCAAATTGCAATACCTGGGTGATTCTCATAATTGTTCTCTCCGTTCTTCGGCTAATCTTAAGTTGCTCACTCCTTTACACCGTACTGGTTACTTATCTCACTCTTTCGCCCTCACGGCCATCATACTCTGGAACGAGATCCCTCTTGACATTAAAAAGTTCCCAACAAGTTTGTTTTTAAAATCAAGTCCATAAGCATGTGAAAAAATCGTTGCATGTTTGAACTAACACAGCCCTTATTCTCATATACATATGTGTATATTTTATATTTGTTCTGACATAGATAATATTTATATGTATTATGTATATAGGAACTGTATGCATGTATATATATATATATATATATATATCTGTATTTAGGTATATATGTGTATGGATGTGTGTGTATATGTATATGTGTATACATAAAAATATACATTTTTTAGCCTTTCTATTTTGATTACTGCACCGCCTCTTGTTTGTCTATTTCTGTTTAGCCTAATGGTTGACTGGGAGAGAATGCCCTATGGCTTTAAGTCCGCCATGTGTACAACTTTGTACATGAAAGTTTAAATGCCTAAATAAATAAAATAAATAAATAGTTATGTTAAATCGAGCGAAGTATCTTTCAGTTTTGTAAAAGTAAACTCGTCAGAAATAAAGAAAATTATAAATAAATCATCAGAACGAAAGTCACCAGGGGTAGATGAAATTAGAGTTAAAGATTTGAAATATATAAAAAATTAAATAAATCCAATTTTAACAAATTTAGTCAATTTATGTTTAAAGAAAAAAAGTATTTATCCAGATGCATAAAAAAATCCATAATAAGACCTATTTATAAAGGTGGCAGCCATTATGAATACACAAATTACCGGCCAATTGCTATTTTTCCAGTAATTAATAAAATTGTAGAAAAGGTAGTCATTAAAAATAGTTAATAGATTTTTGGAGAAATTTAACATTATTAATGATTGTCAACATGGTTTTAGGAGAGGACGGAGTACTAGTACTGCGTTAACTAAGTTTTCGGAGGCAATTAACTACAGTCTTAATAATAGTAAACAGGTTATAGCTCTTTATATAGACTATAAGACGGCATTTGATACTCTGGACCACGAGGTACTTCTGGAGGCTATGGAGGAATGTGGGATTCGGCGCCCTGTAAATGAATGGTTCGGTAATTATCTATCAAATCGGACTATTCGCACTATGGTGAGTGGGACGACTGGCTCTCAAGAACACGTCACTCTCGATGTACTAACCGGTTCTGTGTATTACCTCGTAGGGTACATCATGCAGGTGAACAGTGTGGTTAATGTGGTCCTTCAATGCGATACTTAAAAGTATGCCGATGACATGTGCCTATTGTATGCTTCCAAAAACTTACATGAAGCTTGTGATAAAATACAGGAAGATTTTGATCGGATAACAAAATAGGACATGATTATGGCATAATACTGAATTTGAAAAAGAAAAACAAAGTGTATGGATATACATTCTCCATACAACAGGCTAGCTAAGAATGTACACTATGAAGAAATAGGTATTGTAGGGCATGATTATGAGTGCTTTCATTGGGGAAAATTATCATGTCAATGTGCCAAAATAGACTTTGTAAATAGTAACAAATATTGAGGATTGTTGGTAGACAGTAGTTTTAATTGGAAGTTACACATTGAAGAAGTATGTTCAAAATTAAGGTCCATTTTAGGCAAATTCTATGAAATTCGAAAAGTAGTAAATAAATATGTTCTATTAGTGGTGTATTATGCATTAATTGAGTATTTAATTAACTATGGTCTTATTGTGTATGGCCGCACATTTAATACCTATATAAAACAGGTGAAATACCTAAGAATTCGAATTATGAAATTTTTAATAAATTCCAAAGAAAAGAAAAGTTGTAAAAAAGACTATGAAAAATTATTTTC
Source organism: Parnassius orleans (assembly GCA_029286625.1). Taxonomy (NCBI): domain Eukaryota; kingdom Metazoa; phylum Arthropoda; class Insecta; order Lepidoptera; family Papilionidae; genus Parnassius; species Parnassius orleans. Next base: position 118,097 of record JAGSMP010000501.1, on the reverse strand, counting down.
CATGTGTAAAATACTCCCTGTTGAAACACGATTAAAATATTAGGTCCTTACATATGAAATTAGCGTTTTGTACGGGAGGAATATAAAGACAATTTTTTTTGTAAAATATATTTAATTAATCAAAGTATGAACCGTTGTTATCTATGCACTTTTGCCATCTGATAGGTAGTTCATTGATCCCTTTACTAAAAAAACCATGGGGGCGAGAATCAATAAACTCTTTGAAGGCGGTTTGGACTGCCGCATCGGAGTTGATTTTTTTTCCTTGTAAGAAGTTGTCCAAATTCCGGAAAAAATAGTAATCTGTTGGAGCAACGTCCGGGGAGTACGGTGGATGTCGCAGACATTCCAATTGTAGCTCATCTATCTTAGTAGTTGTTTGTTGTGCAGTGTGTGGTTTTGCGTTGTCGTGAAGCAGCAGTGGCCTAGAGCGATTGACAAATCTCGGTTGTTTAGCAGCTCGTTCTTCCTTCATGGTTTGCAGTTGCTGACAAAAGATATCTGCCGTAATCGTTTGGCTAGATTTTAGAAAGCTGTAGTGAACGACACTGGCGCTAGTCCACCAAATACTCACAAGTAACTTTTTCTGAGTCAATTTTCGTTTAGGGCAGGATTTGGGTGGGTCTCCAGGGTTCAGCCATTACGACGAGCGCTTCCGATTATCGTACTTTCCGATTGTCGTATTATCGTACAGTATGGACTTTTTATCACAAGTAATGATTCGATTTAAAATCTCTTCATTATTGTGTCGGTTGAGCAAAGTAACACAGCAGTCGACGCGTGTTTGCAAGTTCGATTCACTCAATTCATGAGGTACCCATCGTTCAAGTTTTTTTACTTTCCCGATTTGCTTCAAGTGGATTAATACAGTTTTATCACTTACTCTGAAGCCTGCAGCTATCTCTGAAGTGCTTTGTGATGGATCCGCTTCCACAATAGCCTTTAATTCTTCATTTTCCACTGAGACCAACTCCGGCCGTCCACGGGGTTTGTTTTGAAGGTCGAAATTTCCAGAACGAAAACGTTGAAACTAAAAACGTACCGTGCTTTATTTTACCACACCAGCGCCGTACACATCATTAATCCTTCGAGCTGTTTCTGCAGCACTGGTGCCACAGTAGAACTCGTACTCGTAAATATACCGATATTTCATGTTTTTCATTGTGCGTAATAAGCGACGTCAAGAAAAACATAATGAGGAAAAAACAAATGAATGGCTGTTTTCAAAACTCAAATGTACCAGCTAAATGAATTTATAAATTTGAATTTGGAATTGTTAACCAAAGAGGAGATATTTCAGATCAAATTGGTCAGTACGACAAAACGCTAATTTCATATGTAAGGACCTAATATTTAATATCCATGGAACATTATTATAATGACGAATATATAGTACCTACCTATTACAAGTCGCGGCAAGTAAGTCTAGCGCTGACCGAAACGTGGAGGAGACGCGCACGAATTGAATTGCACGCATGCGACTGGAGAGTTAATCAGCGCGTGCGAGCGATATGCACGAGCCAATCAAAGCGACTTATGCGCAAAAAGCCAATCAGCGCGACTTATGCGCAATAACGGTCACCGCTAGACCTTCGTGCCGCTACTTACAACACGCTTAAAGTAAGAAAAAAAACTGGAAGAGCCTACTGCAAATAACTACTATGGACGGTGCTTGAATAAATACATTGTACCCAGAATTTACAACAAAATAAAATGGTTAAGAGAAACGCCTCCAAATAAAAAGAAACTAAGCAAAGAAAAAAATTATAGCCTACGTATCTAGTTATACGTCACAATCTTGGACATAGGTGACCTTTTTTTTCTGAGAGTGTTATGCCAAGCTGTTCCAGAGCAAGTTGGCGAACATCACATATCCTCGAAATATTTAATTCCTTATGGCAGCTCTTCACGTTGGCCAACATTGTGGCGAATATTGTGGCAAACATATTAGCCAAGAGTTTGTGATGGCATCCATATGTTGGAAGGTTGTTCAGTTTGCTTCGGTTTAGGCCAATGTGCGGAAGAATTTATTAAAATGGATAATGAGGCGCTAACGGCTGCTGCGGTATATTTATTCACAGCCTACCGCTACTACGTGAATTTCTATAAGAAAAGGGTGATCAAAAAGAATTGGAAAAAAAGAAATTTTATTTCTTGGTTCCACAAACAATTTTCGGCCTGCTACAGCTTTATAATGTGAAACATTTCTCCATTGGTCATTGTTACTGCCATTTTGTAGACACTAGCTACGCCGCGTGATTATAAAATTTAAAACAGGTGCGTGCGATCACTCTAGGAGCTCGTAGCAAACTAAACGCGCGCCCAACGAGTGGACGCGGCGGCCATTAATCTGCTACAACCCTTTGATCTTTGTAAAAAAAACGACACCTCACGGATCTTGCGCAAATTGGTGGGCTATCATTCCAATACATAAAAAGGTAAGCACAAACACCCGCTCTACATGATGGCTATAGGCATTGGCAACAACATTCGCCAAAATGTTGGCCAACGTGAAGAGCCGCTTTTAGAAGTACAGATTTTGTCATAATATAATATTATTTTCCTTTTAACTATGTAGTGCCGGTGTAAGAATATCGACTACCCCACATCCCGTGAGAGTCGTAAGAGGCAACAGAGAGAAACAGAAACAGCAGCATCTTTCTGAGAACAACTCAAACTAATAAAACACTGCCGTTGCCAAACCACCTGCCAAGCGTGTCAACTATGGCAAAATCCTCTCTATGAAGCAATCTTTGGGGGAGGCTTATGTTCAGCAGTGGACTTTTATAAGCTCTAATGGAAGGATGGATGGATATTTTCCTTTAATGTCGGACAAATGATTAATCAGCACTTAAAATTGAAATTAATTACGAGTATTTTCATTGGCCGGTAGGGATCAAACCCGGGTTGTTCGCGTATTGTTATTACATACGCGCTTAATCTCTAAGATAACTTGGCTTGAAAATAAATATGTTTATGTAATGACACTGGTAAAAAGTATTTTTTACATGAACATTCTACTAGAATTCACCGTTTTGTAAACGAATTTAACCATCGGTGAAATTAAACAAAACGCTCAAATAAAAAATAAAAGCATAGAATTTCTATTGTCACACGCTATAAATATAATGCTATTGGTTTCGGATTGTACTACGGCTCACCCACGGCGCGACGGATTTGCGTGCATGTCTCCTTAAATAGATTGGACAACTACTAAACACATATAAACATTTTTTTTTTGGAAAGTAACAGCCTTTTTTGTTGAATAAAAATAATTTCGAACTAATTTCAAGAGTTTAAATTGATAATTAAAAATTAAGCGCAATAAAATCCATAAAAATAATTATATTCATATAATTATAGTATATTAAACAAAGACTTATTTATTTAATGAGTTCAACAAATATTTCGGTTCTATATTCGGCACGTATTTTTATAATGTAGGTATGTTCCCTTATTTCTAGGATACGGCTTGACCGAATTAAACAAGTTTTTTTCTTTATTAACAATTACTATATAAAAACAACTTATTGTTTTTATATAGTAATAGCATTGATTAGATAAGTCATGTTTCCTACATCTCGTCGATAGATGTAGTTGACTCTTGGTCATCTCCTTCTTCTTCGTAAAGAGCCATAAGAATTTGTTTAACTTCTATTAAAATAGATTTTATCGGCATTTAGCGTATTACGGCATGTAGTGGATTCGATCCCTACCGGCCAATGAAAATAATTAATTTCAATTTTAAGTGCTGATTAACCATTTGTTCGACAGTAAAGGAAAATATCCATCCATCCTTCCATTAGAGCTTATAAAAGTCCACTGCTGAACATAAGCCTCCCCCATAGATTGATTCATAGGGAGGATTTTGCAATAGTTGACACGCTTGGCAGGTGGTTTGGCAACGGTAGTGTTTTATTATTTTGAGTTGTTATCAGGAAGATGCCGCTGTTTCTATTTCTCTCTGTTGCCTCTTACGACACTCACGGGATGTGGGGTAGTCGATATTCTTACACCGACACGACATGGTTAAAAGAAAAATATACTCGTATTATAACAAAATCAGTACTTCTAAAGGCGGCTCTTCACGTTGGCCAACATTTGGCGAATGTTGTGCCCATCATGTAGAGCGGGTGTTTATGCTTACCTTGGTATGTATTGGAATGATAGCCCATCAGTTGGCGCGAGATCCGTGAGCTGTCGGTTTTTTACAAAAAATCAAAGGGTTGTGGCAGATTTATGGCCGCCGCGTCCACACGTTGGGCGCGCGTTTAGTTTGCTACGAGCTCCCAGAGTGATCGCACGCACCTGATTTAAATTTTATAATCACGCGTCGTAGCTAGTGTCTACAAAATGGCAGCAACAATGACCAATGGAGAAATTTTTCGCATTATAAAGCTCTACCAGGCCGAAAATTATTTGTGGAACCAAGAGATAAAATTTCTTTTTTTCCAATTCTTTTTGATCACCCTTTCCTTATACAAATTCACGTAGTAGCGGTAGGCTGTGAATAAATATACCGCAGCAGCCGTTAGCGCCTCATTATCCATTTTAATAAATTCGTCCGCACATTGGCCTGAACCGAAGGAAACTGAACAACCTTCCAACATATGGATGCCATCACAAACTCTTGGCTAATATCTTTGCCACAATATTCGCCACAATGTTGGCCAACGTGAAGAGCTGCCATAACACTCTCAGAAAACAAAGGTCACCTATGTCCAAGATTGTGACGTATAACTACATACGTAGGCTATAATCTTTTTTATTTGTTTTAAATTTTTCTTAGAAAAGAGTTTCTCTTTCTCTTTGAATAACTAGAGTATATTAAACACAAGAGTTTTTGAATTGAATATTTATTATAATAATGACATTAAAATGTCCAAAGATATACATTTCGTGCAAAACCTCATAAGTGACAATAAACGAAAAAGGAATGAATTTAGTATTACTTGATCATTGAACTGTAGTTTTCTTTTTTAGTTTCAGAAGCGCCATCCACAATGCATGCGTAGATATTATGTAGATACAAACACGTAATATAAGATATGTATGTTTGGATAAAATCCAAGCTACCCTCATTGTAATAAAAACTTTTCTCGTAATTTTACTTTAGCGGAAGATTACGCCTAATTCTATATACAAAAAAAACTTGGACATTGTTTTCGTAATTTAAAACTCCGCATTAATTAGACGTCGCATTTTATTTTTACTACCAAAAATATAGTTGTAAAACGAAAAATAGATCCCACAAGTCTTGAATTCAAAGAATTTAAATTGTTACGTGAAATACGACGCGCATTTGTCTGTCTGTCCGCTTTATTAGTGTAAGTCAGATTTACGATTGCTTGGGAAAACAAGTTATTTTAAACATAACAAAAATAGCTTTTTGCTTATGTGTTCGTACATTTAGTAAACGTATTGTAAACGCAGCATTTATTGCATTAGAGCTGACTCTATGAAATACCAAAAAAATCTAATAGCTTCCGATAGTGGTATAAACATATCTTTTACGTCAGACGTAAAATACCAAGACCACGGCTATTAATGTCATGCTAGATGTATGCCACTGTGTTTGTGTTTGTTAATCTGCTTGCCAAGCGTAACGATTAAGGTCAAACATTTCTATTACGCGATAGGCCCATGTGACTTGTGGCGGGTGGAAGGAAAAGGGGAGATCTCCCGCCGGGCAAGGTGATCGGCCCGGGGAGCGGCCAACGCTCCGAGTGGTAGTTCGGAGCTATTCTATATATACTGGTTTTGCTTCGGAACTTTAATAGCGCGATTTAGGCTTCGATGTATTTTGCTTATGGCGCGACAACAGCGCCGCCACATCACCCCCCTGCTCAGACCGGAGGTCGATAGTGCAGTCTAGATGTCGACGAATGTGCAGGTGCCAGGGAATTGCCTTGTAGTCTGCGGTGAGTCGAGAAGAAGGCAAGTAATCTGCGAGAGTGCCGTGAAGCAGAGGCGAGCAGTAAGTCTCAGAGCCGTGCCGAACACTGTAGCGCAGAGAGTAGCTTGAAGGAACAGGAAGCATTATTATAGTGCTGCGATGAACCTTCGTAAAGCTAGATGGCTTGCAGGATGTGAAGACTGAATATTTGCTCGGGAGCGAATGAATGGGGTACTTGAGAACGATGACGAGGATTTGAAGGTAGTTTTCCGAAGGCTGTTGGTTGCGTGTTCATATTACGTCGGTTGGTCACCACTGTAGCAGTGGAAGGAAAAGGGGAGATCTCCCGCCGGGCAAGGTGTTCTGCCCGGTGAGCGGCCAACGCTCCGAGTGGTAGTTCGGAGCTATTCTATATATACTGTTTTTGCTTCGGAACTTTGATAGCGCGATTTAGGTTTCGATATATTTTGCTTGTGGTGCGACGACAGCGTCGCCACAGACTTATATGGCCCGATAAAAAATAAAAATAAATATGTCAAATACTGGTAGGTTTGGTGAGTGATTCTGTGTTTGCGCTTTCACATAAGGCAGTATTTATAACCGGTGGTATGGCTTTCTGTAATTCACGTCAAGCGCTTAGTCCCTGTGATACATGGCTCTTACCATAATATACCAGACATAAAGTATACCTGGCGAAAGGTAGCAGTCTTAAAGATGTAAAATGACTAAAACTGCGATTTCTTATCTGTCTGGATGCAAGGAAATTACCGCAAATCCCTTCTGAGAAGGAAAGGCGCTTTTTAGGGTTCCGTAGTTTTTTTTTTTTTTTTTATAGGATCTGGTGACAAACGAGCACACAGTCCACCTGATGGTAAGTGGTTGCTGTGACCCATAGACATCTACATCTATCTTCAATAAAGAATCAAAATGCAGATGCGTTGTCACCCCGTGAGGACTAAGATGGAATGCCTCTTTTCCAGTAAAAAGGGTCTCCAGTTCTCTACACTCACCATACGAAACACAGCAGCGTTAAGCTGCTATTTTACGCTGGTATTCTGTGAGAGCGTGGTCCTTCCCCGGTCGAGCCGACCCATTCGTGCTACAACTATACCAGTAATATAGCTGCAGCATGGCTCTACCAGTTACACAACAAGGAACCCTTATAGTTTCGCCTTGTCCATCCGTCCGTCCATCCGTCCGCGGTTTTGCTCAGAGACCCTAGGTGCTACATATCTGTAATTTGGCATAGTAATAGATATTAATCACGCCTAGAAAACTGTGAAATAAAATTTTTGAATACCACTCCCTATAAGTCTAATTTGAAAATAAGTCCTTCGATTACGATTTTCCTATTTTTGCCCATTTTTAATCGTTATAGCGGTCAAACCGTGAACTCCTTTATTATGCTCATTATCAAGAAAGCCCTCATATTGTGACCGGCAAATACGGAACCCTACCTCTACATTGTGCGTGGCCCGACACGCACTTGGCCAGTTCTTTTTTATAACTAAAGTTTTTACGTGGTAGAGGAATGCTGCAACTATATTAGTAGTATAGTTATAGCACGAATGGGTCGGCTCGACCAGGGAAGGACCACGCTCTCACAGAATACCAGCGTAAAATAGCAGCTTTACGCTGCAGTGTTTCGTATGGTGAGTGTAGAGAACCGGAGACTCTTTTTACTGGAAATGAGGCATTCCATCTTAGTCCTCTCGGGTGACAACGCATCTGCATTTTGATTTGTAATCAAGGATAGACGTAGATGTCTATGGGCCGCAGCAACCACTTACCATCAGGTCGACTGTGTGTTCGTTTGTCACCCTAATCCTATAAAAAAAGTGACAAACAAAGTAACAGTCCACCTGATGGCAAGGAGCTACTGCAGTCCATGGACTACATGCTACAGATGCGTTTTCATTTTTGAGAACTAAGATGAAAAGCCTGACAACCTGAAATTATACTAGGTCTCTCTACCCTTCAGACTGAAACATAGCAGCACAGGTACTGCTATTTGGTGGCAGAAATAGGTAAGAGGGTAGTACCTACCCAGACGGACTCATGCAGAAAAGGTGTCCCAACACCTAGTACTATTGATGGCAGTGGACTGTTACGGAATGGTGCACGATTGAGAGAGTGAGAGAAAGAAAGAAAGAGAGAGGTATCTCATATCAGAAATTTTATTTATTATTTACGTATAATTACTATGTTTCACTATTAAAACTCAAAACTAATTTAAGTTTTCTAGCAGAAAATTTCAGAGCGAACATTTTTTTGCTGAACGCTCGTGAGAATAAACATATTTTAGCGAGCATCCATCAAACTGAAATAACAACTCGCGTCGACGTTGATGTATTACTTTCCTACTCTTTTGATTGTATTCAATTACCTTGAAGTAAAAACATACGATTGACTTTTTGTAATGAATACTATAGCTTTTACACGAACTATCTTTGAAAATATATAAATTCTTTCATCATCTTCGTCATTAAAATCTGCGTTATAATAGTCATCGTTGTCAAAAGGCCACAGCTGAATATAGTATTTCTGGATATCGCCAAACGGGGGATTTTGCCATAGTTGCCACGCTAAGCAGATCGGTTGGCAACCGCATTTGAGATAGGAAGCAGCATCTTCCTAATAACAACTCAAAATAATTAAAAAAACTGCGGTTGCCGTCTCACCTATAAGCATAGAAACTATGGCAAAATCATTTGGCAAATCCCCCATATGAGGCAATTTATGGGTCAGGCCTATTTTCTGCAGTGGACTTTTATAGGCTGTATTGAAGTGAATTGTAAATGAATAAACACCATACTACTATAATATTTTGTGATAAAAATGAATGTTACACCATCTTTATTTCTTCGATGTAAGAAATTAAAAGTTTGTTTAAGAAACGTTGTTTTTAGTCTAATATCGCTGTTTTTATTCTTATTACCGATTAAGATTTTTTTTATAGAATAAGGGTGACAAACGAACACACAATGGAAGTATATTGTTGTCGCCCTTGAGCAGTTACATCTTTCCTCGATTAAGAGTCATAACGCAGATGCGTTGTCGCCCGTGATGACTAAGATGAAATGCCTCGTTTACCAGTCCAGTAAAGTAAATAATAAAGTAAGAGGTCTCCGGTTCTCTACACTCACCATAGGAAACATTTAAACAACAATTATTGTGAATCGACAAAAATGTTTTTTTTTTATTAGGTAATGATTTCTAAAGTTTACGCGACCACTACACATTGAAATAAAACTAGTATTTACTGATTTTATCGCGTATATTTTTTTTTCATTTTATATTCCCGTCATTTTGAGTACTTTACAACACCCATGGTCAAGGGAGGACTAAGGTGTTCAACGTCTCAATGTCATAGTTTACCATGGCTATCTTCAGATTAAAATCATTTATTTTTGGTCTGATCTACGCAGTATGAACTAGACAGATAATAATACATACTATATATCTTGAAGTCTTGCAGTTGTATGCAAGAGTTGCGATTTAATATTATTAATAATAGAATCCCAAACAGGTGGTAGCACCCAGCCATATTTTCTATTGAAATTAGGATGTTTTTTGATTTCAGTAGCCACGCGAATCATCCTTAGAAGTAATAGATGTTCTGTAGCGAAGATTTGTGGTTTACCAAATCTAATGTGATCCTGTACGTGTGCACAGACTACAGACTGGTAAGTCTGTACTTCAGGGGTAATCTCATATAAACATGAAAAAATTCCACTCCTAAGGGTGAAAAAATAAGGGATGAAGTGTTTAATGAAATTATTCAGACGACATTTGAGATTGTGGTATTCCTCAGACCACTCGAAAGGGTAAAAAAAATTGGCCTTTAATAAAAAGTAAAAGCCGACTTAAACCTGAAGTCGGGGCTTTCATACTTCTTTACACATTGTCTTGGGAATATATATCTGGTAAATTAATGATAATTCTTTCATTAATTTACCACATAGATAATGCCTTTCTCAGAGTCACCTGTTACGAATACTCGACGAAGTATCTTCATACACCGTCAACATACAGCAATTAGCTTGAAACGCTCAATTAGTTGAGCAAATGAACAATGCTTGATTAAACAGTTATATTCTATAATTAGGCATTTAAAATAGGGTTGCATACAAACGAATAAAAAATAAAAATCGAATATCAAACAAGACCGAATGAACGGTAAGGAATGATTAGTGGCAACAATAAATTAGTCATGTCCACTGAGACGGCACAGTAAATGTATGCGTGTCTGGAAACAATTCGTTGTTGACAAAAATTAATTGGTGTTCTCTAAAGGGTATACAGTTAACGTATCGCGTATTGACGGCCTAAGGGAATTGACTATACCATTTTGTCCATGAATATCGTACGATTTGACAAGGCGACAAAAATATAGCGAATTCTGTCTAGTGGTGAAATTACTTCATATCTCATAAATTGCCAGATTTAATGCATAGGCCGGTAATGGGTGCAACGGCATAGTTTCGAGACGTCTGGTCATGCGACGGCTAATAAGTTTACCAGGTTTGATGATTTTGGGAATTTTTTTTCAATTTATTTTTCTTTTCTTCATTATTTATTTATGGATATGTCATACGTTTATTAAACATTGTTTAATTTTGTAACCTTTTTATTAATTTTATAAGTTTTCCATTTTATAACTTATAAATTAATAAGCAGTGTTAATTATCTATATCTATACAAATAAATAAAATTTAAGTGTCTGTTTGTAATTTCAAAATTAAAGCGTTTTATTAAATGCATATGAAAGTATAATCGGTACTTATAACAAAAATACACTTTTAAAAATTTTTGTCTGTCTGTTTGTCTGTCTGTCTGTTTGTTCGAGCTAATCTTCGAAACGGGTGGACCAATTTTGATGGGACTTTCACTGGCAGATAGCTGATGTCATAAGAAGTAACTTACGTTACTTTTATTTTAGAAAAATAATTAGGATTCCTCGCAAAAAAAAAACCTAAATTACACGCGGGCGAAGTCGCGGGGACATCTATTAAATAGATAAAATTGATCAAAACCATCTATAATCTATAGATTAGATCGAGTAGATAGAACACGCATCACGCAAAACCTGTGAACTGATTTGAATGGGACTTTCACTGACAGATAGCTGATGTTATAAGGAATAACTTAAGCTACTTTAAAACTCATAAAATCCAATCGCAATAAGTTCCACGCGGGCGAAGTCGCGGGGAACAGCTAGTGTGTTAATATTATATAAAACTAATAATGTTTTTTAAAACATGATAATTTTAACATCACTCTTTTACACAACATTAAAATAAACAATATGTTTATCCTAATAAAAAAAAACTTAAACTAAAAACATAAATTATCATACAGTCCTACTCCCCGCGGTATACATATAAAATAAACATAAACAGTCACGCCTGTCACCCAGAGGGGTAGGCAGAGACTACGGACTTCCACTTGGCACGATCCTGGCACACCTCTCTCGCCTCCTTTACATCCATATATCTACGCATACACGCTCGTCGGTTAAGGGTACTCCTAATTTGGCCCATTTTCAATATATCGCCAATTTGGTCGATAAACCTTCGTCTAGGGCGTCCCTTTCCGACTCTGCCGTTCACTTCTGCAGCATAAATTTGCTTTGTCACTCTTTCTTCGTTCATTCTTTCTACATGACCAAACCACCGAAGCATTCCTTTTTAATCCTGGTCACAACATCATCTTGCAAACCACACTTTCTCTTATCACACTATTTCTCACCCTGTCATTCAGATTCAGCCCTAGCATACTCCTTAATGACCGCATTTCTACAGCATTTATTCTACTCTCATGCTTCTTCTGCCAGACCCAACTTTCACTACCATACATTAAAGTAGGGACTAACACAGCATTGTGAATTGCCAAACGTGCCTTTTTTGACACATTCTGACTCTTCACAATAGCGAGCCCCATTCACTCTATTTCCTGCGTTCACTCGTCGTTCTATATCCTTATCATATCTACCATCCCTACTAAATAAACATCCCAAATATACAAACTCATCCACTTGCTCAATCAACTCCCCTTCTATTCTTATTTCACATAACGTTTTACTTTCTTCTCTTTCAAAAACCATCACTTTCATCTTACTTGCGTTCACTTTCATACCTCTTTCTTTTAATGATCGGTTCATTAAAGTAACCATCATTTGCAACTCGGCCGCCGACGAAGCAAATATGACTTGATCATCGGCGTACAAAAGGCATTTAACGGTTAACTCACCCATTCTCAACCCACATTCTTCAACTTTCAAAGTTTGCAAACAACTGTCCATGAATAGGTTAAACAGCCAAGGGGAAGCTACACAGCCCTGTCTGACACCTTTTTGGATGCCAAACCAGTCCGAGTAGACCCCGTTGATCCTGACACAAGCACTAGAGTCCCTATAAAGAGACTTCAATGCCTGTATCAAACCAGCGCTATATAAAAACCAAATGAGTTAAGTGTTTGCCATAACTCATTCCTGTCCACTCTATCATAAGCCTTTTCCAAGTCCATGAAAGCACAAAAAACTTTCTGGTTTTTGGCCAAATACTTCTCCGCAATCATGCGCATGGAAAATACTTGATCCGTACACCCCATTCCCTTTCTAAATCCAGCTTGCACATCCCAAATTTATCCATCAGTTTCTTCCATAACTCTTTCAATTAACACCTTAGCATACAGTTTACCCACAATGCTAAGCAAGCTGATACCACGGTAGTTTTTACAGTCCTGCTGTGACCCTTTTCCTTTATATATTGGTACTATAACGGCTTTGCACCAGTCTTCCGGTACCCGCTTCAGTTCCAACATAAATTAAACAAGGTGTACAGCAGGTCTGCCACCACTCCTCTCCAGCCCTTAGCATTTGAGTGATACTCTATCATATCCGGCTGCCTTACCTGCTTTCATGCCTTTCATTGCTTTTATTATTTCATCTACACTTATCTCCTACCTCCCTCTCTCCACTTCTTTCAATTTCTTTTCACTTAATTCAGACGACTCTTCACTCATAAACACGCTTTCAAAGTATTCCTTCCATCTCTTTAAATTCGAAACTTCATCATTCAGCATACAGCCATTCTCGTCTCGTATAGCATTCATTCTAGGCTGTTTTGAATTTCCCCTAGCAGTTCTTACGATTTTCCAGAACATTTTAATATTTGCCTGGAAGTTATCAGATATCCTTCTATCATTCTTATCCGTTCTTTCTTGCTTTTTCCTTTCAACAACTTCTTTTACTCTCTTATTTATAAGTCTAAAGTCTGCCTTTTTTCTTTCAATCTCATCATTCATACCGCCAGAATTACCAGCTTTGGTTGCCAGTAAATCTAGCCATGCTCTTCTTTGCTTCAACTTCCATCCGAATCTCATCATCCCACCACCACGTATTATTTTTCCTTTCATTCGTTCTCTTACTTACACCACATACTTCGGTGGCTGCATCCACCAAAACTTTCTTAACATTATTCCATACAGTCTTCAGGTCTAAATCATTCATACATATTTCATTCAAACCATTTATATTCTCTCTCAGTCTACATTTATACTTCTTTCACACCTTCATCTTGTAACCTCTCTGTTCTTATACGCTGTAACGCAGTGGTAGACACAGCTGTCCGATGCCGCCAACGCCTGAATAGACCATTAATTCGGCATAAGACCAAGTAATGATCCGTCCTACGTTGGATCCCCGGTAAACTCTTGTATCTACCACTGCGCTCCGCATTCTTTCATCCACAATTATGAAATCTATCATGCTTCTATCATTACCTCTTTCCATGTATACATGTGAATCCTCTTATGGCGAAAGAAAGTATTCGTCACAAAGATTATTTTCCTCACATACGGCGAGGAGGTCTTCACCATTCTCATTTACACTTTCATCGCCAAACATTCCTAATATCCTTTCATAACCAGACCTCTTCACCCAACCCTTCCATTAAAATCTCCTAACATAATGATATTTTCATTTCCCTTACATTTCATCAACACCATCCTTACCATGTCCCAAAACTGCTCTCGGATATAAGTGGGCTTAGACATGTCTGGGGCGTACACCCCTAGCACAAACAACTTCTTTAAGCCCACTTTCATTCGTATCCACATCAGCCTTGGGCTTACACATTCATACTCTTTCACACATTTTCACACATCCCCGCGGTATAGTGCCAATAATACTGGAAACGAGGCATTCCATCTTAGTCCTCACGGGTGACAACGCATCTGCATTTTGATTCGTAATCGAAGATGGATGTAGCTGTCTATGGACCACAGCAACCATTTACCATCAGGTGGACTGTGTGCTCGTATGGCACCCTTATCATATAAAAAAAAACTGTGACATTCAAATAAAAAGGCACTGATTTAAAGCGACTGTTGAATATTGTAGAATTGGTAAATTAAAAATTACAAAATGTATGTTCTTTAACAAGTTCAGCAGTGAAAACTGAGCAGTAAACTAAATAGAAATGATTCGTAAAAAATATTTAAATGGGCAGTTAAATAAATTTTGAGCAGTAATATGACTGAATGGGCAGTTCTTAGTGGGCAGTTAAAAATCGGAATAAGTCGGTAAGAAATCTCTTCTAAACAGTTTTAAAAAATGAGGCGGTAAAATGTATTCCTTGTTAATTTCAGCGTGTAAAGTAAAAATATAATATAGTTTGTTACGTACGGAAGTTATGACTGTATGATATGACTATGAAAGGAATAAATAGCTTCTAACCTATGTCAACTGAAGGTATTTCTGGGTGCTCAAGTATTTCTGGGTGGTAAAAAATAACAACCCTCTGCCCTACTACTACTGAAAGTATTTCTGGGTGCTCAAGTATTTCTGGGCACGACAAAAGCTACAATAATATACTGGAGAACACACATTCACGCAAGAAGTGCAACCAAAGCGAATGCATAAAAATTTGTACATCATGCGATTTGACACTTGACAGAGAGTACAGACTTTAAGTCCCGCCCCTTTCACGGAAGATTGCGATGTACGGGTATTACCGCTCACCGTGAACTGCTTAAACTATTTATGTAACTGCCCATTCCATCATTTTACTGGCCATTGATTTATTACACTGATTGAATAATTTTTGAACCTGAATAGTAGAATGAAATAACCGCTAAATTTTCTTTTTATTACTGGTCATGTTTAACTGCTGTAGTAATTTACCAACCACCAGAAAATTACCAGATACAGATAATTACCAATATCTGCCCATTAATTTTTTCAACTGATTATAATAGCATACCTAATGTTTAAGTAACAGTTGTAAAAATTATTACCCAAACGAAAATCATGCTAAGAGTTTTGCATGCTCTTCTTAGTAGCCTCCGAACGGCTTTCCATCTTGATGAACGTGGAAGAACCCACATAGCTGGCCCGAGGTGGTCGTTCCCAGTGGATTCGGCGAGTCCACTCCCGAATTGTGAACTGCGACGGGAGGAGTATTCTTCCCCTTTCCTGCCGCAGCCGAAGTGAAGTCGCGGGAGAGGAGGAGTATTGGTAAGGCAAAGCGCTACTCACTCTATCCTCCGTGACTCTGGCAGGACCGTACCTATAATGCGGTAGTGGTAGGACCGCGGAGGATATAAGTAACGGCACGCCGCTCTCCCTATCTTCTGCGGTGGAAACGTAGTCGGCGGCGGAGACTGACAATGAGATCATCTTTTTTTTCAAACGTAAGCTTTTCCTGACCTTCACGTAATGAATTGCGCAGGTAGAGATGGTGGTCGTAAAGGAAGGCGCTCTTGTATTGGCTGTCAAAATGCGGCTGGCACTGATTCGGCTGCAGAGATTTTTCTGGGCAATAGGAACCCTTTTTGTCTAGAAGTCCGTTTGGGTAGGTATCACCCTCTTACCTATTTCTGCGCCAAATAGCAGTATACCGCTTGCACTGTAATATTCTGGTCTTAAGGGTATAGAGAGCGAGTACAATTACTTGCTATGAGAAATAACATCTCAGTCCTCAGAGGCTATAACACATCTGTAGCATTTTTTGTTTATAGAAAGCGTTCCCGTGGTCCCGCCGATATGCGATGCAGGTTGGCCTCTAAGGGCATTTAGTCGGTGCGAGTACGAGTACTTCCCCCTACTCGTACTTTAACCTACAATATGCGTAGACATGTCCCCATAAAAATAAATGAAAAAAAAGCTTTACTCAACGGTCAATCTATCATCATCATCATCATCATTATTAAAGCCATTCACAAGTCCACTGCTGAACATAGGCCTCCCCAAAGGAATGCCACAAAGCACGGTCCTGACCTACCTGCATCCATCGACTTCCTGCTTATCTTACCAGGTCGTCACTCCATCTAGTAGGGGGATGCCCTACACTTCGTCCGCCGGTACGAGGCCGCCACTCGAGAACCTTTTTTCCCCATCGGTTGTCGGTTCTTCGAGCTATATGGCCGCCCCATTGCCACTTCAGATTACTAATCTGTTGGGCTATGTCGGTCAGTTAGGTTCTACTGCGGATATCCTCATTTCTAAGTTTATCACGCAGAGAAACTCCGAGCATAGCCCTCTCTATAGCTCGCTGAGCGACCTTGAGCTTTCTCATCCGGCCAGCAGTAAAGGACCACGTCTCAGTTCCATAGGTCATCACTGGCAACACGCACTGGTTGTACAGTTTCGTTTTCAAGTTTTGAGGTATACCTGACGAGAAGATGTGCCGTAATTTCCCAAACGCTGCCCAACCGAGTTGAATCCGTCGATTGACCTTTGGTGCTAAAGCCTTTTCGGAAACCGGCTTGTTCGGGAGGCTGGAAGTCGTCGTTAATGACTCTCGAAAACAGCACGTAGACGCGGCTCAGAAGGGAAATCGTTCTGTAGTTCCTCAAGAGAGCGTTGTCGCCTTTCTTGAAGAACAAGACCACCGCACTTCTGCTCCACGCCTCCAGTGTGATGCCACCATGGAGGACGGAATTAAAGAGCTTCTGAAGGACTTCATGTACCGGTTTTCCACCCGCTTTCAGAAGCTCCGCTGTAATTCCATACTCACCTGGGGCCTTGCCGTTTTTAAGGTGCTGGATAGCCATTCTAATCTCGTTCAGACTGACGTCCGGGATATCATCGGAATAGTGTCGTATAAGACTCGCTCTTGGATCGTTACTCACACTTGCGTGTGGCTCCAACGATGATGTGTACAGCTGCCCATAGAACCTCTCAATCTCACTCAAAATCTTAGGTGTCCCGGAAACGACGCTGCCACACTCGGTCTTCAACTTCAACAGTTGGCTCTTTCTGGCATACAGATCTCTAGCAAAGACTTTGGAGCCTTGGTTCCGCTTGATCGCTTCTTCAATACGAGCAGTATTAAAATTGCGTAAGTCCCGCCGCATGCATTTGGAGATCTGTCTGTTCAGTTGCCTGTATGCTGTCAAATCTACTGAAGAATGCAGCTTCATATCCCGTCTAACAGCCATGAGATTAATAGTGTGATCGGAGAATTTTTGTGTTCTTCTGCGACGGGTCTTGCAAAATTTAGCTCCGACCGCATGGACAGTTTCCACGAGCTTGTCATTCATATCGTCCAATGCATTGCAATCTTCTAGACACTGAAAACGGTTTCGTAGCTCGAGCTGAAAGGTTTCGGGACTTTGGATTAGAGCACGAGGACGGAGCGTTGACTTCATTAGACGTGACCTCTCCAACTTAACGTTTAGGTTCAGTGTGCCTCTCACCATTCGGTGATCGCTGCCGGTTTTCACCCTCGCGATCACTGAGACATCACTGAACAGTTGTCTTCTGGTCGTCATAATGAAGTCAATCTCATTTTTTTCGAACCGTCGGGGCTCGACCAAGTCCACTTCCTGTGGGGCCACTTCTGGAAGAAAGAGTTCATCATAAAGAGTCCCTCTTTCTCCATGAAGTCGGCCAGCTGCTGGTTTCTTGGGTTCCGTTGCCCTATTCCGAAATACCCTACTTTCAGCTCACCATTCTCTCTTGTGCCTAATTTTGCGTTGAAATGGCGGGTAAGAATACTCACTACCCCATATCTTCCCGTAGGTGTCGTAAGAGGCGACAGAGGGAAACTGAGGCAGAGGATGGGCAGCAGCATCTTTCTGATAACAGCAAAACAACAATAAAAAAACTGCGGTTGCCTACCCGCTCGCCAAGCGTGGCAACTATGGCAATATACCCCCCCATGATAGTAACGAAGAGGCGGCCCCCAGTCCCCGGCGGCCCCGCTATTCCTGGCTTCGGTGGCGACCATGGTAACGGCGGGGCAGGGGGAGCTAAGAATTTTCGGTGGAGGTTCGGTTGCCACCTACGATGACTCGACCTGGCAACATATAACGCACGCACCCTGAGGACTGACGAGAAGATCCTGGAGCTGGAAGAAGAGATAGACAAGTTGCGCTGGAATATTATAGGATTATCCGAGGTCCGAAGAGAGGGGAAGGACACTGTAATCCTCGAATCCGGCAACTTTTTCTATCACCGGGAAGGCAATCATCTGTCCCAAGCAGGTGTCGGATTTATCGTCCACAAATCTCTCATTAACAACGTTGTAAAGATTGGGAGTGTGTCGACGAGGGTTGCGTACCTTATACTCAGAATCATGTCATGCAGGTTTACGCACCAACCTCGGCACACCCCGATGAGGAGGTGGAGGAAATGTATGAGGATATCTCTAGAGCCATGCATTCCTCCAAAACCCACTATACGGTGTTAATGGGAGACTTCAACGCAAAACGGTCAATCTATACATATAATCTGTAGAAAATTCGTTTCTCTAATTTTAATATATTCTTGAAAAATCAAGTGCATGGGACTAAATAAAAGATACTGAAGCCAAAGTAGTGCGTTTTAGAATTTTTGTCTTTCTGTCTGTGCAGTCACACCCCAACCTTCTATCGCTGATATTACTAGATAGTATAGTTTTGGCTTTCACAGTTTTAATGTAATAATAGCGCCATCTACTTTCTGTTAAATAAATTAATGATAAGTAAATGATAAAATTACATTTTAGAATGCTACTGAATACTTATTCGTGCACCATCAAAAATTGTCACACTTAAAATATCCAGACTGGTGGTCATTATCGCGATGATTTACCGCAATTACCACGTTTGGCATAAATGACTAACGACACATTACGTACTGACTTACCACACCTAGATGTCTGAGTAGTTAAAAAATGTCGTGGAAATGTGAAAAACGTTAATACGCATTGAAGCATTGCGACATACCTATTCTTTTCTGCCCAGAAAGCACTATAGGTATTGAGAAGCCCTGTGCATAGTAGTGAAAAGTATGTAAGCTGCTACATTACTTTTTTACCTTTAAAGAGACTTATAAATCGGTTTGTCATTGAAGATAGCTTTCATATTTTTAGACAAATGAAGATTTTATTTCCAGTCCTGCTTTCATAGGTCACATGAGTACAACAAAAGAATACAAAGGGTGGACTTAATGCCTTGAAGCTTTCACTAAAAACCCATGGAGTGGTGAGAATTTGACGTAGATGTGGCAATATAGAACAAAAGAACTCAAAACAAAAATGATATATATATACTAATAAATAAATACATACTAATAAATAAATTATACATATATGACCTATACATAAATATATATAAATATATAAATATACATATTTAAATGCATATATAATTAGTACATACAAATGACTATAAATATATGTGTCTGTTTAGCAATACATATTAAATGGATGAATTATGTAAAATGCGTTGTCTACAATAGATGAATACGGATCAACTTTTTAAAAGCGTACTTATTGGGGGCTTTTCTAATATCATCGCGCAAGGAGTTCCAAAGGTGTGTAGCCTGAACTGTGAAGGAGGTGCCATAGAACTCGGTGAAGTGAACACGAATACAGATTTTACTTAAACAAAGGTTTATTTTATTTTAATTGTCAAAGGCGGTAATCAACTGATCCAAACGAAAATTTCATAGAACATAATAAGCAGTATTATATATTTTAGCATATATATTAATTGCAATTTGAAGTGTCGACTTACCACGTTCTCGGCGGTGAAAAAAAACCTGCATATCTAAGAAGTTTCCCCGTTGAGGTGATCCCACGTTGGGGTCAGCGCAGCGAACACTTTTTTGGCCCAAAACTCTCTGTGGCCCGTGCCCAGTAGTGACATGTATGTAGGCTGCTACTTTTTAGTTTTGATGGGGCAACCAAGCAGTTTTAATTTTATTCATATTTTCGGAGATGTTACTTTTGTTTTCACTCTACCGTAAATACTAAGGTTAGCAAAGATTCGAAATTTTTTCGAATCTTTCATTGTCAAATAGGGTGGATATTTGCTGTAGTTGCCACGCTTGGCTGGCGGGTTGGCAACCGCAGCTTTTATTATTTTGAACTGTTGTCAGGAAGATAATGTTGCTCATCTCCTGTGTGTGTTCCTCTGTCGCCTCTTACGACACATACGGGACGATATGAGGTGGCAGATTCTCTTTCGCCGCCACAACAAGACGAACATTTTTTCTACTCCCATTCATAAGTGTAGTTCTTCCCACGTTCACTGTGAATAGAACTTAATTTGCAATAATACTAATCTTAAGGATTTTATCGCGTTTAGTTTTAACTTTTTTAATTCTAGACGTTTCGGGCTCTTTATAGAACTCATGGCTACAGGATCAAATGAGGTGCTGGTCCTGAAGTTCTAATTAACGAAGACCACCATCAACTTTATATTAATAATGTTTGGTCCGATTGCTGTCTATCAGATCTGATACAATGGTTGGGACGATACTGAACATGTCATTTTTCAGACTTCCCAGAGCGTAAAAGAGCGATGTGTCCTTTTACGCGGGTTTTTATGGAACTTTCATACAAAGTTGTGTAAAAAAAACCCGCGTAAAAAAGTTAAAATAAAACGTAATAAGATCCGTAAAATTTGTTGTATGGTATTCATCATTAAAGAACTGAATTTATTAAATTTTGAAGTCAACTTGAATGTAAATTTTTTTTATGGTGGCAAGCAATATTAAATAAATGAATGAAATATCGCAAATAAACATTATACCGTTAATTAATAGAAGCCAATGAAATCATCATTATTTTGTTAAAACTAAATTAACTTTATTTATGAATGTAAAAAGTAAAATGTTATAAATAAAGTAGTAGTTAATTTAGTTAGTAATTTTATAAAGTTACTCAGAAAGTGCGTTCTAAAGAGACTCTTATTTTTTTTTCGAAAGAAGATTAAGAAGAAATAGTACATTCTTACAAAACTTCACATACATAGCTCATTCAACGAGAATCCTAATGGTCCAAATAAAAAACAAATCAAAGATGATGTTTTTTTTTACTTTTCTAAGCCATCGCTTTACTACTATCCCAAATGATTTTAAATGAAAAATGAAGAATGAAGGAAGCAATAAGTTGCTAGCCCATGGCTTACACAATTACAAACGTAATAACCCTTATCGTGCCTTGCCTAGCCTGCCTTTTACGACAACATGGCCAGGCAAGTAACACACTTGTTCAATTATTTTTTGTTATAAGCACATAAACGTGGGACATTTAAGTATCTGAACAACGTGGCATAGTTAAATAATAATAATATTTTATTATTAAGTATAAAACAGGAACAAAACATTGTGTGGCTAGGCTTAATAATTACAATTTGAATATCAGATAAATGTGAGATAGTACTCATAATGGCTGAACGGGGATGAATGCTAACGAGAATAAATAACTACATAAATTCCGCAAAGCCCAACGTACTCGTACGCTGTCTGAATAAGCGATGTTATTGAATTTTATTTCAATTGTCACCATTTTTATTGTAATTTTTCTTAATTTGTTTTTCATAAAATTAAAAGGACAAAAGAACTTGATGATAAGCGGCTACTGCAGTCCACGGACACCAGCAACCACCTCTTTTCATAGGAGTGGGGGCAAACGAGCATGCAGCTTACCTGATATTAAATGCCTACTGCCGCCCATGAATAACTGCAACACCAGGGGAATTGTAGGTGCGTTGCCGGCCTTTTAAAATGGAGTAAGCTTGTTTCTTATAGATCC
This sequence comes from Parnassius orleans, assembly GCA_029286625.1. Taxonomy (NCBI): domain Eukaryota; kingdom Metazoa; phylum Arthropoda; class Insecta; order Lepidoptera; family Papilionidae; genus Parnassius; species Parnassius orleans. The sequence goes on along the minus strand of JAGSMP010000501.1, from coordinate 96,170 downwards.
CTAAGTGGCATTGGATAAGAAAAATCTCTTGCGGTTGCCGATCCACAAAGAAGTCGTATGAGGAAGAAAACTTCTGGTAAATCGCACAGTGGTGGACCGCCAAGCATCCAGATGGTAGATGGTATCGCGAATTCAGTCGCGATATGCGATGGTGGAATTTGGCGGCTGGAATTAATCCGAACAATTCCTCTGATCAATCCCCGTGATAAAGGCGACAGAAAATGCAAAGGGATGCATCATCTCTTGGGAACGCCAGTGAATCGAGCTGAACAGAAAGAACTCGTTCGTCAATGATTTGGGCCGTTCTTTGCTGAATGCGGTCAAATGGAAATAACTTGCACTGGTGTGCCCTGGCCTAGAGATAAGAACAGTATTCAATGTGAGGCCGAGCGTCTTGTAAAGTTGCAAGTGGTGTGCTAGCATGAAATACTGTAAATACTGTAATAAATGAAATACCCAGACGAATTCCTAGGCAAAAAAGGGACCAACCAAGCAGTAAATATAACAATTATAATAATTTTCTGAGGTTTGTTTATACAGATTTATAAAATGTTACAAATACTCGCAATTTTTAACTCTTTTATACATTACATATTGACTGTGTAGTGGCGTGATGAACGTGTAGTAGCGGTGTAAGAATATCCACTACCCAATATAATCCCGCGGATGTCGTAAGACCCGACAGACGGAAACTGAAACAGGAATGGGGCAGTAGAATCTTCCTGATTACAACTAAACAAAAACAAAAACTATAAAAAACTGCGGTTGCCAAACCGCTTGCCATGCGTGGCAACTATGGTCACGCTTGGCAAACGGGCGTATGATGCAATTTATGGGGCATGGAGGCGATCACCTTATTCCCAGGGGTTATTTTCATTCATGTATTCCTTGATATTATAATAACCCTTTTTTTACAGTTTTTCTTTAATAAAACTTTTAAACTTGTTTCTTGACAAACTTTGAACATGTTCTGGGATTTTGTTGTAAAAGGGTATACATTGCCCAATAAATGAATTACTGATTCTGTGGAGTCTAGTAACTGGCATTACAAGCTTATGTTAGTTCCTAGTGTTTAAAGTGTGAACATCCTTATTCTTATTAAAGCTATTTATGTTTTTATGTACATTACATTTTCATAAATATCTTGCGATGCCAAAAGTAAAGAAAGTAACTAAAAGAAACAAATCTAGCTGTCTCAACATCTGTGAGACTTCTAATCTTTCTTACAGCATATGCTGCAGAACTAAGTCTGCTTGCTAATTTATATATATATGGGAGCCCCATTGAACAATAGTAATACCAAGAAAAACAGTGGTATCCACAAGACTCAACGGAATAATAACTATGATAAACATTCAAATAACTCACGGTATTTGAATGTTTAACATTGGGTATTGTATATTTAATACATTTTGCCTTGTTGCCGTTTAAGAGAAAATCGTTGGCGTTAAACCAATGTACTAATTTAGATAGAGCATTTTATACATCGTCATAATTTACTGACAGTCGTTTGAGTTTGAAAATTAAAGAGGTATCATCAGCAAATAATACTATATCGTGATGGTCGTTCCTCCGGATCGGAGGTGATACTACCGATCCGTAGGAACCTTCACCATTGATCACGACTGTTTGAGTCCTGTTACTAAAATGTGAAATATTAAGTCTAATCATAATATTTTTGTCACCGTAATATTGTAGTTTCCTGATTAATGTTTCATAATGAACACAATCGAAAGTCTTGGAAAGATCACAAAGAAATACCTAAGGCATCTTGTGAATTCTCCCAAGCATTAAAAATATAAGCTCAACACTGACGTCTGACGTCGTCTGACGTCGAGCGACCCCTTGTAAAACGAAATTAGTTTTTATGGAGTAACTTATTTGTATAAAAAAATTTAACAATTGATTCAAAATTATTTTTTGAAGAACTTTACTAAGAGGTGGTAGAACAGAAAAAGGTCTAAAATTAGCGGGGTCCAATGTGCTACCAGATTTAAATAAAGGTTTAATATGTTTTTTAATATGTTTCATTAAATCAGGAAACACACCAGAATTGATACAATTATTAAAAATAATAGTAAGATGAGGTGCAATTAAATCTATTATGGACGCAACAACTGTAACGGAAATCTCCCATAAATCTGCGGTTTTCTTTATATTAATGGTATTGAAGTATTTTACAATATCTTGCAGTAGTACTTTTTCAAATCTAAATTCTTTTAAACAGGTATTAACATTCTGTTTGAGTAATGACTCGGCGACAGTTGGAGAAGTTTTCAATGACTCTGTTGTCAAGATATGAATATCAGTGAAATATTTCTCAAACACCACTGTGACTTCTTGATTTGATTTAGTGTGTTAATATGAAATTCCTAATAGCCTGTATTTATACTGGCTCTTTTTACCCTGCAAGCACTCAAGTGCTAGCACTGATTTGTGGCGGCAGAAATACGTTAGAGGATGTATTAACAAGTACGAACTGAGACGTACTTCTAGTTTGAAAAGAAGTCCTACCACCTAGTAGTTTCTTATTAGCTTGTTATGATTTCCATGATATTAACCAAAAATAAACCCAGCTGCACTTTTACAAAGTTTACTTAGTTTACAATTATTATTCTTCATTTTACTTCACATATACAAAATTATTCTGTACTAGCTGTTACCCGCGGCTTCGCCCGCATGGTCACTGGGAAATAAACTATCCATTGCTTTTTGAATTGAAAGAAAAATGAGTTTTATAGATTTGTCAGAGATGCAGCCATTAAAAGGAAACTGAGCAAAATTGATTCGTCAGCCTATTTAAATGTTTTGAAACGCAGCGTATAGGAAAGCATGAAAATAGCTTTATTCCAAATGGAAATGGGATATTTTTTTAATTAAAGGAAACTGAGTATAATTATCCGTCAGGTATGCAGACTTTTGAAAAGAAACTGAGCTAAATTGATTCGTCAGAGATGCAGTTTCCTGAATTGAAAGGAAACTGAGCCAAATAAAAGATCCGTCAGAGATGCAGCCTTTTGAGTTGAAAGAAAACTGAGCTTAATAGGTCCGTCAGAGGTGCAGCGTTTGGAATTGAAAAGAAACTGAGCTAAATAGGAAATTTTGAATTGAAAGGGAAGATCTGTGGGAATTCTGATTAATTGATTGTGGGTATTTTGGAAAAAAAACTAACTGAACTCTATTTTAAGACGCTACTGTACATAATGTTATATGTTTTTCCATTCGGGGAAAGAATTTGGAGATTCTGGGCATTTGACACACGCGAACATGCTACATACAGCTGACCATGAGAGAAGCACAGTTTTTCTAAGTTGACCCCCGCTACCTGTAACGTTTGCCCTTGCGCTTTATTAATTGTCATTGCAAAACTGAGCTTAATAGGGAACTGCAACCTTTTGAATTGAAAAGGAAGATCTGAGGGAATTATAGGGATCCGTGGTATAATAACATTTTCACCTTTTCCTACGCCTGTCAAAATTGTAGCACCGATTATGTTCCGTCCAAGATGTGTCACACGCAGCCTTGTCCGTTACATAACCGAGGAGCATCTATATTTCGCATTAGCATGACTGGGACGCCTAATTTTAATTGAAGCTATGTGAGGGCACACCTGACAACTCTAGAAATTTAGAAACTCTACGGGATATGAAGTGCTGTTCTGTGTCCATAACTGTGTCTACTGACAAATACTCTGTTATTTCTCCTGCTACTTCGCTTAATATATCTGAATTTATTTTGTTAACGTTCTCATTTTTTGGTGCAAGAATCGCCCTTTCACATAACCATTTGTCTTCATGCATGTTGTTCGTTAAATCTGAATAAACGCTCGCAATTAATTCGGAATGACTCTGTACTAAATTACAAAAATCTCTCGTCAATTTAACGCAGCCCTCAGCATCCGTTTCCAACCGCCCATCGCCAATTTTTAATAGTGTGTCAGCATAGTTTCCAGCATTGATATCATTATACAAATGCACTCTCATATTCGTAGTTAAACTGAATTTTGTCACCTTGTTCCATAAAATAGACGACTTGAGGCATGCTTTAATTCCATCTGCAGGTATGCCCTTTTGAATGACAGGTAAAGTTCGGCGAAAGTCACCAGCCAGTAAAACCACCATTCCTCCCATTACATCGGTATTGCTGCGCAAATCCTGGAGCGTTCGATTTAGTGCTTCTACAGCTTTTTTATGCGACATTGTACTTTCGTCCCACACTAAAAGTTTGCATTGTCCTAGCATTATACCTCGTGCACTATTTTTGCTAAAGTTGCAGATCGCCGATTCTTCCTGGGCTAGATTTAGAGGGAGTTTTAAAACAGAATGTTCAGTGCGGCCCCCGCTTAGCAGCGTGGCGGCTATACCGGAGGAAGCTACGGCCACAGAAATGTTTTTATCTTTTCGTACTTCCGCTAATAATAAATTTAACAAAAATGTCTTCCCAGTTCCTCCAGGGGCATCTAAAAAGAAAAGTGCACCATTTCCAGATTCAATTGGCCTAATACTTTGTCAAAAACTCGTTTTTGTTCGGGAAGCAAGTGGGGTACAAATTCGGCTACTTGCTGCTGCAAAGCTGGTATATTGTAGTTTGTTTCACGTATAATTTCATCACTTAGTTCATTTTCGGTTGTTCGCTGAGTGCTTATCATTCCAAAGTCGCTTAATTTTTTGCCTACCATTGCCATTATTTTATCTTAAATTTTTCCAAGTGCTTCATTATAAATGTGTTCATTGTATATCATGTTCGCGTGTGTCTGCTGTAACCTTCGCAAAATATCTTCCGCCATGTACTCTTTATATTTGTCCCACAATTTATGTGCATTAGATAGCCCGCAAGATGATATGAGAGTTGCATAAAGATCCCTAATTTTGGCTGGTGACTGGCACTGCACAGCTTCCTCCATGGTTTCATCCCAGTGATTACCGTTTTCTAAAAGATGCAGAGCTTCACATGCTTCTCTATAAGTTGCGCATTCCTGACCGTTGACAGTTTTAAGGTCTTTATATCCTGTAGGACCCCGAACATGGTGCAGCAGCAATCGTAAACAGAAACATTCAAAATTAGTTACATCGACGGTATACACACACCAAGGGCATCTGATGACTTTATACCGGGCCAATTTGCAACAGGCGCGCCTTGAATACGACGTTTCCTCCTTCCTAGATGTGTTCCAAGTATAATAGCGGGGACTTCAGAATATAACAACGTTTTGCAAAGGGGTCGGTTTGACAAAGTTGAAAGAAGGCTGTTAGTGTAGTTTTTGGCGGTGATGCAATTCTTTCTTGAAAATTTCTTTCGAAATTATACACATTCGAAATATACACGCCCTCCATTTTCTAAGTGCACAGCAAGGTGAGTAACTGTTGGGTGCCTTTCGTGTAAAGGGAAGCCAAGGAGACGCCACGCTGCCTCGTTATTGCTGACATAACGCCCTGCTTGAAAGGTCTGTACTTCATTAACGGGATTTGCCTCACCTTCACTCCTGAGATTAAATATTGCTTGGTCGCTTCCTTTATTTATGTACTTACAGATATACTTGATTGCGCGGACAGAGCTACATGCTTCTACATTAATGTGGGCATTAAACATTTTACATAGAATGGACGAATATGGGACAATCCAGCTGTTATCTAAGGTTTCGAACGCTCTAGAGCGAGATTTGATTGTAACTTTCCTGCCACCATCTTCGGGAGCTCTGCGTCTGTATAAAGGGTAGCCATTGTCATTGTGCACTGTTTCTTTTAATAGCTGTTTAGGGAATTTCTTTGTACATTTTCCTTCTTTCATACATGACGATATTGAATTTCGTGCTCCACATGGACCGTGAATCATATTTCGGACGATGGTATCATACAATTCTTTATCTTGCTCAGGATCCCGAATCTCGGCGCTTATTATGTCGTCTATTTGGCTGGGCCGCAACTTCTCTTTAAGCCATATTAGAATATGGGCATGCGGTAATCCTCTCTTTTGCCATTCAATTGAATACATGAAGCACTGCACCTCTTCGAAAATTTTCCCTTTGTTAATTACATACATTAATTTATGTACTTTTAATCTAAATACTCTAGCAACTTAATCGTGTCTGTCAGTACTTTTTTGGCCCGGCATTAGCCTCGGTTATTTCTTTCCATGTGGGATTGCAAGTAAAAGTAACAAAAGATCAGGTCTTCCGTAAGTTCGTACATAGGCGAATGCGTCTTGTGTGTACTCATGTAGGTAGCGGGGACTGTTAACGAATGATGAGGGCAGAATTACCATTTTACCTAAATCTCAGGGGTTTACATTGGCGTCGCTAGAAACCGCATCTTGTAAATGTATATAATTCTCAACGCGCAGCTTTTTTTTATTTAAAGATATATAACGAAGTCGTTCACTTTCTACCTTCACATACATGTCTACCAAAAATTGATGAAATAATTGTCTACACCGGGCTAAGAGGTTAAATTCATTTTCTCGCAACATCATATGATACGCATAAAAATCCATACATGATACTTTTTTGTTCGGAGTAGGCTCCTTTGTGACCGGGTTAATGAGTGGAATTTGAAAATGATAACCCTCTTGTCCTTTGCAATAAATCAATGGGTATTGCAGAGCGTCATAAAACTTGTGTGTATCGGCTACCCGTTACAACGTATCATCACGTGCTCGCAAGATAATGTCTCGTGAAGAAAATTGATCACCACTAATTACGGCTGCTATTTCGTTTATCAAAGGTGCATTGTAGCGCCTTTCATGCTCTCCTCGAGGGGTCAGATCTGCGTGAATGACGACTTTATAATCCTCTTCAGGTAGGTTTTCTAAAGCAGTTTTAAATGTTTTGACTAAAATGTTACGTTCATGCAAGAATCTTTGAATTTTGAACACTGTGTCTCTCTCAACTCCCTGGATAAGTTGGCAGCGACGGTCTACCTCAATTTTTCGTCACCCATAAAATATACTTGTAAAAATTTATGCTGTTCGTTTTCAGCTGGAAAAAGTGAACCTATGCTATGATAAATTTGCCCTTGCACCGTAAATGTAGGCGAAAATCCCGGTATTATTATTTCCCGGTCAACTCCGAAGGACGTCATTTGAAAGCATGAGTTATATTTCCGGATCCTGTTTAAAAAGCGCCGTGACTCATTAGCATCATATAAAAAGAGAGTTTTCAAAAGTTCTTCTGGTTCCCCAAGTAACAGAAGAGACACTTTGCCATTGGAACAGCACATGCCTGCGGTCTCATCTTTCCATTTTAAAGCGCTGCAAAATCGACACGCCTTGTCCATCAGTCTGATAACAACTAACCTGTGATTTTTATAATCAATCAACTGATCATAATTGAATGCTGCGTCATTAAAAACCGACCAATTGTTTCTTTGAAAATTTTGTCGACGTTCAGCTTGGAGTTGTGCATTTGCATCTCTTCGCGCCTGTGTCTGTTCTAGTGTTTCAGATGCCCTTATAGTAGATTGACGTTCAGCTTGCTCAATGAGTCTGTGTTGAGTTTCATCAGGTGTTTCCGCGGCTCTTAAGGCGGCCTGACGTTCCGCTTGTTCGAATAGCCTTTGCTGACTTTGAGCAGGTGTTTCAGTAGCTTTTAAAATAGATTGACGCTCTGCCTGTTCAAGACGCTTTTGCTGACTTTGATCAGGTGTTTCAGTAGCTCTTAAAGTAGCTTGACGCTCTGCCTGTTCAAGACGCCTTTGCTGACTTTGAGCAGGTGTTTCAGTAGCTCTTAAAGTAGCTTGACGCTCTGCCTATTCAAGACGCCTTCGCTGACTTTGAAAAGGTGTTTCAGAAGCTCTTAAAGTAGCTTGACGCTCTGCCTGTTCAAGACGCCTTTCCTGACTTTGAGAAGGTGTTTCGGAAGCTCTTAAAGCAGCCTGACGCTCTGTCTGTTCAAGACGCCTTTGCTGACGTTGAGAACGCGTCTCAGATACTCTAAAAGCAGCCTGACGCTCTGCTTGTTCTTGCCTTCTCAGCTCAGCATCTTCTAAAGATTCTAGCGATCGAGCTAATCTTTTCGCTTATCTTTGAGAAGATACTCTTGAAAGGCTGGACTTACGTTTGCGAGGCATTATGAAGTAAGAAAAAACCTATTTATAAAAAAACGTTAAAATACCTAAAAGGAATTAAATTTCCTTTTAAATATTTTTTTAAAAGCAAATCCAAAATATCTAAAAGGAATAAATATTCCTTTTAAATATTTTTTAAAATAAAAACAACAAAACCAATTCAAGACACAACACGAATCCGAAAACGATAGCCAAAAAAAATCGAATCAACTTAAACCAAATCACAAAACAAATCGCAGAAAACGAAATCGAAAGCAGTAGTCAATATAAATATAACCAACGAAAAAAGAAGTAAGTGTGTAGGTACCGTATACACTATCTATACTATTAATATTCCTTTGAAATATTGTTAAACAACCTATAACAACGAAAACAAATTCACGATTCTAAATAAACAAAATCCAATATCAAAGCCAGAGTCTAAATATGTATAAAGGAATACCAACCAAATCAACAAAACCGATCCAAGAAAATACACAAATCCGAAAATGAAAGCCAATATAATTCCATTTATAATATTAGTATGGATTCAACCTTAACCAAATCACAAAGCAAATAACAAACAACCGAAATCGAAAGCAGGTAGTCGAATAAGCTACGAAATAGAAACAATTTAAGCGTATAGGTACCGTATGCACTATAAGTTGACGCGCGGCTCAACGGCGGGAGTTAAGTACATGTCAGGAAACATTTCGTTACCGCGTTTTAAAAACCTAGTAATGACATCTAGCGGAATCAATTTAAACTATGTATACGTTAGTTAATAAGAACTCTCAAAAAAAATTTTTTTCTTATAGTTTTGCACAATTTTTCTTATTGTAATACCGATTCATTCATAACCACATATAAGAACTGTATTCATTTCCGGTCAATAAATATTACTAAGGCTTATTAATAAGGCTTACTAAGAACTGTTTCTACCATTGTTAAGTAATAGTTAAGGGTGAAAGCGTGACAGGTGGTGATAGTATTTCTGATCCATACTTATAATCACGCCTGTAGCCCTTGCGGGGTAGGCAGAGCATCAACGGATTACTTAATATCGTCTGCGAGGTTATCGCCTATTCTGGGAATTACGATGCACCAAAACGTTTGAAGAAAATCAGCTGGTGAATTTTATGTTTTTATCGCTCTCTTCCCGGTCCTGCGTGGAAAATACAGATCCATACATTTTTATCTTAATTTTGGTAAAAGATATAATAATCCAGATATTCTGACCTTCTGTGTTCGTCCATCGTACCGTCGTCCGTCTTGTAGAATCACGGTGGCGCCACCTAGCTGAATTTAATTTTGCAACATATTTGATTTTCCCACGGGAATGATATGTTTTTCCGCTGAAAAAAGTAGCCTATGTCACTCTACAGCCACCGAACTATCCCCATACAAATAATCATGCCATGCCGACGCTCTGTTGCGACGTGAAAGAAGGAGAATCACGGTGGCGCCACCTAGCTGAATTTAATTTTGCAACATATTCGATTTTCCCACGGGAATGATATGTTTTTCCGCTGAAAAAAGTAGCCTATGTCACTCTACAGCCACCGAACTATCCCCATACAAATAATCATGCCATGCCGACGCTCTGTTGCGACGTGAAAGAAGGACAAACAAACAAACAAACACACTTTCGCATTTATAATATTAGTATGGAAGTATGGATATAGGCGGACGTGACTGAGTCTTCTCTTTCAGTCTAGCTTTAAGTGGTGCAGACCTAAAAAGAAGAAGGAGTGAGAAGAAGTTGATGTAATGGTGTCAAGAGTGCGTGGAGACTTCGTATCTCGATTGATGAAATAACTCACACTGGAGTGGACTGTATATGATATGTTGAAAAATTTCTACAACGGTTGTCGTTTAACAGCGGGACAAAGATGTATTAATAAAAGATGCACGAGCGCTTGTGCGATGCTTAGTGGGGACTCACTGCTCGCGACCTGCGCCTCAGATGTTTTGTTTGAGTTGGATGATTCAACAGTGCGAAACGTCTAATAATCTTCGATCTTCAATCCATCTGCCAAGAGTGGCAATTAAGACAACATGTTATTGCATATAGTCTGTTCTCTTATGTATGTATGCACACCCGCAGGAGAATTTGGCATTTTAAAACGAAGCGCTGTGGTGAATGGGTCCTTGCTACCTAACTTGTGTTTATTATTTATATTCGTATTATATTACAATAACCATATTCTAAGAATAAAATAGAAAACTATTTTATTCTTAGAATAGAAAAACATTTTTTTAACAAATACAGTAAAAGTTTAATAAAATAAAAGCAAAATAATATGTGCGCCCCCGGGTGTACCGACGCTATCTTAGCGAACAAACTATACAATACTACCACAATACTACTACCCTAAAATTGTACTTATGTAATAACTATGTGTACGTCTAGTGGTCGTAAACGCGGTTGTTGACATGAGGTCCCGGGTTCGAAACACGGGTTGGGCCTTAATCAGTTCTTGGGTTTTTCTGTTAAGAAATTCTCAGTAGTAGCTCGGAGTCAGGAAGCTGGCGTTGTTTCGACCCCGTACCTCGGAAAACACGTAAATCCGTTGGTCCTGTACCCAATCTCTCTCCGATCGTGTCGGTTTGCCGTCCTATTGGACTCCTGTCGGTCCTAGGCAGATGGCTAATCTCTGTTGAGACTGGCCACCATGGCCAAAATTCGGTCCGGACATTATTATTATTATTATTACTTACGTACTTTAAAAAGAAAAAAGGAACCCATATAAAATCACATTGATGTCCGTCCATCTGTCCATCTGTCAAGACTTTTTTAAGCGAAGCTTTTCGTACGTTGTAGAACGATGCTACAGACTTATTATAGTTGTAGTACGTATAATGTTTTGTAAGGTGATATACTCACCGTAAAAAATACTATAGATAGCCGAAGACCATTTTTACTGGAAACAAGGCATTCCATCTTAGTCCTCAGACAATATGTATTCTGATTCTTTATCGAGGATAGATGTAAATTTCTATGGGCCATAGCATCCACTTACAATCAGGTGGACTGTGTGCTTGTTTGTCACCCTTATTCTATTATAAAAAAGCTTATCTTTCAATCTGTTTTAGTTTTTATAGAACAATTTTCGTTTACCTTACCTTTAATTCCCGGGATAGATAAACTTTTTACATACATAATTAAGTTTATCCGCGACCTTTAGTGTGCGAATCCTTAGTCCTTTAAGTCCTTTGAGTTTTTCTTTTTGAATAACCCGTTGTTAGCACAGTGACTTCTTGAATTCTAATGTCTAACTTTTTATTGCATTTTAGATAGATAGATAGATAACTCTTTATTGTACACCAAAACAATACATAAGCGAAAGAAGAAGAAATAAAAATGTCACAATGGGCGGTCTTATTGCTAAAAGCGATTTCTTCCAGACAACCTTTGGATGGACAGGATCACAAAAAGCAGAACATTGTGTGGTTTGGTGATGCAAAAACAATATTTATAAATATATGCATATAAATTATTGAAATAAATAACAAATAAATATATCATACAATACGACTGTATACATAATATATAGATGGCACGAACTCAAAGATTAAGATAGTGATTGTGTACAAGCTTCTGAAAAACAGATAAAGACTGGGCGCGTCTCGCTGACAAAGGTAGGAAATTCCATAGACGGACTGCTTGGATAGTAAATGTCTTGTCTAAAAATTTGGTATAATGGGCAGGAATTTTTAATGTAAAATTTTCTGACGATCTCAAAACTTTCGAATGGCAATTGTGAAGGAATTCAAAGCAATCTTTAGGATAAGAAGAATAGGAAGGATTAAAGAGAACATTGTAAAGAAGCGACAGAATATGAATATTCCGGCGAAGACGAATAGGAATCCACTTGAGTTTATTACAAAATACATGGTCATATTTGCGGAAACCAAATATGAATCTTTTAAAAAACAATTAATCAAGTAAATTATCAAGTTGCTTCTCGAAGAGATCTAGATAGCTGACATCTGCATAGTACAGAATTGGGAGAAGAAGAGATTGAGCAAGCGCAATTTTAGTGGCAGTAGGTAGAAAGTTTCTAAATCTATGCAATGATCGAGCAGCTGCAAAGTTTTTACGACTCACTTCCTGTATTTGAGGACCCCATGATACTACCCTGCCAATACTGTATAAATTCCCAAGTCCTTTACTTTTTCACTAACAGAGATAAAATTTCCATCAAAAACAACTTCAGATGCTTGATATAGGTTAGATTTTCCAATAATATTCGAACTTCCAATTATAATTACCTGAATCTTTAAGGGGTTATTCTTCAAACCATATCTTTTTGCCCAATCTGATATTTGCTGGATGTCACTATTTATAGTACTAATAGCTACAGCTAGTTCACTAGAAGAAACATGAGTATATATTTGAAGATCATCCGCGTAGAGAAGGTAGTAAAAAGAAGTAATCTTAGTGGCTATATAATTAATAAATGTTGAAAAAAGTAAGGGAGAAAATACGCGACCCTGCGGGACCCCAGCAATGGTATCACTCAATATCAATATCAATGCGAATACTTTGCCGGCGCACAGACAGTAACTTCGAAACCAATCAATCACTGTTGGAGATACGTTAAGAGAGCTAAGTATAAGTAAAATTTCAAAATCAACTGAATTAAAGACATTGCTAAAATCTAATTGAGAATGGATAGTTAATTTGCCATTTTCCATTGCAGATCTAATATCTTACATAATATTGACTAAGGGTGTGACAGTACTATGTCCAGAACGAAAACCAGATTGTAGAGGATTTAGAAGGGAATTATTACGAAGTAAAACACTGAGCTGATTATATACCAGGCGTTCAAGAACTTTGGACAGGAATGGCAAAATAGATATAGGACAATATTCCAAAAAGAGGTAGGGTTAGGCTTTTTAGGCAACGGTATGATGTGAGTGTCTTTCCAAATTGATGGAAAAACACCAAAAGAAATCGAAGAGTTGAGGATATGGCAAAGGATTGGGATGATTATGTCAAGAATCGTAAGGATCATATTACGGCTGATACAGTCGCTGCCTGTTGAATTAGTAGTAATGTATAGAATACTCTTCTTAACATCACAAGCAGAGAATTGATTTGGGACAAAAGATGAATGAAGCGATGAAGAAAATTTAAATGTGTTCAATTTTGTAGTTCCATTTAAGTTGGACGAAGCTGAGAAGTGATGATTTAGTAAATCAATATTTGAATCTTAAGAGAGTACATTATTACGGGACTTTCCAACCCCCATTGATCTTAGAAAACTTATTTTATTATTTATGGATATAATGGCGTTGAGCACCCCACACCCTATTGCAGTGGTTTCCAATAGTGAGTGTATTTGAAACGCCCGAGAGTATAAGACGTGTTTATTTTTGCTCCGTGAATTTTAAATCTAAAGTGCAGTAAATTTTAGTTGCTATAGCCTGTGTTTATAACATTATTTTCGTTAAAAAGTGCTCTTTCCAATGGTGAAATCAGAATTGTGAAATTCAAAGGGAATCGTAAGATATAAACGAAAATATTTCAAATTTTATTGTAACGAACTTTGACGCTAACCTACGATAACACGCATCGAGCCCGCTTCGCGTGCCTCCGTGCTGCATTTCGTCGCTACTTGAACGTCGCCGTGCTACATTCAGGCGGTTGAGTTGTAAAGCCAATATATATTTTTTTTTAATTATATTATTTTTTACTATTAAAAATGAATGCTTGTAATGGCGGTTGCAACAAGCCTCTAAAGGCTAATGAAAAGATTTCCTGCTCTCAAACTAACTGCAAAAAACAATTTCATTACTTTTGTGTTCAACTGACAAGTGCTAAAAAGCCGACTAACTGGAAGTGCCGTGAGTGCATTCAAGAAATGTCATCAATTCAGCGTAATAAAATCAAAAATGATACACCCGGTAAGAACTCCTCGTCTAAAGCTGTCAATGAATCACTCGACGAACGTCAAAATGTAACCTTTACTCGGGGTAATACTTTAAATAATAGCTTCGTTGAAGAAACTGTCAGTCTGCGGTCCGCTATCAGAAATATTTTGCATGAAGAAATAAGAGATATTGTACGAGCAGCAATAAGCGAGGAGTTTTCCATATTAAGAAAGGAATTACGCAGCTGTGAAGATTCGTTGAGCTACTTGAATAATAAATTTGAAGAAATGAAAAATAATGTTGAGGCCTGTGTGGAACTGAATAAAACAATCCAGCTAGAGAACAACTTATTGCAGCGCAAAGTGAATGAATTGGAATCGAAGTTGTCTGTTATAGAGCATGACTCGAGGCAAAATAATATAGAAATCCATTGTCTACCAGAGCACAGGCAAGAGAACTTGGTTAACACTCTTATTCAAATCAGTAAAGTAGTTAGTTTTCCTCTTACAGAAACTGACATTGTTGCCTGTAATAGAGTTCAAAAACAAAACCCAGCCTCAAAAGTGCCCAAAACAGTTATATGCAGATTTGTCAGTAAATTAAAATGCGACAACTTACTTGCAGCTGTATACAAATATAACAAGTCACATCTCAAAGCAAAATTGAACACCAAAATTTTAGTCCTTGGTGATATTGAATCACCCGTCTACATCAATGAACATCTCACTCAATCTAATAAATCACTGCATGCTGCAACGAGAACCTGGGCGAAAGAGAAAAATTACAAATATGTATGGGTAAGAAATGGAAGAATTTTTGTTAGAAAAGACGATGAACATCCAGCAAAAGTGATATTACACCAGTTTACCTTGAAATATTTAGATTAGATTATAAATATTTTTAGCAACGGTCATTGCTTTTAGTTTTAAAATTCACTTTTCACATTTACTCGTATTACCAAAACATCCGTGGTATGCGGACTAAACTACCTGATGTCTTTTTGGAAATTAGTGCTAACAATTTCGATTTAATCGTATTAACAGAGACTTGGCTTAACGATAGTATATTTGATAGTGAAATTTTCGATAGTAGGTATCAAGTATTTAGGAGGGACAGATCATCCGATACTTTTACCTCTAAATCAAACTCATCTCAAGCATTTTACTGAAAATGTCGGTAATGTAATTAATAATACATGCAATTATATTCTTATTTTTGGAGATTTTAATCTGCGCGACATTGTTTGGACTCCTTCTAATGCAGATTCATCGCTTAAACCAAGCAATTTCGATAATATCTTCGGTTACGAACTCGTCGACTTTTTATCTAGTTATGATCTCAAGCAATACAGTCAGATCTCTAACCACCAGGGCAAAATTCTCGACCTCGTGCTGAGTAACACAATCTGTGATATTTCCGTTAAAAAATCAAACAAAATAATTTCTCGAATAGACAACTATCATCCCCCAATTGAAGTAGACTTAGTTTTAAGTAAAGCAAAAATGCTATCTCCAAGACAAACTTCTAAATATAAGTTTTTTTCAGCGAATTATGATAGTATACGAGCCCGTTTATCCGAACTTAACTGGACTTCGGAGTTCCAAAACTGTTCGACTGTTGATGAAGTCGTATCGTAGTTTTACTCTATTATAAAAAAAGTTATCACTGAATTTGTTCCATGTCACATACAAAACAAAAAATCATATCCTCCATGGTATACAATAAACCTCATAAAACTATTACGAGAAAAGGAAAAATCTCGTCAAAAGGTTAAAAAGTACAGGAATGAATTAGATAAATTTGAATACAATATTTTAAAAGCTAGGACTAAAACATTAATCAAAAAATGTTATGACAGATACATTGAAAATGTTGTTGACAGTGTGATTAAAGATCCCAAGTACTATTGGACTTATATAAAAAATAAAAGTAAGAATAATGGTTGCATACCGTCTAATATGAAAGAACAATGCCCATTTTTCACCTGACAATGTATAGAAATGAAATAAATCTTAAAATTCAGCTTATTGAATTGTTAATTAATTGCGCTTATCACAATGTTAAAAGAAACGCAGGAAAAGAATATTTTTACATATTTCTTCAAGCTTATTCTGCGTCAAGGGTTAACGTATTATATATTTTGAACGCATCTCAACTACCCTTTTTCTAGGACGTTCCATTTTATACATCGCTACTTTACTTTATTTAACTCTGTTTCTGAGTTTTATACATTATTTTATGTTTCATTTAATCAGTAAGTATTTATTTATTTGTATTTGTATAGTACATATTAATATAAAATAATATAATAGTAAAATAAATTAGTCATTCAGTATATCGTCGAGTGCGGACGAATG
This sequence comes from Parnassius orleans, assembly GCA_029286625.1. Lineage (NCBI taxonomy): Eukaryota > Metazoa > Arthropoda > Insecta > Lepidoptera > Papilionidae > Parnassius > Parnassius orleans. The sequence continues at coordinate 79,891 of JAGSMP010000501.1, read as the reverse complement.
AAACGGATTTTTTTTGACATTTGACAGTTCTGCAATTGGCATCGGTGCCGGCGCAGTTCTTCCGTTCTTCGTTGTTGCGTTTGCGTCTTGTTGTGTACTGTGCCATTTTGTTTCTGTTACTTCTTTTTACGACCCTATATACCACCCCTGGACCTCGATATCTTCCTCATTTGACGACCTTTGCTTACCATACCGTTGTAAATCCGTTCTCTTGACAATGCCGCCGTCAGTAAAAGTCGACGTATACTGCATAAACTGCAACGTCTGTTTAAATACGTTTCGACGTTATCTCGTTCATGAGCTCAACACAAGAGTTATTTCGTTACTTAGCGAGTGGATATCACCAGTAATCGTAAGTATTTATGCCTAATAAAGATTATACATTGACTGAACTAATAGTTTTGTCTTGTTATTTCATGTTTCGTTTTGAACTGTCAATCTTTGCTTGTTGTTTATTGTCAATTTGGAATCATTTGTTCAACATGTGCTGCTGACATTATACTATTGTATCAATTGTAATCAAAAGAAGTTTATATTGAGTTTCCTATTTCAGATTACTGAGGAAGATTACATTTGTGAACGTTGTAATGAACTCCTCATGAGCAGCATAAACCAGCAATTAACAACAAGCTGTGATGGTGCTCAAGCATCAGGTCATCTCAACCAGTTCGAAGACAAGTGTGCAGAATTTGTGGACGGTCAACACTTAATCGTCAGAGCCATTCTATTGTGTTTGACAATCCTTCAGAAGAGCAAGGCAGATAAATACTCTTATACAAACAAAATTGCACCACGTCAGGTATTTATGTTTTTAAATATTCATTATTTGCTAGTATAATAAATACTTCATACTTTAACTCTAGATGATTACTCTTTTTGTCTTCTGGACAGAAATGATTATATCTGTTATTGATTGGCTGAATGCTGTAATAATTTTAGCCACAAATAAATCGTAAAAAGTATTGCACATTATATAATATAATATTTTTTACATGAAAATAATAGTTATTGCTTTTTGACTATGAAAATCACATGTCTTCATGTTCAAATTCAGGTCAAATGACCTTTCTGTATATGATATATTTTTTATACATTTTTGTACCTCCTGAATTTATGTGAATTGTTATTGTTTTATAAACAAAAGTATTTATATTGTAATATGTTCATACAAATATGAATAAAAATAGCATTCTCTTACAAGGCTAGGTTCATTTGACCTATTTAAATGATGATTGTTTTTATGAGTGGGTTAATTATATTAAGTTTAATTTTATTTTCTGAAATCTAAAAGATGGCCAGTACAAGTATTTTATAATATTTTAGATTTATCGGCAATAAATGCCTTGGTCTTGTACTAAAAAATTAACAACTAGAATATTATTATACTGCAATTGGTGGTCAAACTGAGTAGTAACATTTTAGAAGAACCCACTAAAATATATATATATATACAATGAGCGTGGCCCGACATGCTCTTGGCCGGTTTTTTAGTTTAATTGTTTCTCCCGTCTTGCTAGTATATATATATATATATATATATATATATATATATATATATATATATATATATATATATAATACCTAATAATAATTAAATGTTTTCTTTTGTAGATATCATTATCTGATAGGATATGCCATTCATGCTGGATGAAGTGTAAGCATGATGCCATGCGTATTGAGCAAGTTGATGAAGCTCGCCGAGTGTCTACAACTAGAGAAGTTGATCTTGAAACATGTGACTCTGAGCCAATCACTTCTCAACCAGTTCATGAAAGTCTAGAAGTACCTTCTGAAGTTGTATCTAGCAACATAACATTGGAAAATTATAGACAGGCAGCAAATACTGCGTCTCACTGCCTTTTCCTCAATGTACTAATATTAATCTGCACAATATGGCAGATTCATTTAGAGCAACAATACTCAGTTCATATAGATATTATATTCCGGTGCACAGCCGTGTCTGTACGGAACATAGACTAAGTAACGAGTGGAGTAATCTGTATGATTCGAGTAATAGCATGAATACATTTACTGCACAGCAAGTAGAACACATTTTTTCGTTTATTAATGCTTTCAAGCCCTACCTTAATTTCACAAATGTAGCCATCTGAAAAATTGAGGATAACATATTCTTCTTTTGGATAGGAAAGTCCAAACACGACTTTTTCACCCTTCTTAATGAAGTTCCTCGCATACAAGGAACACACAAAGGCATTTTGGGATTAGCTGCATTGTTAATTAAATTGAGGACTGGCGAATCAGATGTTCGGTTGTCTACATTATTAGATGTACCGCGTAGCACATTAGAGCGACTAATGAACAAATGCAGGGAAATCCTGGTTCAAGATTTTGTACCTATGCACCTGGGTATTAATCACATATCGAGAGAAAGTCTAATGGATCATAACCTTACAATACCAAATGGTATATTCAATGAAAACTACACAAACACTATAATTATTTGCGATGGGACTTACATAAATATAAATAAAAGTTCCAATTACTCCTTTCAAAAAGATACATATTCATTACATAAATATAAAAATGTATTAAAGCCATTTTTATTTGTGGCATGTGATGGTTACATCTTAGATTGTTACGGTCCATACAAGGCTACCACATCCGATGCTAGCATAATGATTTCCCTTTTTGATAATGAAAACTCTTCCCTTAGATTATATTTTCAAGATAATGATGTGTTCATATTGGATAGGGGTTTCGGGATTCTATAAGAATGCTAGAAGGTTGTAATTATCGCCATATATGCCTGATTCTCTATTAGAAGGTAAACACCAGTTAACAACACAGCAGGCCAACCGGAGTCGCTGTGTAACAATATGCCGCTGGGTAGTTGAGGCAGTAAATGGACATTTTAAAAGAGACTTTAAGCTCTTGAGGCAAGACTATTTTCACAAATCAGTGCCAAATATGATGCAGAACTTTCAGATAGCGGCCAGTTTACTTAACCGGTTTGGTGTTCGTCTTCGTGATAGAGATGATTCTAATGAAATAGTTGCAATAATTAGAGAGAGAATTAATTTTGAAGATAATTTAGCCTTACTGGTTGAGGAGCTAAATATGAATAGAAGGTCAACTGTTTTTCAAAGTATAACAGCTGACCGAGATAATTTATTTATGTTTCCTAGATTACCTTATAGTGAATTAATACTATTTGCTCTAGGCACTTACCAGATAAGGCAAGCCAGATCATATTACGGGGAACATATTCGATTTCATGGATCATATAGAATAGAAATATGTAGGGATACACAAGATTTTTCTCAATATAATCTCAGAGGAAGTAGTGATAGAACATTAATAAGAGGAAAAATTAAGTCCAGGCACATTTCAAGAAAACAATATTATGTCTATATTTTAATAGAAAATAATGTGTCTGGCAGGGCCGCTATAGTCGAATATTGTTGTAATTGTTTGGTCGGTCGACGAACCATTGGATGTTGCGCTCACGTTATGACGTTAGTGTGGTACCTTGGATGGGCTAGGTATCAAGAAAATATTTCTGCTTCAGCAGAATTTCTGGATGATGTAGTGGTAAGAGATTTAAGTGAAAATGATGATAATTAATAAACCATTAAACTTTAACAAAGTTTTTTATTTGTTTTTCCCATTTTGTTCATCAGGTATGTATGTTAGTATGTACCATAGGCCAATGAAATGTGTTTGGTTGATAAATGATCATTTTGACAATACAAGATGAACTAAATGTAGTTAGTAATTATTTATGTTTGCTGAAGAAAGAGCAGATAGTGCTCACTCAATTTATGGTGACACTCATCGAGAGTAAGTGGTGACTTAGGGGCAGTTGGTTTCAAGAAATTCACAAAGTAAAAAAGATGTTTTAGACCATAACTAGGTAAGTATTGCTATCTTAACTTCGAGCGTTAATTATAAGTTAGCACATTTATTTCTTTATTACCTATTTGGTTACGGCAAATCCTAACCTATAAAGTGACATTAATAGTTTTTGGGATTCGTAGCGTTTAAATCGTAAAAATGACTATACGACATTATTTTCTAAGCTTACATATAGTTTTTCCACTATATCTTATAATTATACATAAACTTTCACTATCAGGTTTTTAAATGTATGGAAAGTGGGCATGATTCTTTGGAGACAAAAAAGCTAATAATGGAGAAAAAATTTCGGACTTGTTTGCAGAAAATTTTGAATTAGTATATAAACCTATTGATATTAGTTTACATATAAACAAAATGGAAATACCAAAGTCTGCTTTCTCCATGGGAAATCTTTATTTAAATAATGACAGTATTGAGAAGTGCTTAAAGGCTCTAGATATTACTAAGGGCGCTGGAAGTGATGGGATTCACCCCTTGTTTCTGAAAGAATGCGCAGTAGAGCTCACGAAACCATTACATACTATTTTTAATAGATCATTATCTGAAGGTATATTTCCGAAACGTTGGAAGGATGCAATAATTATACCATTACATAAATCAGGCGATAAAAGTAATGTCTGCAACTACAGACCTATTAGCATTCTTCCAGTTTTAGGTAAAGTTTTTGAATCATTAATTTGTCCATATTTGACTTGGCATATAAAACATATTATAGCTGATCAACAACACGGATTTTTTTTAAAACGCTCGACTACATCCAATCTTATTACATTTGTTGACAGAACACTTACTAGAATGAGCTCAGGGAATGAAGTAGATGCTATTTATAATGACTTTAGTAAAGCGTTTGACACATTATTTGGCATACATGGATGCTTTTTAGATTGGTTTGCTTCATATCTCACAGATCGAACACAAAGAGTAGTCATTAGCAGTTTTGTTTCTAGAGAAATTATCCAACGTCTGAGTTCCACAAGGCTCGCATCTTGGCCCATTACTTTTTATTATGTTTATCGATGATATTAAGGACTGTATCCGTAACTCCGAATTTGAATTATACGCAGATGACCCAAATATATCCAAAATTGTAAATAAGAACACAGATCAAATTCAACTTCAAGAGTGAATGTCTAAATAAGACATTATGAAATAATTTTATATATATATATATATATACAGGTTATTTTTGAAACGCTCCCGAAAACGAAGACAGATGATAGTACTAAGGATACCTATGATGATGGGTCACAAAGAAATTCGATCCCGAAGAAAAAAAATCATCTTTTCACAACGTTTTATTAACTCTATTCACGCTACATCATGTTAGTACAATACCTAATAATTTACAACACCTGTCTAAATACCTAGCTTATCTACTTAACCTACTATTTTGCCACTGTGCTTGTCTCCACGTAGCCACTTTAATTCGAATTCACAGGTTAAATAAACCAAATAACTGGTTCGATTCCCCGCTAATGAAAAAAATACTTAAATATAATGTTAACAAGGTTAGAGTCATGCTTTTTTTATGCATTGTGTAGGTATGTTTATTATTCTGATGGATTCAGTTATGTACCTTTTCAGATCAGTTCAGTACTAAGTTATTAAAAAAAAATTAGGTATGAAACAGCTTACCGATCCTCCGTGGCCTTATGAGATTCTCCAAGGCACATTAACATGTTGCCGTATTCACGAGCACTATAAACGTACCTACGCGTTAGGCATTATTAAAACAAAACAAAAATCACAAAACGTAACAACAAGTAAAATATCATTAAGTAATAAAAATAACAAGTAATAACGACAATAATTTAATAAACAAAACAATTGAACTGTTGCTCGTGATAGTCAAGACGGAACTGTCTCAAAAACTAAAATTATTAATCAATCCCGCCAAAACAAATGCGCACGAGGTAACGTCCTTGAAGCATGTGTAAATTCCACAGCACGAGGCGACACGAGCCAGCGTGTGTGTGAAAGGGAAGGGTAGAGTGAGTAGTATACCTAATGCATTGTTTCGTACCGATCTAGATAAGAGTTCGGCGCCCGCGAGGATATTGACCCTATTGTCAGCTGATTTTCTTTTTTAAGTTTCACTCAAGTGTTATGTTTAAGTATTTTCATGATTATTCGGGATCGAATTTCTTTGTGACCCATCATCATAGGTATCCTTAGTACTATCATCTGTCTTCGTTTTGGGAGTTTCACAACACAGCAGAGATCCAGAGGATCTCTGCTGTGTTTGTGAAACGCTCCCAATTCGGCAGAGGATCCCAATTCTGATCTCGGAAATACATCAGGAAAGGTTAATTGTTAAAAATAATAGAGGAAAAGGGTCGCCACAGTAAAAATGCATTCGCTAGGTCTACCTGACCACAAATAAGAATTGTAATTTTCAAACTCTACTAGCAATTACAGTTCACCAATTGTAGCCAAAAAAAAGTCTCTAAACAACATCAAAAGTACAATGGAGTACAAAAAAAAATTCACACAAAATAAATCACCCTGTCGAACAGCATTTTAAAAACAGTTATCTGTCATAGGCTCTAGCGAACATGCGTTCAGTGCCTGATAGACCTCAATACAGCTTCCATCCAGCGTCTAATAGATCTCAAAGCAACCTTAGTACGGCGTCTGATAGATCACAAGACAGCTTCCATCCAGCGTTTTATTGATCTCAAGACCTCCTTGGTACAAAGTCTGATAGATAACAAGACCGCTTCCATCCAGCGTCTGATTGATCTCAAGACAACTTTAGAATGGCGTCTGATTGATCACACGACCGCTTCGATCCAGCGTCTTATTGATCTCAAGACAACCTTGGTACGGCGTCTGATAGATTACAAGAAACCGACCTTCAGGCAAGCTCCAAACGGCGCCTGATGACTACAGACAACCTCTCACCGGCGTCTGACAGCTCAGAGTAACCCCCAACCGGCATCTGATAGCTAGCATAGTCATAACATTGCGAGTCAAAAGCGAACGAAACAAAAGGCAGTGCTGTTCGGCAGTTACTAAAACATTTTACTGGTCAGAATCAATGTCATTTTCATCGATGACACAAGTACTGTCAGGCATCTGCGCAACCTCCAGTACCACCTTCCAAGACTTCCGCACTTTAAATGGACCCTTATATTATGGGTCAAGCTTGGTTTGATTACGTTCTTCGTTCTGCAAGAGAACGTAATCTCTAACAGAAAATGGCTTTACCTTGGCCTTGGTGCTCGGGCTTTGTCTACAGAAGAGGCTCGTTCCATGTTTCTTACTGCCTCATTGCCGATATCGACATCTGGTTCCTCATCGTCAGCCAACATTATCTCTACAGATCTAGCACCTTTACCTATGAGCAAATACAATGGATTCACCTTAGCTCGTGAGCTACCTGTCGCAATTAAATGAAGCGATTTGATGCGCCGATGAGCGAAATGCAGTTTTCAGGGCCTTGATGCTACTAGAGGATTCAATGCAGGGTATGGCGACAACACGTACTTCGTGAATGCATGGATGATGACGAAGACGTATTCCTTCTTGTCATTCTTACCGCCGAGTTTCCCGGTCGCGTCAATATGCAGCGTGTGCCACGGGATCGCTAACTTCTGAATGGCATATAGTGTTGCCTGAATTTTACCGGCTTGCAATTTTGAGACCTGACACGTCACACAGATCAATTATAAGAAAACCTTACTCACTATCACAAAATAAAATGTCCAAGAGCCATTTTCAATCGCTCGTTACACAAAAAAGTTATACCACACCTCATTTCACTCTCATGAGCACTTATCTCCATGTTCAGTTATCCCTGTTACATCTCAACGACCACTAAACTAGACCCTTACCAACACCACACGGTACCGCACCCACCCATTGAGCTACAGCTACGGTATGGCTGTTAACATAGTCAAAACACAAAATAATATGAAGTAACTCTATAATTTAACAGGGTAATCAATCCCCCAATAGACTTAGGTAAGTCAATTGAAATAAGCTTGGCTTTTAGGCATTTCTCTCAACCAATTAAAAAGTTAACCACTTATTCCTACAAAATATTTTAAAGACAATGTTTAAGATAAATTGACTTTCCTCATGTATCAAATGGTGATCGGCAGCAGCGGCAAATAATGTTTCCGCGGCATCGTACGTTGACAGAATACTTCCATTCAAGAGCGAGCGCCAATGCACCACGCCTTCTACTAAATCCTCAATATCAAATCCCATCAAATCCCAATTTTGTCGTCTACATAATATAAGGAGTAAACTGTTACACTTATCAACACATTAAAACCCAAAAAGACCACAAAGCTAAAAATTTTTTTCTGTACATCGCTTAAACATTTCAAACTTATTTCACATGAAATATCAAATTATAACTTAACTCTAGCAGTTAAAATTTCCACTGAATTCATAAACATTTGATAACAGATTTGGGTACATTATATATATATATATAATTATATATATATATATATATATATATATATATATATATATATATATATATATATATATATATATATATATAATTATATATATATACACACATATATATTTGTGTATATATGTAGAAAGGTATTTAGAACAATATAGAGAATAAATGGAAAGCTTTATTCCCACTTCTGATGAAGGACGATATTATGATGTATAGAGTCACATGAAAAGGCTTTTAGAATCGAATAGAATCACTTTTATTCAATATATTCAGTACCACTACCACTGGTTCGGATAAAACCTCTGTCCTGGGAAGAACCAGCAAGAAACCCAGCGGGACCTTTGTTTTAAATAAGGTTAACTTACAATATATTCATCATCATCATCATCATCATAACAGCCCTTCACAAGTCCACTGCTGAACATAGGCCTCCCCCAAGGAATGCCACAAAACACGGTCTCGAGCCACCTGCATCCATTCACTTCCTGCATGTCTTACCAGTTCGTCACTCCATCTAGTGGGGGGACGCCCTACACTTAGCTTGCCGGTACGAGGCTGCCACTCGAGAGCCTTTATTCCCCATCGGTTGTCGGTTCTTCAAGCTATATGGCCGGCCCATTGCCACTTCAGCATACTAATTCTTTCGGCTATGTCGGTCACTCTGTTTCTACTGCGGATATCCTCGTTTTTAAGTCTATCACGCAGAGAAACACCGAGCATAGCCCTCTCCATAGCTCGCTGAGCTTCCTCATACGGCCAGCAGTGAAGGACCACGTCTCAGATCTATAGGTCATCACTGGCAACACGCACTGGTTTTATAATCTAGTTCTAAGGTATACCTGACGAGAAGATGTGTCGTAATCTCCTGAACGCTAAACAGCCAAGTTGAATCCGTCGATTGACCTCTCGGTCAAAGTTGGACTTACCTAGTCGGACTAGTTGTCCCAGGCAACATATTCGTCAACAACTTTGAGCTTAGGGCTCCCAACAACTACCGGCAAAGGTGTAACATGGACGTTAAACATGATTTTTGTTTTGTACATGTTCATCTTAAGACCTATCCGTTGGGAGACACTATTGAGGTCATTGAGCATAGTGCTTAGGTCCCGCCATAAGGACTATATCGTCGCAAATCGAAGGCGAGTGATGTACTCGCCATTGACGTTAATACCGTATCGTTTCCAGTCCAGTAGCTTGAAAACGTCTTCTAACGCAGCGGTGAAGAGTTTCGGGGATATAACATCACCCTGTCTTACACCTCTCTGCAGTCAGATAGGTTTCATACTCTGGTTACTGGCCCTACTGTACAAACACTTCAGCACTTCGATATAACGACAGTCCACTTGGCACCGCTGAAGGGACTGCAGCACCGCCCAAATTTCGACAGAATCAAAGGATTTCTCATAGTCCACAAACGCAAGACAAAGTGGCAAATTATACTCTTCGGTCTTCTGTACATGTCTGTGATGTCATGTGCGCCTGGTTCTACGATGTTGCATGCTGCTGAAAGGCGAAGATACCTGCACTTATACTACGTACGAGAAGGCACCACAGTAGAGCAAGTACGCGAACATCTTAACTCAATATGTGGGAACGACGAATGCACGGTTGAAAAACTGAAACCACGTGGACATTATGCGTCGTTCAAACTCGGAGTTCCATTGAAGCAGGCCGAAAATATAATGTCATCTGAAAACTGGGCTGAAGACATTTGTATTAAACCGTGGCGGCATAACTTTCGTGCCAAAGACTATAACAATCAAGCGTCAACCGCGATTCCATGTAATGCAAATATGCTACCAAAATGTTCGTGGCCTAAGAACAAAAACTAATATGTTTCTTAATAATGTTATGGAAAGTGAATATGATATGATAGCATTAACTGAGACCTTTCTTACGAGTTCAGTGTCTAATGGTGAACTCTTTCCTCCGGGTTTTCATGTGATTCGTAAAGATAGACCTGGTGTTGTGGATGGGAGGAGTTTTGCTCGCGATTCGTGATCGTTATAATGTTAAAATAGTTACGGACATTGTTAGTATGACTGATGACAAAGAATTAATATTTGCAATTGTGACATTTAAAAATGTAAAAGTTTTATGTTGTGTCGTATATCTGCCACCAAATTATAAGGATGAGCAATATTTGAATGTTTTGACATGTCTCAAAACTAAAATTATTAATCAATCCCGCCAAAACAAATGCGCACGAGGTAACGTCCTTGAAGTAGTAAATTCCACAGCACGAGGCGACACGAGCCAGCGGTGTGTGAAAGGAAGGTAGAGTGAGTAGTATACCTAATGCATTGTTTCGTACCGATCTAGATAAGAGTTCGGCGCCCGCGAGATATTGACCCTATTGTCAGCTGATTTTCTTTTAAGTTTCACCCAAGTGTTATGTTTAAGTATTTTCATGATTATTCGGGATCGTTCTGTGACCCATCATCATAGGTATCCTTAGTACTATCATCTGTCTTCGTGGAGCGTTTCACAAACAGCAGAGATCCAGAGGATCTCGCTGTGTTTGTGAAACGCTCAATCGGCAGAGGATCCCAATTCTTCTCGGAAATACATCAGAAAGGTTAATTGTTAAAAATAATAGAGGAAAAGGGTCACACAGTAAAATGCATTCATGGTCTACCTGACCACAAATAAGAATTGTAATTTTCAAACTCTACTAGCAATTACAGTTCACCAATGGCTAAAAAAAGTCTCTAAACAACATCAAAAGTACAATGGAGTACAAAAAAAAATTCACACAAAATAAATCACCCTGTCGAACAGCATTTTAAAAACAGTTATCTGTCATAGGCTCTAGCGAACATGCGTTCAGTGCCTGATAGACCTCAATACAGCTTCCATCCAGCGTCTAATAGATCTCAAAGCAACCTTAGTACGGCGTCTGATAGATCACAAGACAGCTTCCATCCAGCGTTTTATTGATCTCAAGACCTCCTTGGTACAAAGTCTGATAGATAACAAGACCGCTTCCATCCAGCGTCTGATTGATCTCAAGACAACTTTAGAATGGCGTCTGATTGATCACACGACCGCTTCCATCCAGCGTCTTATTGATCTCAAGACAACCTTGGTACGGCGTCTAATAGATTACAAGAAAACCGACCTTCAGGCAAGCTCCAAACGGCGCCTGATGACTACAGACAACCTCTCTCACCGGCGTCTGACAGCTCAGAGTAACCCCCAACCGGCATCTGATAGCTAGCATAGTCATAACATTGCGAGTCAAAAGCGAACGAAACAAAAGGCAGTGCTGTTCGGCAGTTACTAAAACATTTTACTGGTCAGAATCAATGTCATTTTCATCGATGACACAAGTACTGTCAGGTATCTGCGCAACCTCCAGTACCACCTTCCAGGACTTCCGCACTTTAAATGGACCCTTATATTTTGGGTCAAGCTTGGTTTGATTACGTTCTTCGTTCTGCAAGAGAACGTAGTTTTTAACAGAAAATGGCTTTACCTTGGCCTTGGTGCTCGGGCTTTGTCTACAGAAGAGGCTCGTTCCATGTTTCTTACTGCCTCATTGCCGATATCGACATCTGGTTCCTCATCGTCAGCCAACATTATCTCTACAGATCTAGCACCTTTACCTATGAGCAAATACAATGGATTCACCTTAACAACGCGGTTCTGGGTTCAATTAAGCGCGAGCTGCATATCTGGTAGAATGTCTTGCCATGAACTGTTACTGGTCTCTGTGGCGGTAAGCATGTTCTTCAGTGTGCTTATTTTCCGCTTAACCTGGCCATTAGCTCGTGAGCTACCTGTCGCAATTAAATGAAGCGATTTGATGCGCCGATGAGCGAAATGCAGTTTTTCAGGGCCTTGATGCTACTAGAGGATTCAATGTGCAAGGTATGGCGAAGCAACACGTACTTCGTGAATGCATGGATGATGACGAAGACGTATTCCTTCTTGTCATTCTTACCGCCGAGTTTCCCGGTCGCGCCAATATGCAGCGTGTGCCACGGGATCGCTAACTTCTGAATGGCATATAGTGTTGCCTGAATTTTACCGGCTTGCAATTTTGAGACCTGACACGTCACACAGATCAATTATAAGAAAACCTTACTCACTATCACAAAATAAAATGTCCAAGAGCCATTTTCAATCGCTCGTTACACAAAAAAGTTATACCACACCTCATTTCACTCTCATGAGCACTTATCTCCATGTTCAGTTATCCCTGTTACATCTCAACGACCACTAAACTAGACCCCACAACACCACACGGTACTGCACCCACCCATTGAGCTACAGCTACGGTATGGCTGTTAACATAGTCAAAACACAAAATAATATGAAGTAACTCTATAATTTAACAGGGTAATCAATCCTCCAATAGACTTAGGTAAGTCAATTGAAATAAGCTTGGCTTTTAGGCATTTCTCTCAACCAATTAAAAAGTTAACCACTTATTCCTACAAAATATTTTAAAGTCAATGTTTAAGATAAATTGACTTTCCTCATGTATCAAATGGTGATCGGCAGCAGCGGCAAATAATGTTTCCGTGGCATCGTACGTTGACAGAATACTTCTATTCAAGAGCGAGCGCCAATGCACCACGCCTTCTACTAAATCCTCAATATCAAATCCCAATTTTGTCGACTACATAATATTCGGAGTAAACTGTTACACTTATCAACACATTAAAATCCAAAAAGACTACAAAGCTAAAAATTTTTTTCTGTACATCGCTTAAACATTTCAAACTTAAAAACGTAGCCCATATAAATCATATTTCACATGAAATATCAAATTATAACTTAACTCTAGCAGTTAAAATTTCCACTGAATTCATAAACATTTGATAACAGATTTGGGTACATTATATATATATATATAATTATATATATATATATATATATATATATATATATATATATATATATATATATATATATATATATATATATTATATATATATATATACACACATATATATTTGTGTATATATGTAGAAAGGTCATTAGAACATAATAGAGAATAAATGGAAAGCTTTATTCCCACTTCTGATGAAGGATGATATTATGATGTATAGAGTCACATGAAAAGGCTTTTAGAATAGAATAGAATCACTTTTATTCAATATATTCAGTACCACTACCACTGGTTCGGATAAAACCTCTGTCCTGGGAAGAACCAGCAAAAACCAGCAGGACCTTTGTTTTAAATAAGGTTAACTTAATATATTCATCATCATCATCATCATCATAACAGCCCTTCACAAGTCCACTGCTGAACATAGGCCTCCCCCAAGGAATGCCACAAAGCACGGTTTCGAGCCACCTGCATCCATTCACTTCCTGCATGTCTTACCAGTTCGTCACTCCATCTAGTGGGGGACGCCCTACACTTCGCTTGCCGGTACGAGGCTGCCACTCGAGAACCTTTCTTCCGCATCGGTTGTCGGTTCTTCAAGCTACTGACTAAGAATTAGTATGCTGAAGTGGCCCATTGCCACTTCAGCATACTAATTCTTTCGGCTATGTCGGTCACTCTGTTTCTACTGCGGATATCCTCGTTTTTAAGTCTATCACGCAGAGAAACGCCGAGCATAGCCCTCTCTATAGCTCGCTGAGCTTCCTCATACGGCCAGCAGTGAAGGACCACGTCTCAGATCTATAGGTCATCACTGGCAACAAGCACTGGTTTTATAATCTAGTTCTAAGGTATGCCTGACGAGAAGATGTGTCGTAATCTCCTGAACGCTAAACAGCCGAGTTGAATCCGTCGATTGACCTCTCGGTCAAAGTTGGACTTACCTAGTCGGACTAGTTGCCCCAGGTAACATATTCGTCAACAACTTTGAGCTTAGTGCTCCCAACAACTACCGGCATAGGTGTAACATGGACGTTAAACATGATTTTTGTTTTGTACATGTTCATCTTAAGACCTATCCGTTGGGAGACACTATTGAGGTCATTGAGCATAGTGCTTAGGTCCTCCAGCGATTCTGCCATAAGGACTATATCGTCGCAAATCGAAGGCGAGTGATGTACTCGCCATTGACGTTAATACCGTATCGTTTCCAGTCCAGTAGCTTGAAAACGTCTTCCAACGCAGCGGTGAAGAGTTTCGGGGATATTACATCACCCTGTCTTACACCTCTCTGCAGTCAGATAGGTTTCGTACTCTGGTTACTGGCCCTACTGTACAAACACTTCAGCACTTCGATATAACGACAGTCCACTTGGCACCGCTGAAGGGACTGCAGCACCGCCCAAATTTCGACAGAATCAAAGGATTTCTCATAGTCCACAAACGCAAGACAAAGTGGCAAATTATACTCTTCGGTCTTCTGTACATGTCTGTGATGTCATGTGCGCCTGGTTCTACGATGTTGCATGCTGCTGAAAGGCGAAGATACCTGCACTTATACTACGTACGAGAAGGCACCACAGTAGAGCAAGTACGCGAACATCTTAACTCAATATGTGGGAACGACGAATGCACGGTTGAAAAACTGAAACCACGTGGACATTATGCGTCGTTCAAACTCGGAGTTCCATTGAAGCAAGCCGAAAATATAATGTCATCTGAAAACTGGGCTGCAGACATCTGTATTAAACCGTGGCGGCAGAACTTTCGTGCCAAAGACTATAACAATCAAGCGTCAACCGCGATTCCATGTAATGCAAATATGCTACCAAAATGTTCGTGGCCTAAGAACAAAAACTAATATGTTTCTTAATAATGTTATGGAAAGTGAATATGATATGATAGCATTAACTGAGACCTTTCTTACGAGTTCAGTGTCAAATGGTGAACTCTTTCCTCCGGGTTTTCATGTGATTCGTAAAGATAGACCTGGTGATTGTGGATGGGGAGGAGTTTTGCTCGCAATTCGTGATCGTTATAATGTTAAAATAGTTACGGACATTGTTAGTATGACTGATGACAATTAATATTTGCAATTGTGACATTTAAAAATGTAAAAGTTTTATGTTGTGTCGTATATCTGCCACCAAATTATAAGGATGAGCAATATTTGAATGTTTTGACATGTATAGAAAATGTGATTTGTACTTACCCCGACCTGAATGTTCTAATCCTAGGTGACTTTAATTTAAACTCTTGCAGTACCAATATAAAGACTTCTTTTGACTTTTTTTGTGAATTCTGCTCGCTTAAGCAATATAATACAGTCTTAAATAATCGCGTTGGTATGCTAGATCTGGTGCTGGGCAATTTTGAACCTAAACAGATAGTGGTATCTCTCAGTGAAGATCCTCTGGTAAATATCGATCAGTACCATCCTATGCTCGATATAAATATTACATTTCCGGGCTTTTGGATAGCATCGAGCGTGTCTTTGCAGCAAGTGACACCTCGCTCGAATATCAATACAGATTGGAACTGGCGTAAGGCAGATTTTCAGGGTCTATATAGGACTTTGATTGAAATAGACTGGCCTGATTTGTTGACAATAAGCGATGTTAACTGTGCTGTACAGCTGTTCTACGATAAGCTATACGAAATTATAAATCTGTTTGTGCCTCTTACCATTCGGTGATCGCTACCAGTTTTCACCCTCGCGATCACCGACAAATCACTGGACAGTTGTCGTCTAGTCGTCGACACGCTCCCAATATTTACAATGTTGTTAACGAGAGACTTGTGGACGATAAATCCAACACCTCCTTGGGACAGATGGTCGCCCTCCCGGTGGTAGAACAAGTTTCCGGATTCGAGGTATATGGTGTCCTCCCCCTCTCTTCGGACCTGGGATAATCCCATAATATACCAGCGTAACTTGTCTATCGCTACTTCCAGCTCCAAGATCTTCTAGTCAGTCCTCAGGGTTCGTGCGTTATAAGTTGCCAGGTCGAGTCGTCATAGGTGGCAACCGAACCTCCACGGGAGATTCTTAGCACCCCCTGCCCCGCCGTTACCATGGTCGCCACCGTAGCCAGGAATAGCGGGGGCGCCGGAGACTGGGGGCCGTTTATTAGTGTCGTTGCTCATGGGGGGTATATTGCCATAGTTTTCACACTTGGCGAGCGGGTTGGCAACCGCAGTTTTTTTTATTGGTTTTTGCTTTTTTCAGAAAGATGCTGCGGCCTATCTTCTGCCTCAGTTTCCCTCTATCGCCTCTTATGACACCCACGGGAAGATATGGGGTAGTGGGTATTCTTACCCGCCACTAAACGGGCAATAACTACACTGGCAATACAATATATTACTTAATACAAACTATAAATTGTACCGAGACTAATTTTGTTGTTGAGAATGATAATTAATTAGTTTGCACGAATTAATTATCCAATGTGTCAAGGATGAGCTCTAGTAACGGAAAACGAAAAGTCCACCGTTCCACACCAAAGCCAAGACTGCCTTAACGGCGGCAGCTCCGTCCGTTTTATACAAGCAAAACAAGTAGCTAAACAAACGGGCGCCACCGCAGGTGCAATGGCGCAGGTGTGCGGTGCACGTGTTGTTTACAAGAATTCTGTCTAGCTACATCGGCGTCGCCGCACGTGCAATGGCGCAGGCACCGTCATATATATATATATATATATATATATATATATATATATATATATATATATATATATATATACAATTACATTAATTAAACAATTAATGTAAATGCCATCTTTTTATTAAAATGTGTAAAAATATTGGGGAAAATAGTGCTTTTAATAACTGTGAGATGGCGCTAGTATCAACGTCATAGCAAGCTACAGAGGACTTTTATACCCCTAGCTATATCTAGTGTCCAAAATATTATAGTATTTACAATAAATAACAACAGATTTTTTTTATTTATTGAAATAAAAATAAATCATCTCTTGAATAAAATGTGTAAAAAATGTGCAGTGCTCTTGTTGCCTATGAGATGGCGCTAGTATAACAACGTAAAATCAAGCTATTGAGGACTTTCATACCCCTTTTCGTTACACGCCTTTTTTTTCTTTCCATTAGCCAGAAGACGAATATCAAAACAACTCTTTTTTTCCACATTTCAGGATTCCGGATAGATTTTCATTAAATCTTTAGGCCATTTACTATAATACATTGGTGTATTTTTTATGTGTAATAAAATTAAGCTACTTTACAATTTCTAGTGGGCCCAAGAACGATTGTCTCCTTACCTAAAACTAAAAAAAAATACTTTTGTGTTCACCTGCCAGTTGACTGTTTCTATATAGTTTAAGTAAATTATCTGTACAACACTTTAACACTTAATAGAAATAAAAAATAAATATAATAATATGTAGGTTTAAGTAAAAGAAAAAAATCAATAAGGACGCATAAAACAAACACCGATATGGGAAACGCCACGGACAGTGCGTTATTTACTCGTAGCATTATTTTATTGCTTAAAATTGCGGTATTTGTGTCAACAATATCTGTGGTGTAACGTAGCAGTATTCAGAACAATAACTAATAATATCTATGCATTTTATAATGTTTCACATTGGCAATTATACAGTAAACAAATGTTTTGGCATAATAAATGGAAGGAGGGGTTAATAATTATTATGCTTATTATATGTACATTCAATGGTAAAAAATTGTTAAGTAAAGTTAAAGTTAATGTTACAGTCTATATACGTCCACTGATGGGCACAGGCCTCCTCCTTTTCTGAGAGGGTTTTGCACTAAGCTTACAACAAATACACAAATAAGTAAATCTCACAAGCTATTAATTGTGATTGTATATAACATTGAGTAAAACATTGGCAATATCTAGACATGATAAATTCTGTGCACTTATTAAATACTTATTCATGACGGCGTTTCGCTTGAGCTTCCGAGCCGCAGTCTTTGATACTGGTTTTGGGCTTGTCTGGCAATCAATTTGGTGATATCATTCAGGGACTGGTTATACAATGTCTGGTTCCTTCAGGTTTTGCAACGTACTCTTTAGTCCAGCATTTGGAGATACCAAATGTTTCACGGGCAGCTACGAAAAGATCATGCCGAAGCTTGACGGTAAATTCGGATACTGTGGTTCCGGAGCCTTTCTGTTGGGATTTTGCGTACAAGACTATCACGAAAACCTATATCTAGGAATTCCACTAAAATTGGTCGAGGCTTGTGAGGAGCTGTTGGCCTACCCTTTCTCTGACAACACTTAATTTCATTGACAGAGACGTTACCTAATTTCAATTGATTTTGCAGAACCTTGATGACAGCCAAAGCGGTGTCTTATTTTGCAATATCTGGTACACCATGAAGCATTAACATTTTCCTTCGGCTTTGAAACTGAGGCTGATGCTATTACAGAGATATTGATGCTGTGTCTATATGGAGTCAAGAAAACCACCTTCCGTTCAATAATCTCAAATGTAAAATAATAACTTTCACGCGAAAATCACAGCCCGTTATTGTTAATTATAAGTTGACTGACGCTCCTTTGGAAAGAGTTAAAGAGATTAGGGACTTAGGATTACTATTAGATTGCAAATTAGATTTTCACACGCACATCAACAAAATTTGTAAGTCAGCGCACAAAATGTTAGGGTTTGTTAAGGACTGCGTCACAGTTTGATAATACACGGGTCGCAAAAGTATTATACAATGCTTATGTGCGCAGTAAACTCGAGTACGGTGCTATTATCTGGAATCCTTACGAAGAGAAATACGTTCTAATGATTGAAAAATACAACGTAAATTTGCTCGATGGATATATAAGAAACAGTACGGATACTATCCCTACTTATACCCTTCCTTATTCGTGTCTGGTATGGTGGACATTGAAACGTTGAAATTTAGAAGGGCAATGTCTCAAGTTATGCAATATCTGTCCATAATTCACAATAGGATTGATAGTCCCCAAATACTAGAGCGTGTCCGCATCTTGGTCCCTGGGAACGTGTCAGCAAACTTGCAGGACAGGTGGCGCTGCGGCGCCGCCCGCGACTGTTGAGCCCCCCGCGCACGTACCGAGCGCGCTCGTCAACGCCCACCAACCGCACACTCCGCATTATTGGGGACATACTTGCACAGCACCACGAGCTAGACTTTGCCGATGGATTAGGACATTTGTATAAAGAAATTCAAATAATTTTAAATAAATTCTAGCCATCAAACTTACATATATTGTTTTCATAATTAATTATTATAATTGCTAGTTGCGTATTGTTTTTCTTATTTTTTTATTATTATTGCTATTTTATTTTAATATTAATGTTATTTATGGACTCAGATTGTATTTTTTATGATTTTTTTTTCTATGATATTATTGATGTATTGTTAATTAGGATATTGTAAAATAATTTTGCTATATAATGACGAGGATGTGTAATACCGAATTATTAATCTTATAAGCGTTTTGGATGTGTCATCTGTTAGCTTGTAAGATGAAATGAAATGAAATAAATAAATAAATGAAATAAATAAATGTCGACGGGTATATGTGTGGTCTATGGTGCTTAAGCCGTTTCAGAAACCAGCTTGTTCGGGAGGCTGGAAGTCGTTGAGTCTGCGTGCGAGACGATTTGTAATGACTCTCGCAAACAGCTCGTAGACGTGACTCAGAAGGGAAATCGGTCTGTTGTTCTTTAAGAGAGTGTTGTCGCCTTTCTTGAAGAACAAGACCACCGCACTTCTGCTCCACGCCTCCGGAGTAGTGCCACCATGAAGGACGGAATTAAAGAGCTCCTGAAGGACTTCAAGTACCGGTTTTCCACCTGCTTTCAGAAGATCCGCTGTGATTTCATCCTCGCCCGGGGACTTGCCGTTTTTAAGGTACTGGAGAGCCATTCTAATCTGGCTCAGACTGACGTCCAGGACATCATCGGAATAGTGTCGGATAAGACTTGCTCTTTAATTGTTACTCACACTTGCGTGTGGCTTCAACGATAAAGTGTACAGCTGCCCATAGAACCTCTCAATCTCACTCAAAATCTCAGTTGTCCCGGAAACGATACTGCCACATTTGGTGTTCAGCTTCGACAGTTGGATCTTTCTGGCAGACAGATCTCTGGCAAAGACTTTGGAGCACTGGTTCCGCTCGATCGCTTATTCAATACGAGCAGTATTAAAGTTGCGTAAGTCCCGCCGCATGCATTTGGATATCTGTCTGTTCAGTTGCCGGTATGCTATCAAATCTACTGAAGACTCCAGCTTTATTTCCCGTCTAACAGCCATGAAATTAAGAGTGTGATCGGAGAGTTATTGTGTTCTTCAGCGGCGGGTCTTGAAAAACTTAGCTCCTACCGCATGGACAGTTTCCACGAGCTTGTCATTCATATCGTCCACTACATTGCAATCTTCTAGGCACTGAAAACGAGTTTGTAAAAGTAAAAATGTCGTAATTGTGCTTGGATTATGTAGTAAACACTGTGGGTGTTTACTACTTAACAAAATATATACAGTTTCTTTTCCCAGGGTAGTAGGTTCCCTTACAAAACTAAGTCACGGTAGTCTGTTTGGTATGGACGAATATTTTTTTTTTACATTACATATCTATAGATGAGTTGTTTGTCTAAATATGTTTTCCTTTACTTTTGAATACATAGCAAATCAGCCCTAAATATTACGTTGTTGTCATGAGTACTCCGGTCGAGATTTTTCATTATAATGCTAATGCTTCAAAGGACAATAACAAAGAAAATGGAGAAATATCATTTTATGTAACAGTTAATAAATTAGTGTAGATAAGACTTACAGAAATCAAGAGAGTAACTACGGGGAGTTATAAATTATATCACTTCTTGTAGACAAGTTTAAATGTAGGTAGCATGGATGTCCTTAGTATTAAGCAAAAAAAAGTGTTTGGTAATCTAACTATATAATTAGAATACTTAAGTAGAACTTAATTAGAACACTTTATAAATATTTGGAATAAAAACAGAAAATCTAATAAGATAATTTTTAGTATCTCTGTCTGTCTGTTTGCATGCACATCATGTAAAACAGCAGAGCATATTTCAGTAATCCCCATCATCGTTACATCCCTTCACATGTCCTCTGCAGTTCATAGCCCTTCCTTAGGGAGCCCTTACTTAGGTAACACCAAAAAACGGTCCTAAGCTTCACTTGCCCGGCCACTCGAGAACCTTTCTTTTCCATCCGTTGTCGGTTCTTCGAGCTATATGGTTGAAAAGATTTCAGTAATTTTGTTTTTATTGTATAAAGGATGAATAATAGGGATAGAGAATAGCAGTTGAACGAGGTGTAACGTTAATAACCCAGCGACACGACTAGAGCTAATGCGCCGGTTAAGTCTTTTTTAGTCTTTCTAAAAGCTAAGTATAGATTTATTTCAATCAGTTAAATCGGTCAAATATCATGATTGTCCAGTTCATTCGGACTTAAATTATATAATTTCCAAGAAAAGTAAAAATCTCAAATAAATCTAATTTCTATTTACATTAACCGCAGAAATCTTTTTTTTAAAGTCTCGGTGTTTAAAGTTAAATTTAAGTTTGATTTCGCAATACAATCTTTTTCTGTTTAATTCTGGGTCCTGGGTTCGTACCAGCATCTCACCTATTATGTGTATTCTCTGTGTCTGTGCCACTGTGTACTTTGACGAATTCCATCCACTATTATGTCCCGGTTTGAAGAGTAAACAGTCATTATTAAGATCTTTGGCACAATATTAACAATTTAACAAATTAAAAAAAAAACAAGAACAGACTGCACTAAACTTTAAGAAGTAAATTCTTCCCTCTCGATGCAATTAATTTGGTCAACGAATTTTTTATTAATATTGGTAGGAATTTAGCAGAAATATTTTGTTAACATCCAATCACAATTATAATGATTTTCTGGATAGGAATAAAAGTAATCTAACATCATTTGTGTTTTTAGAAACAGATGTAAAAGAAGTCCATGATACATTCATGAATCTTTAAACCAATAGTGCACCGGGTTGGGATTGTATCCCAACAAGTTTTCTCAAATTTGTTGGGATTGAGGTTACTCCTGTCATTGCCCATCTTGCAAACCTCTGTTTTAATAATGGTATCTTCCCAGAACCATTAAAGAAATCAAACGTTACACCAGTTTATAAGAGTGGTGCTAAAGACGAGGTTGCTTACATCTCCCGATTTCGGTATTAACTTCTATTTGAAAAATTTTAGAAAAACTAATAAATAAAAGATTATTAAATTATTTGGATAAATTCAATATCTTATCAAACTCTCAGTTCGGTTTTAGAATTGATTTGTGGAAATAAGTGTCTTGCAGTGTTCTTGGACCTAAAAAAGCATTCGACATGGTCTCCATCCCCATACTTTTAAGTAAACTGGAGCTCATTGGTATCAGATGCACGCCTTTAGAACTATTTAAAAGTTATTTATCAAATCGATTACAAAGAGTTAAACTAGGTCAATATGTTAGTAAATACTCTGATATTACATACGGCGTACCGCAAGACTGTACTTGGGCCTACCTTATTTTTAGTATGTATAAATGAACTATGTGGTCTTAGGTCTAAAGGAGCCTGCGTTTTTACCTACGCTGATGATACTGCAATATTATTTTCAGACAGAAACTGGGATTCAGTACGCAGGGTAACTGAGCTAGGTTCGATTAAAGTTGCATTATGGCTAAAGTCTAATTTACTCACTTTAAACGCTCAAAAAACCAATTATATTTGCTTCACATTAACTAACAAAACTGAACCAGATACTAATTTTGCCATAAAAATTCATACATGTGATACTAATAATGCTAATTATCTATGCCCATCTATCAATAAAGTAAATAAAACAAAATATATTGGAGTTGTTTTAGATCAACGACTATCTTGATTTGATCAGATTGAACTTGTTAATGCGCGAATTAGAAAACTAAGTTGGCTTTTTAAACAGTTGAGATATGTAGCTTCTAACAAACTACTTAAACATATTTATATTTCCCTAATCCAATTTATTATAACTTATTGCATTCCTGTTGGGGTGGAACAGCGAAAACTAAATTTCTAAAAGTAGAACGGTCACAGAGATCACTTTTAAAAGTCACGCATTTTAAACCTTTCCTTTTTTCAACCACCAACTTGTATCAAATGTGTGACTTGCTAACAGTAAGAAAATTATATGTTCTAAATTCTTTTCAAAAATATCATAAAACCTTAGTATATGATCATAACGCTCAAAATAAAAGAAGAAAGGATATAGTCGTAATTACTAAAAAAGTAAATTCTGCTTTTACAAGGAGTCAATATGCAGCTCAAGTTAAAATCTTATATAATAGAATAAACAAAATAATAGATATCTATCAAAATACATCTGTACAGTGTAAAAAGAAATTAATTATTTGGCTTAATACCTTAAATTATGAAGGAATGGAAGATTTACTATATTAAATTATTTGATAAAGAGTGCACATACAGACACAAACACACACACAAACACACACACACACGCGCGCGCGCGCGTGCGCTAATCCTACTAAAACAAAAAAAACTTTATGACAAATTATTTATTATTAAGATTATTTTTTCATTATTTAAGAAGAAATAAATTATTGGTAATAAGCTTATAATATAAAGCTATGGTAGCGTGTGGCCTTGTATGTGTATGGCACAAGTATTTTAAATACTTAAAAGGAGGTCTCAACTATAAGACTGTATCAATTTACAATGTACTTATTACCCAATAAATATTATTATTATTATTATAGCCAAGTAGGTATCATGAGCGTGTTTGGTTATGGGTAGTTTGCTGTTGAGATAAATTTTCTAACTATTCTACAAGTATTAAGTAAAACTGCTTTTGCAATTGAATATATGTAAGTTTTGGTAAATCAAGAGTTTTTAATGATTGATGAAGCGCTTTTGGTATTACACCAGTTGTAGAGAGGACTATAGGTACTATAATGGCATTATGTAAGTTCCACATTCTAATAATTTCATGTTTTAAATCAGTGTATTTGGAATTTTTTTCATTAATTGTAGTCTGTAAGTTATGTGAATTAGGTATAGCAATTTCAATAATAAAAGCACATTTATTAAAAAACAGGGTTAACAGGGTTTTTTATATTTCGGTAGAAAAGTTTTTCATTTGAACAAAGTAGCCTGTTTTGAGTTTTTCGTAGAGAGCATTCTTTATATATTTTTAACCGACTACTAGTAAGTTTAAGTTTTTGTTTAAGTGTGTCTAAGAAGTGTTCGTGTTTAATGGTATGTTCTTCGTGGACAGAATGAGTTTTATATTGCTCAAATATAGCATTTACGTGTTTAATCAATTTTTTACCTCTGTTTCCATTGATAAATTGTGTTAGTATTGCAATCTTTGCTCTTAATTCACTAACTTTGTATTCTAATCTTTGTTCCCACTTTGGTTTATTATATTTCATTTGTTTGTCCATTCCTAGAGAGTTATCAACTTGTACAGGTATTTCAATTTTAGCTCTGTTGAGCTTAGCTGAAGTCCACGCTGCACAGCATACTAAATCCTGAAATGTTTTAAATTCAATATCGCTGTTGATGTATTCTCGCAACAAAATATTATTCACATAGGCGACTATCTTACTCAATTTTTTTTGATGACCTCTGCTTTGGTATAAATTGCCTATCAGTTTGTTTTGTATTAGCATAATATTCTAAAGCTTTAGCAAACATTTCATCTATAGCAATTACCTTTTCTCTGTAATGTAAATTTTCATTTGCTGTGTGGTTTTCTGCATTTAAATGTAAAATTTCTGTATCTGCTTCTTCGTTGTTTGAGATACTTATCTGAAGTATTGAGTTGTCATTGACATCTTTATCGTTATGTTGTTTTAGCAAGTTATTCTGAATTCTAAGCGGTCAACACTTAAATATTTGTTCTGTAAAATTAATCGTCTTTGGTCAGCTATCCGTTGCTCCTTCAAATGAGTTAAATGGGGGTATTGTTTTATAAACTCTTGGTGTAAGAGTTTCCTTTATGCTATTTTATTTTTATCACACTGAGTTATTTTATAGTAAATTCTTATTATAGCTTCATTGTATTCGTTTGTCCATTTCATACGTTGTTATCTTTGTAAAGGGTGGGTATTAGTATGACGATTGTTTTGTGTAACAGAGATTGATTGGCGAAATGTAGTCTGTAAGTTTGATTGCACTTCAATATAAATTTTGTTTACTTTTTCTTGGGACAAAAGTTTATTATTCATATTGCTCTTCGCTGATCTCCTATTCTTTGACGAGTTACTTGCATATCTGGGAATCGTTCTATGAATTTCATGTGTAATGGTTGTAATTAACCTTTAGTGTCAGTCTCCATCATTGTTAAATAGAGGTAAGTACGCAATATAAATTCATTCATTTCAGAAGTCCATTTCTTACGCGTATTATGTTTACTGATGGTGGGAACAGGTTCCATAACAGAAGTTATTTTCTGTGCAACATCCTTCAGCAATTGGCTACATGATGATGATGAGGAAGGTAAAGACTGGTGTATAGTGTATGTCTTTGATTTCTGCCCATCATTTTCGGGGGTATATAAACTATCAGTATCACTAAGGGTATCGGTGTCCGTAGATATAGCTTGAGTCGTTTGACGAAATCTTCCTCGCCCGGACATTGTATGCACCCCAAGACACAGCTCCATCTCGGCTTCCGTCAGAGTCGATATGGTTACTGGATCTGCCGGGAACTGGGGGCCGTAGTTTACGCCGTGAATATTATTATATTATTATATTTTAGGCTGTGAGGTAGATTTTAGTCCTTAAGGACGGCAACGCACGACCTTCTTTATTTGTAATAGTAAGAGGTGTTCATGTGCATGTAGTAGCCATTTTTATACTCAGAAGACATTTCTTACATTCATATATATAATGTTCGTTCCGTTACGCTATTGTGACGCGATTAGCACCACAACAGATTAATTTATACTCACCAAACAGGACAGAAAGTCAATGGATGCAGGTGGCTTGGGATCGTGCTTTGTGGCATTCGTTGGGGGCGGCCTATGTTCAGTAGTGGACTTATGAAGGGCTGTAATGATGATGATAATGATGAAACAGGACAGGCAGTTCGTTATACGCAAAGCAGATAACCTCAAATTAGCAATGCTGATCCTTTTTACAAGTTCCTTACTTTGTCACTAGAACCTCGTTTGCTGATTTCTAAGGTTCACTACCTGCAGGTGAAATTGGCATTTAAAGAAGCGTAAGGCACTTTCACTTAAGTCCTTATTGTTCTGTAACATCATTATCATCATCATCATTACAGCTCTTCATAAGTCCACTGCTGTACATAAGCCTCCCACAAGGAATGCCACAAAGTTTGTTCTGTTTATGACAACATTTTTTTCTTAAGTGCTATAACTATGTGAAATGCAGGGGTGAAAGGGTCTTCCACATTGCTACCACATGGTTATCTATGAACACCAAAAAATTTGGGTAAATAGTAGTGGGTAGCATTATTCACTAAATATATTGCTGTAAGTATCACTAAAACAAAACTATTGAAAATAGACAAGTAAATCTATATACTTAATATAATCTATTCTTATAATATTTATTTAGTATAAGATTTAGATTATATTATATACTTAATATATTATAATCTAAATCTATATACTAAATAAAATTAATTTTTGTTTGTTCGTATTTTATGCGATGCCATGCCGTTCATCAGATTGCGCTAACATTTTGTCAACTTATTGCTTGCGCTTGTGCAAAGGTTATAGGCCTAGTACAATTAAATTACAGTAGGTGGCGTGCGTATCGTACCGACATATTTATTTGAAATTCATAATATTCCATTCAATTTCAATGAATATATAATGATTCATTGAAATAATACCATATATTGCATAATTCCTCATTGAATAACATAACTCTTCCAAATTTAAAACGATATTTCCACAAATATCTTTTCTGCGGCAGCAACGCACCGGGTACCAGGTTGTATAATATAATAAAGCGGAAGAGTTTTTTTGTTTGTTTAAACACACTAATCTCTAGAACTACCAGGCAATTTAAAAAATAATTTTGTATGTGATAGCCAAATTCATGACGCTATCTATCATTAAGCTACACCTCTCAGCTAACCTTAAATATTAATTTGTGTTAAGCAAGTTGGAATAAAAAGAATTCACGAACTGCTTTATCCGCGTGCGCTGGCGTTACGGTTAGCCATACGTAAATACAATATTTTACAAAAATATTGATCTTTACTCCGTCTAAAAAATTCCGCCATGGCAAATTCCTATTTCTTATACGTAAGCCACAATAAGTTATTTTGCGACAAAATTTATTGAAAATTAAAGTGATTTTTGAGCGTTACTATTACGCATGTCATATTAATCCCACGAATGAAAGTTGCTTCTTCATCAAGAAAGTTTTATAAAGATAAACTTTGCTCTTTATAGCATTTTATTTGAACGTATAGTATAAGAAATTGTAAAAAAATAAATATAAATTTCATTATTATATATTAATTTCAATATTTTCATATATTTATTTATTTTTAAGACATAAAATTCCTTTTTCAAATATCTTTTTACGATACTCTGATAAAGGATAAAACAAAAATCATTAAGAGTATATCGCTTTAATAATCCAAGCTGTGATTGCATGTAGATCATCCAGACACATAATTACTTTGGATATGGCTTCGGTAATTACTTCACAAAGCATGTCATCAATCGAACCGATTACCGGCGCATTTCAATCACACAATCAGAAAGCAATTTCGATAAGTGTTTCTTGATACTCATGTTTTTGATTTGACATTATCGAGTTTTTCTGTTATCAATTATTTTTGAAAAAGTACTGAGTTAAATTAAAAAAATAGGCCATTGAATAAAATTTATTTTACGGATTTTCTCTTGTTTAATTAAACTTATTAACTTATTTTTAATTCCCGACGTTGCTGGTGCCAAGCATACCACTGCAAGATTTCAAGATATTGTAAGCTTGTTCTGCCAAAAATAAATATTCAAAAGCTGAAGGTAACCGGCAGTAGCCGGGCTAACTATGAAATCGGGAAGTCAAACTCCTCTGTCCCCCCCGTGACCACGGATGGTGTAAAACATCTGAAACGTCGGGAATTAAAAATAAGTTAAAAAGTTAAATCAAACGCTATTGAATTCGTATAGTCAGCTTTATTCAATGTCAAGAAATCGTGTAATTCTTATATTTACATCATAAAATTATGGCTAATTTTATTTCTAAAAATTGAATAAATTACGCCTTTAAACAAATGTATATAACAACGAGTAGCGTCGGATGTGCAAATAAAATGGTACTATGATGTCTGAATAACCTGAAAAATGTCTAAAACATATTTTTATCCTTAACGTTTACAGAAACATTTTTTTACCGTTTCTAAGAATTTAACTAATTTGTTAAATATAAAAGGACAAAATGTTTGCCACCTTGCAACAATCAATGTCAACTTCTTGCTTGCAAAAAGAATAATATTAATTTGCCAAAAAAAAAGCAACTCGTTACTCTACACCTGTTTTTTCTTTGTATCATGTTTATGATATTTTCAATGGTGGAGGACAGTGATGCAGGCGCAGACCCAGTTTCGAGCTGAGTAAATACAATCTACAACACCTATTTTCGAATCTATCGTTGTTTATTTAATGCTTTATTTAGAGGATAAGTAATTTTTACATTCATTGAAATTAAATTTTTTATTTCAATGTATGTTTCAGACGTAAGAGTACATCACTCATAACGAGTGGGCAGAGTGAGGGATTTCTGTCGAAGTTGGCCCGTCTATTTTTATTTACTTGAAAACTTATTGGCCTTAAAGCGTATAGGTGAATTTGGCCATATGCGAGCGTCGTTTCTAGCAAATGGCCAGGAGCTAGAAACGACGCGTTGATTTTTAAAATTAATAAGCCTGCGTTACACACCTAAAATAATTTAAAATATACTTAATTAGTTGCACCTACTTGTGCTAAATGTAAAGTGATTTATTTCTTATTAATTATATTCCAGAGTGATACTAGGTACTTGCATTAAAATTATTATCTAAGCCCTTAACACTAAACAGTATAATTTAAATTTGATCAAAACTGCTGAGTGAAATGTGTCCAATAACACTTTTTTATTGTCATTAATAAGGGGAAGATACTTTGTTCATGTTTTCAAGCAAGTAAAGTCACCACTCGCATATACCTCTTCATGCAACTTCGGAGCTAGAATTTTATATGTGTGCAGTCTATGGCTCCAATCGCATCGGAGAATGGCTGTGGGACATATCTAAATTTTTCTTTAGCTGCTCGCCGCTCTCCGTGGGTCATAGGGAATTTTATATGTTTTCTCAATAATTTTTAATTAATAGCATCGCTTACAGCATATATTACTCGTCTAACAGTTTATTTTTTTATTTTTTTTGCAACCCGATTCTGGGAAGCCAGTCAACCGATCGCAGTCGCACAAAATCCACAAAGAACACAAAGTGACGTCAGCGTAAGGGCCACTGTGCCTAAATTTTCCAAAGGTCAATTGAATCCACTGATATGATCTTGTCTTCAAAGGTCCAAAGAAACTGCTTACCTCGAATGTCGACGAGAACGTTTCGAAGGACCAAAGAAACTGCTCGAAGTACCAAAAAAACTGCTCGAAGGATCAAAGAAACTATAGTGTGTCTACAGTTTACAAGATGAGTGCAAAACGAGATGTATGGGAAAGTTAATGTACGAAATAAACCCAATGAAAGTCATTCTAACACTGATTTTATTGTAAAGTAATATACTTTATATAGTTATATGATTATTATAAAAATGATGATCAAGCAGAAGTACGGAAGTTATACGTGTGTGCGTATTAACAAATAATACTGTTTCTAAGTGACCTAACTTAATGAATAATAGATGTTTTATTAACTATTGTGCGGTAACCCGTACATCCTGCCGGCCCAAAAGAGGGAAACTATGAAGTAAGTACACAAAAACAAGAATATAACAATCTGAAATAAAGAAAACAAAGTAAAATAATATAAATCCTTAAATATTTCATCACTGCACTACATTTGTGATGGAATGTCCGCTGTTAATTTTAACTATTGTGCGGTAACCCGTACAGATAGCTTTAATGATTGTTCTCTGTTGTTGAAGTAGGTTCTCCGTTGTTTGAGGACGATGTTCTTAACAGTTAGTTTGAGATACGTGTGACTGTAACTATTACCGCAGTTTGCACCTCAATCAAGCTGGTGAGACCCGCTTGTGGGAGGCCAGAGACCAAAGTGCTACTACGATCGAATCATGAATTACACTTATATTTTTTTAAACACTTCTCTGTTGAACTATTGTGGAAGTAATTTGTAGGTCATAGTTCACGTCGAAAGCTCGAAGGACCACAATGTACTTGCTCGTACAGGCGGAAGCGTATTTAGCATGGGATTTGTCAGTGTTATGGTTATGCGGCAGCAAATCGCACGAAACCGGAAATGAGAATCCCTTGGATTTAGAGGATAATCAAATTCTGTGCCTTAACAGAATTACAAAAGATGTGTTTACCGAGCTCGTAGGTGAACTTGCGCCATCTCTTCAAAAACAATGACCATACGGAATTTCTGTGAACTCCCAAGTGAGTGTCGTCATATAATTGTCTATATAACTTAAAAAACTAACTTTTTTTCGTTTATATTTACTCTTACTTTCATTTCCTTCTAAATAGGTACTGACGCCACTCCCATTTTATGCAAGTGGGTGCTATCAGCCACCTGTTGGCCTGCAGTGGGGTTGCAGCATGAGCTAAAAATCGGTTACGCGAGTAATATATGCTGTAAGCGATGCAGTTAATGAAAAATTATTGAGAAAATATATAAAATTCCCTATGACACACGGAGAACGGCGAGCAGCTAAAGAAAAATTTAGATATGTCCCACAGCCATTCTCCGATGCGAGTGAAGCCATAGACTGCACACATATAACAATTCTAGCTCCGAAGTTGCATGAAGAGGTATATGCGAGTGGTCACCATGAGGGTCATTCATTAAATGTACAAGCTGTGAGCTTATCTTCAGTAGTTATTGTTTACCTCTTTACTTGCTTGAAAACATGTATAAAGTATCTTCCCCTTATTAGTGACAATAAGAAAAGTGTTATTGGGCACATTTCACTCAGCAGTTTTGATCAAATTTAAATTATACTGTTTAGTGTTAAGGGCTTATATAATAATTTTAAAGCAAGTACCTAGTTTCACTCTGGAACATAATTAATAATAAGTAAATCTCTTTACATATTTAGCACAAACAGGTGTAACTAATTGAGTATATTTTAAATTATTTTAGGTGTGTAACGCAGGCTTATTAATTTTAAACATCAACGCGTCGTTTCTAGCTCCTGGCCATTTGCTAGAAACGACGCTCGCATATGGCCAAATTTACCTACACGCTTTAAGGCCAAATAAGTTTTCTAGTAAACAAAAATAGACGGGCCAACATCGACAGAAATCCCACAATCTGCCCACTCGTTACGAGTGATGTACTCTCACGTCTGAAACATACATTGAAGTAAATATTCAAAATGTAAAAATTACTTATTCTCTAAATAAAGCATTCAATAAACAACGATAGATTCGAAAATAGGTGTTGTAGGTTGTACTTACTCAGCTCGAAACTGGGCCTGCGCCTGCATCACTGTCCTCCACCATTGAAAATATCATAAACATGATACAAAGAAAAAACAGGTGTAGTGTCACGAGTTGTTTTTTTTTTTTTTGGCAAATTAATATTATTCTTTTTGCAAGCAAGAAGTTGACGTTGATTGAGACATTGACAATTTTGACATTAACATCATAGTGTTGCAAGGTGGCAAACTTTTTTGTCCTTTTATATTTAACAAATTAGTTAAATTCTTAGAAACGGTAAAAAAATGTTTCTGTAAACGTTAAGGATAAAAATATGTTTTAGACATTTTTCAGGTCATTCAGACATCATAGTACCATTTTATTTGCACATCCCATGCTACTCGTTGTTATATATATTTGTTTAAAGGCGTAATTTATTCAATTTTTTAAAAAAATTGGCAAAAATTTTATTAAATAATTTTTTTCTATTTATTTATTTCTTCCTTTGTTAATTAAACTAGAATTTTTCGATTTTAAATATCGCAAAGAAATTCAATGCTAATGAATTTGATATTTGTAAACTTTAAATAATTATGTTAATGAACACTACATGCAGCCTCCGAATGCAATGCCAATTTTGTGAAATTCAAGGCAAACACAAGGCTGTCTCTTTACTGCAAAAAGGAGCCAGCAAAGCAGCTGCAAAGAAACTAGGAGTCCTTGCTAAGGTGCGGTGGTACTGAACGCCGGTACTCTTAATTTACTCTATATAAAGCGCAAGTGTTATTGGTGACCCGAATTTGGATAGAACCAATCATACCAGCCTCGAGCACAGGCGCAAAGTAAAAAAGGCAAAAAAAGACAAGCTTTCATATCATATAAATTGTGTAATGTAATAAATTGATTGGTTTGATTTAATTTAAAGTTTATTTTCATCTTTTTAGATTATTTCAATAAAAGCTTTTTTTTAAATGTTTTTTATTTCTATTTATTTATTTCACTCACTATTGTTAATTAAATTAGAATTTTCCGTTTTTAAATATCGCAAAGAAATTCAATGCTAATGATCTTAATATTTATAAACTTTAAATAATTCTATTAATAACAAGTAAGTTTTTTTCATTATTATAACAAATTACAATATAGGATATAAGTTTTGTTTAAATGCCCCTCATAAAAGTAAATTCAGAGTATTGTCAATTACTTCAACATATTTGCCCACTATTCCAGAATTTTTCC
The DNA here is from genome assembly GCA_029286625.1 of Parnassius orleans. NCBI lineage: Eukaryota > Metazoa > Arthropoda > Insecta > Lepidoptera > Papilionidae > Parnassius > Parnassius orleans. The sequence goes on along the minus strand of JAGSMP010000501.1, from coordinate 46,907 downwards.
GGGAGGGAACTGGTGAGAAGAGTGGTACACGCGCACGCGGTGTACCAGAGCACCGACTCGACGCTTCGACCGGCTTGCTGTTGCGTTAGCTGTTTCACTGTTGCCTTTGATTGCCATGCCAATTGATTTTATTCATTGCTTTTTTATTTACAATATTCGTATAAAATATTGTAGACGAAAACATTTTTATATTTATATAACTTTGTTTGCGATCCAATATGAATGACTTAAAGGAACTTATTGCACAATGAGGGCGTATTAAAACTCCCATTACACTTTTTAAAAGTACTTAGAGCCAACTATTAGATGTCGAATTAAATAAAAGCCTATTTAACTAATTAAAGGAGACTACTAACGCGGGAAAAAGCAACATAGAGTTGGCCATGTGCGAAACAGTCAGTACTGAGGTCCACTCCTGCAACGCGTAAAGTTTGAGCTTGCGCTTTATTTACGGTGATCGCATAACACACAATTAACCAATTTTAGTAAAACAAAGATTAAATGTAACTCTAAGATACGTTTTATGATATTCTTAACGATTTCTTCGAAAACAAGATGTTTACTTTAAACGTGATACGTTCATAAACAAACAGACAGACAGACAATTATAAAAATTAAAAAACTTAATCACTCAATCACCTTTATTACAAAAATATAAAATGTACAGACGTCTGGAATTTACATTTTTATTATATGTATAGATATACATCATTAATAAGCTCCAGATGATCCAATACAGAAGTAGTAATTATGGATTTACATCAAAAATATTTGACTATGTAAAAGTTGTTGATTTCTTATTTTCACTGGTTTCATGTAGGGGAAAAGGATATTATTTTTATATTAATTATCTGATAATAGATGACAAAATAATATTCCTTTGTACAAAGTTAACAACACATCAGTCTAAGCATAATAGAAGCATCTGATCAACAAGGATATTGCCATTACACAAGTAAAATGACTTAACTAAGTTACAATACTTATGCATACTGTATATTTGCTTATAGTACAAGTTTGGTATTGTCAAGGTTATGGAGCAACTTGCTGAATACATACGGTATTTATACCTAAATGCAGTTAAATGAATCGTTCTTCAAAGCCGATGAAGCTACATCAAATAGAGAAGCCTCCTTAAATCCCTCGACCCATAGATTCTAATTTTCTTTTAACATACACAAAAACTTCTTTTATGTATTTATTCTATCTATTATTTAATTTAGATTTTACTTATAACATAAAACTTTAATACTTTGAACTTTTAACATACTAATAAGGTTCTAAGACCTATGTTTGTAATTTTTTTTTAGGTAATTCATCATAAATTATAGATCTTATTTAGATTTTACAAATTCTAGGTGTAAAATTAAACTCTTGTATTACATATACTCTTATATTAATTAACTAAACTCATAAGTTTTCATTTTCCAATTTTGAATGTCATTGGAAATTTTACCATGCCACCACAAAAAGATAAAAAGGAAAAATAGATAATGTAGAATATTAATATTTGGCTAAGCTGCATGATATTATCCATATTATGTTAAACACGTGTGCATCGATGAGACGATATTTATTCTATTGTCTTGTCAACATTCAAGTATAAACGTATTTGCTATTAACTAATTTTGCTACCAAAAATTCTTTTAAAGTATATAACCAATAACCTCAAACTTTATTCTTACAGTAGTGATGCAACTCGAACTCTGTTTTCACTCGATTCAATCGAGTAAATTTGTGTAACTCGGTACTCGAGTGAAAATAAATTTTACTCGAGTCCGCTTGCACTCGAGTTACCGAATCAACTCGGCGGACCGTGTGGATTCGGAGAACGCTAGATAGATGTTAGTTCACTATTTCACTAATTCTATCATCTAATCAACTAATTCACATAGTAAAAGGCGCCGCGGGTGACGTCACTGGTTACATCCAAATTCAAACTTGCATCTGGCATGTTCTTAACAAATATGAACTTAGTTTGATTTATAATATCGTAATTGTGCTATCATTGTTGTTTATTTTTTGTTACTTCGTATAAGTAGTCCATAAGATAAAAGTTGATTTAAATATTATACTTGTTTGTTTAAAGTATGAGTGATAACAATGAAATAACAAAACAAAAATCGTCGGTGTGGCATTATTTTGAAGAAGAAAAAATCGTGATGGATGCTATTTGTAAGATATGTAAAAAGCAGTTTATAGATTTTGAAATACTGCAGATATGGAAAAGAAAACATGGAAATACTACAAATTAATAAATAATAAATATTTGTATTTTATTTCATATTGCCACTTTTACATATTTAATAAAGTTAGCTATTTAAAAATGCTTTAACTAAGGTAATCGCTATTCTCAACTCGAGTGGTAAACCTCAATCGATGCAGGGGCTGTAAATAGTTAATTCAAATAACTCAAAAACTCGAGTACAATTAGAGTGACATGATAAATTATTATTAACCCGCATTACCCGAGTCACAAAATTCTGCCTATATAGTTATTATATTTTATAATACCTATTAAGTTTAGTAGTAATAATTGTGTTGGAAGGAATAACAAATGTAAAAATAATTTGTAAAAATAATTTGTAAAAACTGACACAGCTTCGTTCCGCTAATTCGAGTTGCGTAATCTAGTACTATTCGAGTTGAGTAACTCGAGTACTATTCGAGTTACGTGAATTTCAACTCAAGTTAACTCGATTCGAGTTTCTTCCGAGTTGGCACATCTTTACTACAATTTTTTTTAAATATTATATTATCTGAGCCAATGACCTGAACACAAATATCAAAACAATTCTTTTTTCAGATTTCTGATTTCTTGATTGTGGTGGGATGATGAGGTACGCAAGAAAATTGAAGCAAAGAAGAGAGCATGGCTAGATTTGCTAGCAACCAAAGCTGGTAATTCTAACAGTATGATTGATGAGATTGAAAGAAAAAAGGCAGACTTTAGACGTATAAATAAGAGAGTAAAAGTAGTTGTTGAAAGGGAAAAGCAAGAAAGAACGGATAAAAATGATAGAGGGATATCTGATAATTTCCAGGCAAATATTAAAATGTTCTGGAAACTCATAAGAACTGCTAGGGGAAATTCAAAACAGCCTAGAATGAATGCTATACGAGACGAGAATGGCTGTATGCTGAATGATGAAGTTTCGAATTTAAAGAGATGGAAGGAATATTTTGAAAGCGTGTTTATGAGGGAAGAGTCGTCTGAATTAAGTGAAATAGAAATTCCGAAAGAAGTGGAGAGAGGTAGGGAGATAAGCGTAGTTTATTTTATTTTCCTAAAAATCAAATATTTGATGTGTGGATTATATTTCAGGGAGCTAAAAGAGGCCGTGATTGCTTTCAACTAGGACGTGGAAAATATAAGCTCAGACTAATGGTCCTCATGTTTTCAAAAATGATTTAAATGAAAGAAGAAGAGCTTAAAATGTAGTGTAGAATACTTTGAAAAGCAGTAAATATATTAATTTACTTATAAATGGTTTTAATTTTATGAGTTACGCAAAACTTTCAATTATATTTCCGGACCGAAGGTTGTTATTAACGATCTCCAAGCCCTCTTCAAAGTCTTTGTACGATTTATAGGCCTATGCTTTTGTTAAAACTATTCATTTTAAGCCTTGTTTAACATATTTAGCAATTCGGTTGACAAAATTCCGTTTGAAATACAAACGTTGAAAAGTCTTTACTAATTAATTTAGTTAATTTTTAAAATCCAAAATACATTAGTGATGAGTGATTCAGTCAGCTGCTGTAAATAAATTGTTGAATTTTAGCGCTCCGCTTAGACATAGTAAATTGGGACATCTAATGAGGGGCCACCCTACGATCCGGTACGAGGCTGCCACTCAAGAACCTTTCTTCTTCATCAGTTGTTGGTTCTTCAAAGTATATGGCCAAGCCATTTCCACTTAAACTTATTGATTATCAGTAGATGTAGTGACTACCTAGTAAGGATGCTCAGGACCTTGTTTTCTGGTATTCCTTAGGGAGGCCTATGTTTAGCAGTAGAATTGTGAGTGGCAGCAATTACGATGATAACTGTATGAGGAGATCCCTATCGAATAACCTTTTTATTAAAAAAATAGCATGTGCTTCTAAAATTACAAATTCTATTTTACAGGAGAAAAATAATTATGAAATGTTTCTTTTTTTTCATAATAAGTGCTATATTTTATCAAAAAAAATGTGAGGAATCACTCATTTTGATGAATCGCTAATCTATATCAATCATAAATCATCACAGTGTACATGTCGGAACACACGTTAAGTTAGGGTTCTGCTGTACAAATTATTTCTAACATTCAGTAAGGTGTAAGTGCTACAATATTCATTATAACGTCAACCAAAAACACTTTTTGTATGCTTACTGATAGCTTTTGAAACTTTGTCTTATACATTTCAATTATTCCATTTAAAAACCTAAGGTGGTCAAGTTGGTGGATTTAGTACATTATTAATAGTTTGATATGGAAACACTAAGCAAAACTGTGTTTCCTCTTTCTAACCCATCTTAACTTTTTAAATTATTCAACTAAGATAAAAAGGATGCCTAGTTCATAAAAAAATTATGCATGTAACTGTACACATGTACGCAGTGAAACTTTTTATGACTTAACATTTTCTTTTCTATCGACTTCAAAAAGGAGGAGGTACTCAATTCAACTGTATGTTCTTTTGTTATGTGTGTTACCTTATAACTTTTTTCTGGGTGAACTGATTTCGATGATTCTTTTTTTATTTGAAGGCTGGTGCTTTTCATGTGGCCTATATAAATTTGATCGAGGTCTAACCAGTAATTTTTGAGTTATTCTTAATAATTTATATTAAAGTCGGTTGTACAAAAGTTTTAATTTTAAATTATATTTTATATAATGATTTCTTATATTTACGCGAATACTACACATTGAATAACACTATATTTACGGATTTTATCCCGTTTAATTTACTTATTTTAATTCCTGACGTTTCGGGTGCTTCATAGCACCCATGGTCACGAGGACTGAGGTGCTTGAAGTCCCGATGTCATAGTTAGCCCGGCTATTCAGATTTTGAATATTAATTTTTGTCTGATCTACGAAGAATGAGCTTATATAATCTTGAAGTCTTGCAGTGGTATGCTCGGGTTTGGATTTAATTTTATTAACTATAGGATCCCAAGCAGATGGCAGCACCCATCCATCTTCTCTATTGAAATTAGGGGGTTTTTTAATTTTAATAGCCTCGCGAATCATCCTTTCGAATTATCGTTTCATACTCTAGTTCTGTACTCGGATAGCCATCGTAGCTCTATTGTACAAAAACTTCAGCACTTCGATATACAACGTGGCACCGCTGAAGGGACTGCAGCATCGCCCAAATTTCAACGAGAGCAAAGGATTTCTCATAGTCCACATATGCAAGACAAAGTGGCAGATTGTACTCTTCGGTCTTCTGTACATATTGCCGAAGGGTATGTATGTGGTCTATAGTGCTAAAGCCTTTTCGGAAACCAGCTAAATCGGGAGGCTGGAAGTCGTAGAGTCTGCGTGCGAGACGATTCGTAATGACTCTCGAAAACAGCACGTAGACGCGGCTCAGAAGGGCAATCGGTCTGTTGTTCTCCAAGAGAGCATTGTCGCCTTTCTTGAAGACAAAACCACCGCACTTTTGCTCCACGCCTCCGGAGTAGTGCTACTATGGAGGACGGAATTAAAGAGCTTCTGAAGGACTATAAGTATCGGTTTTTCACCCGCTTTCAGAAGCTCCGCTGTAATTCCATCCTCGCCCGGTGATTTGTGTTTTTGGTACTGGAGAGCCATTCTAATGTCGTTCAGACTGACGTCCGGGTTATCATCGGAATAGTGTTGTATAAGACTTACTCTTGAATCCTTACTTACACTTGCATGTGGCTCCAACGATGACGTGTACAGCTGCCCATACAACCTCTCAATGTCACTTAAAGTCTCAGTTGTCCCGGAAACGATGCTGCCAGCACAGTCTTCAGCTTCTACAGTTGGCTTTTTTGGCAGACAGATTTCTGGCAAAGACTTTGGTTCTGGTTGGTCTGGTTATGGTTCCACTCGATCGCTTCTTCAATACGAGTTTTATTAAAGTTGCGTAAGTCCGCCGTATGCATTTGGATATCTGTCTGTTCAGATATCTGTATGCTGTCAAATTTGCAGAAGACTGCACCTTCATTTCCCGTCTAACAGCCATGAGATTAAGAGTCTGCGATGGGTTTAGCAGAACTAAGCTCCGACCGCATGGACAGTTTCCACAAGCTTGTCATTCATATTGTCCACTTTATTGCAGTCTTCTAGGCACTGTAATCGATTTTGTAACCTATCATATCTCTGTATCTCGCTGGTCAAAATTTTTGCCAAGTTCTTGATGGTCGGCTTGATTCTCTATAAGAAAAATATCTTAAAATACACGATGACCTGTTTTTGTTTCAGACCAGGTCTTTCCACAGACACTGCCATCTTGTGCTTAAATCAGACAGTCAAATACTATATAAACAGACAAACACCCATCTATTCCTGTTTCCCCTATTTTTCTAAGACATTTGACTTGGTTAATTACGACATTTTTTGGCAGAAATTAGATAGTATCAATTGGCCTACTTTTCACTATTCAAACACCTAATTTTATCGTTCGTTTTTATTACACTGTAATAATAACTGCTCTGTTGAACAAGTACGTTCGTAATTATAACGGTGATAATGAGGTAAAGCCTGGCTCAGCTGAATATGTTTTGCAAAATAATGGTAAAATTAAGTACGATAACTTATAAGATGAGAATATACGTAAGTTGGCACATCGATAATTTTCACACGGTATAAAATATTTTGCAACTGTATTTCGACAGTAACATGAACGGCTCTAGAACCTTTCTTCCCCATTAGTCGTCAATTCAAGAAAGACAAGTCCTAGAGTGGCAAAATCGTACCGGAAAGCGGAGTGGTGGACCAACTGAATGGAGTAATAAACTGGTAAGAGATGCAGGAAGTCGATGGATGTATGAGGCTCAGGACCGTGCTTTGTGGCATTCAGAAGTGGACTGATGAAAGGCTGTAATGATGATGAGGATGATGAAGATAACTATATTTTATAAAACTGTTTTACAAATGGTAAACATAACTTCCTATAATATCTAGATTAACAAAAATGTTTACAAACTTCGTTGTCTGCTTATAAAACCTGGACAAGAGTCTCTCCAATTTTTGGGAGGATCATCCTTAATAGGTGGATTGGCAATAGCACAGCCAGACATTTTTTATCTTTTACGTGGTAGAGCCATGCTGCAGATATCTTATGGTTGTAATACAAATGGGTTGGCTCAAACGGGGAAGAACTACGCTTTCACAGAATACCAGAGTAAAATAGCAGCATGAGTGTAGAGAACCGGAGACCCTTTTTACTGGAAACGAGGTATTCCATCTTAGTCCTCAGGGGTTACAATGCATCTGCATTTTGATTTTTATTCGAGGATAGAGATAGATATCTATGGGCCACAGCATCCATGTACCATCAGGTGGACTGTGTGCTCGTTAGTCACTTTTACTCTTAATTTTTTTAAGTATATTTTTTTTATTATTATTAAAAAAAACTTTGACACGACATCCTCTGGCTATTTTACATCTAGCGATAACGGGATAGTATACTGCCACCTATCCAAGTCATAAGATTTCTCTGGTATTTTCCATAGTCTTCTCTCACGGAATTCACGGGACGGAAAATGAGGCAAATTGTTGGCGTTTTTCATTAAAGTTTCCGAAATGGTAAAATAAATAATACCCGAAAAAAGAATTATTGAAGCAAAACTGAAAATAAAAAACTTGGAGGATTAAATCAGTGCTACGCCGTGTATAATGAACTTCTATTTTTTAATGTCTTGCTTTGAGTTTTATGTTATTTATTAGTAAAACTTATTCGAGTATCTTAATGAATGAAGGGGTTACTTGGCTGGCTTTTCAATTGGAAGAAAAGCCATTTCACAGAACTAAAAGGCAATTGAAAAGTTAATGGTCTCCCTGTTTATTATCAAAATGTATTTATGGTTTAATAAGCTATATTGGAAATAATTTATTACTATATAAACAATTTTCAAAAGTAGATGTAAGTAATTACTTATAATAGGCTCCTGTCTTTGTGCTCCTTATAACCAATGTCGCTTTTATAAGGAAGAAATTACTTTTTATCGCTATCGTGCCTCAAAATAAAAAGCGTTGTTTTCGAATATACCGATAACATCATTTTTATCTGCCTTAATACTTGAAGTATACTACTATTGCCCAATATTATGAAGGTGTAGAAAAATTTACGTTGACAAAATTTTACGGTTTGCCAATATTTTAAGGAAAATTTGTAGAATATTTTAAAACGGTTCCTCTCATTTTCGATAGTCTTAACAATTAACAATGAAAGGTGAAACGTGGATCTTTTTTGATAAAAATGAGAGTGACAAATGAGCACAAAGTCCACCCAAAGACACATACCTCTACCTACAGTTACTCTCACAGAATACAAGCGTAAATTAGCAGATCAATGCTGCTATGTTTCGTGTAGTGAGTGTAGAGAACCTTTTTATTCGTAACGAGGCAATTCATCTTAGTTCACAGGTGTGACAACGTATCTGCATTTTGATTCTTAACGAAAAATAGTAGATGTCTACGGGCCTCAGTATCCTGAGGAAACTCAGTGTTGGAATACTCAAACATCTTGAGTGACTTACAGTTTGGAATTCGCCTGGAAAGAAAGGTAAAATTAGCCTCTAAAAATATTGGCATGCTGAGCAAAGTGTTTTTTACCTTTCATTTTTCTTTTTTTTTAATATCCTATATGTATTGATATTAAAACCAGCCAGATACAAACAGTACAACTAAAGGGATTTTTCTTCAATTTTATACAAACAAAATACGAAGTAACTTTTTCCCCGACCTATTAATAATAATATATTTATAATCATGATGATGATAACATAAACCTTCACAAGTTCACTGAGGAACAAAGGCCTACCCCAAGGAATATCCACAGTCCTGAGCCTTACCAGATCGTCACTCTATATAGTGGGGAACGCCCTACACTTCGCCTACCAGAACGAGGCTGCCACCCGAAAACCTTTCTTCCCCATCGGTAGTTGGTTCTTTGAGCTATATGGCGTGCTCGTTTCCAATTCAGTTCACTAATTCGATGGGCTATGTCGGTTACATTGGTTCTACTGCGGATATCCTCATTTCTTAGTTTATCACGCAGAGAATCGCAGAGCATAGCTTCCTCATACGGCAAGCAGTGAAGGACCACAAAATCACTCAAAAGGTTCAAAGGATTTTAATAATTCTATATACTGTTCCTGACCATGTAATGACGGTGTAAATATATCCGCTACACCATATCACCCCGGGGGTGACGTAAGTGGCAACAGTGGGAACAAATCAGGTGAAGGCCAGCAACGTCTTCGTAATACCAACTAAAAATAAAAAATGCGGCTGCCAACCCGCCTGCCAAGCGTAGCAACTATGGCAAATATCTCCCCATGAGGCAATCTATGGGAAGGCCTATTTTCAGCAGTGGATATTAAGTAGGCTGTAACAGTAATGGTAACTTTGCCCTAGTCCCGACTTCTGAAGCTTATATATAGTTCTTTAACGTCGGCTTTACTTTTTATTAAAAGAAAAATTATTTTCCCTGTCAACGTATATTCTGAAAATAAAGATATAATAAAATATATGAACTATCTATCGATTTTTATAGACGCAGATTTCTCTTATTGATTAAGTTGTTGAAAGTTGAACATTATTGCAAATAACAATCGACATTGCACCAAAAAAGCGTGTGTGTGTGTGTTCCGGCTGTTTGGATAGGTGTTGTAGTCTAAAAGATTGGTCGGCTTACGTTGAGCTGCGTGGGGACTTCGTGGCAGTATTTGAAAACGGCCTTTCAATCTCTGGCTTGATTAAGGCTATGGTAGGATACGAGAGGTCGTGAAGCATTCCTGTGCCTTCTGACAACAGGTGATTGATCAAATATCCCAATCCACGGCTAGAGAGCTGGGTGACTTTAGCCGGTTTGGTCAACCCGAACAATCTGTTAGGTATCTGTAAGGTGCCGTATTAGGTTTAAGTCAAATGAATGCTTGCTGGAACAATACGCTTTTTATTTAGAAAGGTTTATTTATATAAATAGGTAATAATCACATGATGGACATCACTTGATGGCCTATGATTTTCATCACTTGATTAATAAAAAAGTAATTCACAGATTATCGATATAGTAACAATTCTATTATAGTATTCATGTGTATTTTTCTACGTACAAAAATGGTTCTGGTGTACGTTCACAACAAAGAGACATCGCGAGTTAGATTGTTGGACCAACGTCAAAAATTAACGTATATTTCATAACGAAAATAAAACAATCTGTGTCTTCTGGTTGATGTATTACGCATATATTCGACGTCTTCTAAAAATTTTTAAAACTTTATAGTATGAATATGACTAATAAGTGATAACAAATTCCTAATCCTACATCCTATATGTTTTTAATTTACCTTCGTCCTGCATTGCATGACACAACAAAAATTAAAATTAATCCAACATCGCATTCGATTTATTTTGCTCACGTTTTACTACGTAATTCCTTTACGGGTTGAAATAAAAAAAAATTGTCGACATTTCCATACTGTGTATTTCGTGGAATACTTCATTTATTTATAAAGAGGATTATTAGGTTCAAAAATGTTTAATATAAAATTGAAGTAACAAACTTGCAGTCCACCTGATGGTTAGTGGCCACAGCAGTCCATAAACACCTTCAGCTCACTTCAAATAAAGGAGGCTACAGATGCGTTGTCACTATAAGATGGAATGCCTCACAGCCTGTAATTAAACTGCCTATCTATCCTTTCAGACCAAAACACAGCAGTTCACTGTTATTTGGCAACAGAAATTGGTAAGAACCACTCCTTTTCTACCGAAGAGTCCGTCTATGTGGATACCACCTAGGCATTTATTTATAAAGATAAATAGTATGTTAGAAGGTTATAAAAATGTACCCTGCATTATAACTTGCTGCTGATAGTGAAAACAGAGTTCTAGGTCCTACAATTTTACACACAAATACATCAAGGTCTTACAATTGATTGCGCTGCATATAATATGTGTGTGATTCACATGTATTCAGTGTAAAATTACGTCCGTATTTTTAACGTCAATGACCGAACCATAAAAATATCAAATTCGTGTGGGAATCGAATTTTAGAGAAATATCGCTTTTGTTCTGAATTTTCTGAATTTTTAATAAAAGTCTATCAGCAAACATATTATCAACATTACAATTCAACATGAATTAGTTGCGCAGTTTTACGGCATCTGTCCAACATTTGGAATGTATATTGAGTCTAGTTCAGATAACGGTAAATGAAGAGGATAAAATAAAATAAAATGAATAATTGATGATATGAAATAGCGGTATCGAAAATTAATTTCATTTAGTCAAAGACACGGGAAATCTATTAGATATCAAATTAGGTCAGCAAAAGGCCGTGACATTGACATGAATTGTCAGTCCTTCTATTAGCAAAAATATATTTTATAATTAGAATTCATGTAAGAAAAAGAAAACAAAATTCACATATGCCTTAAAGACCCACATGTGTTACTTTCACTGATCAGTACCGGTCTTTTGTCAGGGTTTTTGGAGCAATGCACAGTTTGCCGTGCTGCTGCAATGCGTGTAGACGGCCTTCATTTCTATTTAAAATATTTTTTATTGTTTCACGCAATTTTGTTTCAAAACGGAAAGTATTTTCCTTCAAAGCTTACCAATTCGTAGGCCTCTCCATAGCGAAGACTTCAGCTTCCTCATCGTTTCGTCAGGCACAAGGCAACATTTTGACTTTGTTCGCCCAATATAATTACTAATGTCGTCGTAGAGATAATCTTCTAAATAGCGCGGTATTGAATCCTGTATTTTGTTCTATAGTATTCTAGCCCACATGGCACGACGTCAGGGTAGAAATAAATTACTATAGACTAATAAATTTTTTTTTTTTGCGGAGTTACGTACATTATTTTATGGCGCTATGCGTACTTTTAAACCTTGCTCATGCTTGGTTCGAATTTTTTTAGATTACAGTGTTTTTACAGAAAAGCATAGTTTCATCGATAAACAAACTTATCTTTCTAATTTTATCCTTTTTTTGAATACTATAAGAGGAGGACTGAAATGAAATGTCTCCTGTACATATATATTCTGTATCTCTTTCCTTTCAAACCAGCGTCCAAAGTGTGCACAGGAACTATAATATCTAGTAGAGTCAACAAACTTAACGAATTATGTAGACTATTCTTTGCTAACACTATAAATATTTATTTATATCTTTAGGTACCTATCTACTACTCTACTCTCTCTAAACATGAAAAAGAAGTAAATAGTAATCATGTGATTAAAAATAACATTATTGCTATATGAAAGGTAACGCCATCTTTTTGTAAATATGACGTGGCAGATCTCCTTTCGAAGCAAAAAACTGTACAATTTGGGATTTTTATAGGATGTCGATTCAGCCACGCTGCAATGCGGCTGCAACTATTTTCATTATACGCATACGACCGCGTGGACTTATACTTTAACAAAAGGATACGCCTACGTATAATTACTCCCCTCCGATCCACTGGTAGCCCGTGTTGATCTATGTATGAATAAAATAGTTCATTTGTTTCACTTTTATATCCAGTCAGATTATAATTTAGTAGATGGAAAACTTTTATCTGATGAATAAAAAATCATTCTCCAACTCATATGGAAATCCAAAGATACAACGTTAAATAAACACGGCTTCGAAATTTAGCTAATGAACGCAAAATTTTTACTATAAACAGACTAGAAAATAACAGTCCAGTATAAAATTTTAAGGCATGCGTTTATCTAATCTGTTGCCACGGCTTTTTCTTGGAATTTAGATATTATATTTAAATCTATACATAAAAATAAAATTGAAGTCTGTCTGTAATATCAAAATAACTGTCTTTTATTAAGCTCAGGTATTATTTGTATGCCATTAAGACATGAATAACCATTTTTAAATTTTTGGCCTGTCTGTCTGTCTATCCGGACTAATCTTCGGAATAGCTAAACCAATTGTGACGAAACTTCGTGTACGCACAGAGAACAATGCCAGAAGTGATCGAGACTATATTTTATCTAAATAAATTGGATTTTTCTTGTAAAATAAAAAAGAACATATATCAACAGATCCAAGATATGCGAAGCCGAGGCGGAGCTAGTTTCAAATAATTTTAATTAAGCTCCGAAAACCAACTATTTTTAAAGAAACAGATTAATGTTACGAAGTGTATTGTTTGCTTTTATACTCATAAACCTAGGCCTATCCTATACAATTACATCTGTGTCTACTACTGCGTTACAGCGTATAAGAACAGAGAGATTACAAGGTGTGAAAGTGAAGTTCACATGTAGACTGAGAGAAAATATAAGTGGTATGGATGAATTGTGTATGAATGATTTAAACTTGGAGACTGTGTGGTATAATGTCAGGAAAGGTTTGGTGTAACTAAGAGAATGAATGAAAGGAAAAATAACACATTATGGTGGGATGATGAAGTACGGATGAAAGTTGAAGCAAAGAAGAGAGCATGGCTAGATTTACTAGAAACCAAGGCTAGTCATTCTAGCCGTATGAATGATGATATTGAAAGAAAAAATGCAGTCTTTAGACATCTAAATAAAAGAGTAAAAGAAGTAGTTAAAAGGAAAAAGCAAGAAAGAACGGATAAGAATGATAGAAGAATATCGGATAACTTCGAGGCAAATATTAAAATGTTTTGGAAACTCGTAAAAACTGCCAGGGGACATTCAAAACAGCCTAGAATGAATGCTATACGGGACCAGAATGGCTGTATTCTGAACGACGAAGTTTCGAGTTTAAAGAGATGGAAGGAATACTTTGAAAGCGTGTTTATGAGTGATGAGAAGTTTGAATTAAATGAAATAGAAATTCCGAAAGAAGAGGAAAGAGATAGAGAGATAGGTATAGATGAAATAATGAAAGCAATGAAAAGTATGAAAGCAAGTAAGGCAGCCGGATATGACAGAGTATGACTCGAAATGCTAAGGGCTGGAGAGGGAGTGGTGGCAGTCCTGCTGTACACCTTGTTTAATTTGTGTTGGGAACTTAAGCGGGTACCGGGAGACAGGTGCAAAGCCGTGATAGACCCAATATATAAGGGAAAATGATCGCAGCAGGACTGTAAAAACTACCGTGGTATCAGCCTTCTTAGCATTGTGGGAAAACTGTGTGCTAAAGTGCTAATCGAAAGAGTTATGAAAGATACTGATGGAAAAATTTAGGATGTGCAAGCGGGACTTAGAAAGGGAATGGGATGTACGGAACAGGTCTTTTCCATGCGCAAGATCATGGAGAAGTTTTTGGCCAAAATCCAAAAGGGTTTTTGTGCGTTCGTGGACTTGGAAAAGGCTTATGACAGAGTGGACAGGGATGTGTTATGGCAAACACTGAACTCATTTGGGTTGAGCGCTGGGTTGATACAGGCATTGAAGTATCTGTATAGGGACTCCAGTGCTTGTATCAGGATCAACGGGGCCTACTCGGACTGTCAGACTTTGTGCGATGCCCTTGAAATTAAACAAGAATTGGCCGTGAATGACCATCCTTTTGAACATCAATTCGATAACAAAGTACAAGTGATAAATTTGTTACATGTGGGATACCCATTTTATTATGTATGATGCCCAGTATTTCTTGTCCAACATTACCTTCAGGAGAGTCGGAGATCCCATCAAATAGGAGAATGTTCTGCCTATGCAGTATATCATCAATTTTCATAGTGATATTACCAACAAGTGACCAAACTTTTCTGATACCAAAGTGCTTACGTGCAGCAATGAATAAAATTTGACGCTGACGAGTAAGAAACTCGGAAAGCACATATAAAGTACCTTTAAACTGTGTCTTCTTAGCCCAAATGGTTGACTTAATGGACTGATCACTATACCCTATCAGGACTGGTCTTGCACGAGCTTCCAATACTGCACCCAAACGATGGCAAGCCACAATGGAGCTTAAAGAAAATTCCTGTGGTTGAAGCTTATCCTGCAGGACAGTTACTACTTTATCTAAGATGTTTTCATCAGATGATTCCGGATCTCCATTTAGCAACAAATATTTTCTCCAATGCCGCATCTCAATATTGTCAACAGTTTGACTAACCTCATTGATCTTCTGATGTAGTAGTGACATAATTTGCCAAACATTATCCTTAAACGCTTGAAAGTCACTTCAAGAGACTTCAAGTCAGGAACAGGGGTAGCAGATGTTTTTATGAGTTCTTCAAATTCTGCCATACGTTGATTGAGAGAAGTTAAGGCAGCTTTTTGGATATTTGCTAACTCAGCAATAGAGGACATTGTCTTGAAAACTTATCTTCTGATGTGTTGTGAAAAACAAAAGTGACCGGTGGTAGGGTGATGTAACTTTATCACAGTGTAACCATTAAGGTGAGTTAAACTATGTAATTAAAAACACAAAAATAATAAAAACTGTAAATTACTTAAAGATATCAATAAATACTAATTTAATTGTTCAGAGCAATGTGCAATGTGCACATTTTACACCTACCGCCAAAAAACTAACTCAAATATTGTGTAATAACAATTTTTATTTACTAAAATTTCAAGTATATTTTCTATCTACATCTTTATTTTACTAATTTGTGGAAAAACGTATTTGGTAATCATCCATCAAACGTAAATCACTTTGGCAGAGACATATTTACGGTTTGGTGATGGCGTAAGAGAATCCATTAGCTCACTTCGTCCCGTGGGTGTCGTAAGAGGCGACTTTTAAAAAAATCTGAAATATCTTATGGCTTTCGATAGATGGCGGTATAACCTTCTCGTTAACGCCAGACATAAAATATCCAGAACAAAACCTCTATGGCCCAGTGGGTTGATGTATTTTTGCGAATAAGCCATCCGTAGTAAGCTGATTAAAATTTTAAAATGTATTTAGAAAGTAAGTTCTATATAAATTAATATCTTTTATTATAGATCCCTAAGACAAGAAATAATTACATCAAAACTATAAAATGCAAGTTGGAACTCTAAATTATTATTTAGATCGGATTGACTTTTGTAATTATTTTATTTATTATATATTTTAAAATTATATTTATTTATTGTAATAATTTACGCGAATAAATCACATCGAATGAATCTAATTTAACGGTTTTAATTTATTTTTTGTCTTCTCGAGTCATCAAAATAATTTTTAATTACACGCGATTAGACATTTTTATTCTATCAATGTATTTTAATCGATAGAGCCTGTGAATAGAATTAAGCTATTAATTTTCTTTTGCTTTTATTTGACAGTGACACAACTTGAAAATATACTTTTTTCAAGAGGACAGTTAAAAAGAAACGTAATAATAAATTGCTCATATATTTTATTTTAATATACGTTATAATTTTAGAATTACTAAAAGCTATGTAAAACTTATTAAAGTTTTGTATAAAGGGAGCTCCGTAGCCATGAGATTAAAAATAACATAAAATTTGTGAAAACTCTACATATGTCGAGCGGCTATACATTTATTTTTTTGTAATACCATCATAAAACATTTTGTGTAATTTATTTTAACATCTTTTAATATACAATGACACTTCGGCAAATAGGACAGGTTTCTCATCTACACTTATTTTTTAACAATGGCTTATATGTTTTTGTATCAAAGTTTCAATATTTTCTTCTATAAAATAATAACATAATTATGGTTAAGTTTATATTAACAATATAAGGACTACAAAAATAACATGAACTTGCATTATTTGTTTTGCATGGCTAAAAATTTATGATTTATTTAACGAGGTCTCAAAAAATCTATTTATTTGCCTATGCTATATATCATAATAGACTACGTACAAAAATAAAAATGACAATTACATAAAAAACAACAAACAGATAGCTAGCTTTTCCCCGGCGAATAATTGCAACATTAGCTTTAACTATATTAAAAAAATATTTTACAAAGTAACGAATATCTTAATTCGTACTCAAATAAAATCAACGATAAAAAGTGTACAAAACAAAACTTTTCTTTTTCTCACATATCGCCATTTTGTTTTTGTAAATTTTCTTTTATATAATATTGTTGCGCGCCACTATTAATGTCTTGCATATGGCAACACTAGTTACCACTAGCGCCCTCTAGTATCGAGTAGCAGAACTAGGAGAGTCAAGATCCTTCTAGAAATTTCGGGACCGATATGTACTCGAACATTCTATATGTTTCTACAGTAGAAGGTTCTGGAAAGTATCTGAGGCGCTATATAAGGCCGGTATAAACCACGACCGAGTCAGTATTGAATTGGCGATACAAGCGAATACTTCGAAGCGATACAACTGCGAATTAAAGTGATCTGTAGTACAATTGTATTTTGTTATTAGTGTGGTTTTTAGTTGTAATTAGTGTTCTGTAATTAAAGTGTCAATTTTGGTAATTCACTCGGCAGTTTTAATTGTCCCAACCCCAAGCTCGTAACAATTGGTGTCAAGTGGGATTTAATCATGCCGATTTTACCTAAAGATGACACGGAGGTATCCGTACCCGAAGTCAACGCCAACAGGAGACGGACCAGAGACGATTTGGTGGTACAACATCGCAAGCGTCGGAGGGCCAGCCTGCCGACCACGGAGGTCGGCCGTCAGTAGCTCCTGCATTTGCAGCACCTGACTTAGGTGCTCTGATGATGATGCTGCAGGAGCAGGCCCGCCGACAGGAGGAACAGGCCCGCCGACAGGAAGAACAGGCCTGTCGGTTGGAAGAGCGGCTGCAGCGGGACAGGAGGAGCAGATGCTTCTCATGAAGGACCTTCACGCTACCTTCGGGAAAGAGATAGGAGGTGAAGGATTAGGGTTGCTCAACATGACAACCGCCTGTCAGGCTGAGCCAGATCAACCAGTGAACAATCGGGTTAACAACGTGATGGCTGACGTGAAGAAACGCTGGACGAACTAAAAATTGGGGATGGAATTACAGCTCCCGTGGTAGCTACAACACCTTCATACGTGGATTCAAAGTGCCGCCGTTCGACGGGACTTCTTCCTGGTCGGCCTACAAAAATCCAGTTCGAGGCTGTCATGAAGGCGAACGGCTGGAATAAAAGTCAGGCCATGACTGCTCTCACCCTAGAAACAGAAACAGAAACAGAACCTGCAGCAGTGGGCCCTTGAGGTGGAAAAGCTGGTTCGAAAAGCATACCAGTCTGTACCTGCGCTCATTGTGGGAACCTGGTGCAGACATTCATCGACGGCATCCGCGACCTTGAAGTCAGAGCTGCTGTGAGGCTCGGGCACCACGTGACGCTTAAGGACGCGTTAGCCCATGCACTGGAGGTGGAAGCCGTACGACAGGATCATCGTTCCCATCGCGTCAGGAGGTTGCAGCTACAGTTCGCGACTGCAATAAAGGATACAGCCCTAGGTGCTACGGCTGTGGGAAAGGGGCCATCTTCGATCCAGCTGCCTAAGCGAACTGTAGAAAGGGAAGGTGAACTATCTCGAGGGGCAGTGCGGCTATCCGCACCGCCCAGCACAGCGGGAAATCTCATGGCAACGCAGATGCATTGTCAAGAAGACCTTGTCCTGAAGATTGCAAGCATTGTACTAGGCAAGAGGTAAGGAAGTAGTATCTGTGAGGATGCTCAGGACAGACCAGCTCTGCAATGAGTGGAAGGACAGCCTACAACATGCACAGGAAGATCCGGACATCAAGCCGATTCTGGAATGGATGAGGCGGTGCTCTAAGCCCAGAGTGGGTGACGTCTGCGATGAGTTCGACCACGAAAAGCTATTGGGCCCAATGGGACAGCTTGCTGATTCAGGATGGAGTCCTGTGCCGTAAATGGGAAAATGGTCAGGGAGACAGTTGTCATTTGCAAATGGTTGTCCCTAAAGCTAAAGTACCGGATGTTCTACAGCTGTACCATAATGGTTGTTCAGGAGGCCACCTGGGAGTTAAACGAACTCTGAAGATCCGAGAACGGTTTTACTGGGTCCACTGTCGTGACGATGTCGAGGACTGGTGTCGCAAATGAACAAAGGTTTGACGAAGGTTCACTAGTGTGGTTACACAATCAGTTCCATAGGAAATCTCGCTTCAAGCTAAATGGGACGGACCGTACCGGATTGTGACAGGATCAAGACGTAACCTACCGGATACAGAAAGGTGCAGAGGTACTCTAAGGTCGTCCATGTGGATCGACTGGCGCGTTATTATAAATAATAATGCTCGGGACGACATGTCTTAGGAGGGGCAGTGTTGCGCGCCATATTAATGTCTTGCATATGGCAACACTAGTTACCACTAGCGTCCTCTAGTATCGAGTAGCAGAACTGGAGAGTCAAGATCCTTCTAGAAATTTCAACCGATATGTACCGAACATTCTATATGTTTCTACAGTAGAAGGTTCTGGAAAGTATCTGAGGCGCTATAAGGCCGGTATAAACCACGACCGAGTTGGTATTGAATTGGCGATAAGTTGAATACTTCGAAGGATACAACTGCGAATTAAAGTGATCTGTGGTACAATTGTATTTTGTTATTAGTGTGGTTTTAGTTGTAATTAGTGTTCTGTAATTAAAGTGTCAATTTTGGTAATTCACTCGGCAGTTTTTAATTGTCCCGAACCCCAAGCTCGTAACAATATTTTTAATATTACTGCTACTGTTTCTTGTATTTCCAATCTTTTCAACTATAACTTTCTTGAAATTTTTGTCTTCATACGAGTTTTTATAATAGTATGAATAGATTTCCGTATCATCTGATTCTACTTTTATAATTGTCATTTCTGTTATTTTGGCGGATTCTTTGGATTTGGATTGGAATTTTGAATTTGCCTCTCAATTACATAATGTGCACAATTGCCCTCATTCTGCGTATGTCTTATGATTAAGAACTTGTGGGTGATTGAATTGATGTAATCTAAGTGATAAACTGTGTATATATAAAGAGATATCATGAAATTAATTTTTGTTGCCCGCAACAATTATCCAAATAAAATACCGAATTTAATTTAGAATCAAGCTTAGCAGTTTCTTTTAAGCTGTCAATATATTTCAGAATACATGTCCCAATCTCAATAGCTCCTCTTTTTCCTTCGCCTTCATGCTATATAAAAAAACTCACATTTTTGGATTTTAAATTGCATATAGTAAAGTTGTAACAATTTAATTTTGAGACGTAGTAAAAATTGGATACCTTGCCTCTTGGGCAAGTCATTGCAGCTTGGAGATCATAGACACATACAATTGAGTTATCCGGTATAAAGTTTTTATCGTCATATTCTTCTTGTCTCGATAGGTTTTTTCTTTCAAATGTTTTTCATAATCTTCCTTAAGACTTCAGTAGCATTAGCGTTAGATGTACAATCTTCGCATTGGTCTTTCTTAGGCTGGAAAAACGATATGTTGTATTCGTATGTAAATATATTGTAATACATATTATAGCTTGCACTCGCCACACATTTTGATTGGCATTCAGCAACATAATCTCGATGTAAATCCGCTACATTCTTTCCAGCATCAATGTAGACACGTTTTGTATCCATTCGACAATAGTGGCTCTCAATCTTATACTAATAATTTACGCGAATAGCTCACATCGAGTGAAACTAATTTAACGGTTTTAATTTATTTTTTGTCTTCTCGATATATCAAAATAATTTTAGATTACACGCGATGAGACATTTTTATTTTATCGATGTATTGTAATCGATAGAGCCTGTGAATAGAATTAAGCTATTAATTTACTTTGGATTCTCGGAGCGTCGGGGCATCATGTCAGCTTTAAATATTATGTTATTTAGTTTGTTTGAAGTCGAGAATATATTATTAAATTATCTTTAAATTAAACGCAAAAAAATCCTTACAAATTAGTTTCATTCAATTCATTCAATACTTTGTAAAAATAGCTACGGTGCAGGACTCCCTTTCTGTTAGGGTCCGTGTGGCTAGCTCTTACTTATTTCTGCCGCCAACTATGTAGCAGTGCTTGCACTGCTGTGTTCCGTTCTAAAGAGTATATTTAAAGGCTATGAGGGTTTCTACTGCCACCACTATCATAGAGTTTACATTTAGCTTTCTTTGTTTAAAGTTAGCTGCAAATGTCCATGGACTGCAGTAGCTACTTACCATCAGACTGTACGTTCGTTTGTTCCGTGGGTATTGTGTAAGTCTTCGTTTGTCCCGTGGGTATTGTGTAACTGTAAGAAATGCCATAGTTTTTATAGCTTCGCTTGACGGTAGTATAGCAAATCCTTTACTCTAAACGTAAAATACCAAGAAAAGCTTCGAACAGTAGCGTCAAAAGTGCGAGACTTCTAGCACAGTGATGGTCAATCTGCCATACAATTGACTGTAAACATTAAGACAAATCCTCCCTAAAGCATAACTGGTCAATAAATAATACATGTCCATTACATTATATACATGTAATACATGTGATTATTCTTTCATCATCATTATCATTCAAGATAACTTCTAAGATCTTACTACAATACCAAAATGCAAAGTGATCAAGTCGGATTTAAAACAATATGTTTTCAACGAAAATTGAACAACCAATTATCGTCATCATTCACACGTCACAAGTCTGCGGCTAAACTTAGGCCTCAACCAAGGAACACTGACACCCATCGAATTCCTACACGTCTGCCAGGTTGTCACTATCTAGTGGGGCCGAGCTTAGGTTTTTTTTATATACCTTAAAGATTTTAGTGTAAAAGGAAGACTTATCCTTCCTCTATTTCAAAGAGCATTTAAGCCGACTTAAAAAAAGTAGGAGGTTTTCAATTCGACTGTATGTTGAATTGTTTGTATGCTTGTTCCTTCCTTGTATCTTTCGCCACCTTCTCCATGTATTTGTTAATTGTAAACTGATTTTAATGATTCTTCATAGGTATGCTTCAGGGATATTATAAAACAAATTTCGAGAAAAACCTGCACTCCCATGCATGAGCAAACAGGTTATGATAATATGAACAGGTACTAATAAGAATCCAGACCGAATTTCATTCATGGCGGCCAGTTTCAACGGAGACTAGCCATCAGCGCAGGACAGAATTATAGTGCCCAAGTGTATGCGCAAGCATAGAGTGCCTACGTGCTTTCCGAGGCACGGGGTTGTGGCACCGCCAACTTCCTGACCCCGGGCAGATACTGAGAATTTCTTGATAAAAAACACAATTATTGATATGTTTTTTAGCCTGACCCGTGATTCGAACCCGGGACCTCATGATCAGCAGTCGCACTACTACAACCACTAGACCAAATAGGCAGTCGGTTGATATTATAAGGTAACTATTAAGACGACAATACGGTTGTTGCTTTGAGCTTGTGATATTTCATAATCCACTCAAACGACTTGAGAAATTGAATTTTTTATGAAAAAAAAGTTACTAAAAATTATATTTTCTATATCTGCTTCTGAAGTCGGGGCTAAATTTTTGATGACTGCTGATGCTATTATGTGAAAATTATTTTACTTGTGAAAATAATAATTTTTACTTTTTAGTTTTTGAAGTCTGCTTTTACTTTTTATTAAAAGTAAAATTTCATTTAATAAAATGGAATGCAGTGAAAATGAGGTTTTTCGTCATATGCAAAAAAAGCCCTTCTCCGAAAAAAGGTATAAACATTCCTGACAAAACATCTCAAAGGAATTCGCAAAACGTTTTCCCCAAAGTTTTCAATTGCACATTGTGATTTCCCACGGAACTTATGTTTGAGACACTCGGGATTGATAGGTGACATATTTTATTGAATTTTCCTAAAGAGAGGAGATGAATCAATGTTAAAATAATGTTTTATCTACTCGTACTTTAGTACAATGAAGATTGCTGGGATGGTTTTTGATTTTGACGTTTGATGTTTTCGTTCTTTGACGTTTTACTTCTTACGCCGAAGCCCCTCTAAGCCACCGAAGCTACTATGGTGCCAATACCTGTTTTCAAACGACATTTTTTATATTTATTTCAGATTTCAAAAGTATCACTATTTTCCAGCTACCACTCCTCCAGGTTCCAGCTTAATAAGTTGAAGTTGCCTAATTGTTAAGAGTACGGACTGCAAAAGTCATAAAAAATCGTAGGTTTAAATCTTTCACTCGCTTATTGTCTTGAACCACTCTCTAGCACGAGCATTTTAGCTTATATTAGTAATGTCATCTATACTAATATTATAAAGAGAGAGTGCAAATTTTGTGAGCTTGTATATATGTGGAGGGTAATCTCCGGAACCACTACACCTATTTGAATATTTTTTCCACCTTTTGAAAGGTAAATTATTCCAGATGGACAAAGACTATATATTATGTTTATATATTTATATTACAGCTATAAGTTTTGATGATATTTGTCAATTAAGTCAGAAAAAATCGTGCCTCTTGAGAGCTTCCACAGCGTGCAGTGCATAAATGGTTAAAGTTGCACGAAAATAATGTATAGCTGAATTGTTGCTCTAAAATGTTCTAAAAAAAGTCTCCAAAAACATAATATGCCTACCTTCTAAGGATAACTCACAATCTATATTAATATTACAAAGAGAGAGCGTGAATTTCAAGAGTTTGTATATATGTGGAGGGTAATCTCCGGAACCACTGCACCTATTTGAAAATTTCTCTCAACATTTGGAAGGTACATTATTCCAGATGAACATAGGCTATTTATTATGTGTATATAACTATATTATGGCGAAAAATGTTGATGATATTTTTGTCAACTGAGTCGGAAAAAGATGTGCCTCTTGAGAGCTTCCACAGCGTGCGCTGCATTAATGGTTAAAGTTTCACGAAAATAATATACAGTTGAATTGTTACTCTAAAAAGCTCTAAAAAAAACTCTAACAGCATATGTCTATCTTCTAAGGATAACTCACAATGTATACTAATATTATAAAGAGAGAGTGCGAATTACAAGAGTTTGTATATATGTGGAGGGTAATCTCCGGAACCACTGCACCTATTTGAAAATTTCTTTCAACATTTGAAGGTACATTATTCCAGATGAACATAGGCTATTTATTATGTGTATATAACTATATTATGGCGAAAAATGTTGATGATATTTTTGTCAACTGAGTCGGAAAAAGATGTGCCTCTTGAGAGCTTCCACAGCGTGCGCTGCATTAATGGTTAAAGTTTCACGAAAATAATATACAGTTGAATTGTTACTCTAAAAAGCTCTAAAAAAAACTCTAACAGCATATGTCTATCTTCTAAGGATAACTCACAATGTATACTAATATTATAAAGAGAGAGTGCGAATTACAAGAGTTTGTATATATGTGGAGGGTAATCTCCGGAACCACTGCACCTATTTGAAAATTTCTTTCAACATTTGGAAGGTACATTATTCCAGATGAACATAGGCTATTTATTATGTGTATATAACTATATTATGGCAAAAAATGTTGATGATATTTTTGTCAACTGAGTCGGAAAAAGTTGTGCCTCTTGAGAGCTTCCACAGCGTGCGCTGCATTAATGGTTAAAGTTTCACGAAAATAATATACAGTTGAATTGTTACTCTAAAAAGCTCTAAAAAAAACTCTAACAGCATATGTCTATCTTCTAAGGATAACTCACAATGTATACTAATATTATAAAGAGAGAGTGCGAATTACAAGAGTTTGTGTATATGTGGAGGGTAATCCCCGGAACCACTGCACTTATTTGAAAATTTCTTTCAACATTTGGAAGATACATTATTGCAGATGGACATAGGCTTTTTATTATGTATATATATACACAAAATATATGCAGCTACAAATTATGATGATATTTGCCAACTAAGTCGGAAAACGTCGTGCCTCATGTGAGCTTTCTCAGCGTGCGTTGCATCAATGGTTAAAGTTGCACGAAAATAATGTAAGGTTGAATTGTTCCTCTTGAAAAGTTCTAAAAAAAGTCCGCGACAGCATATTATATCTATCTTCTAAGGATAACTCACAATAACCATTTTTATACAAATAAAAACTCTCGCACGATAATATAATTATGATGGCGGTGGGCGCGGCAATGACGTAAGGAGCTGCGGTATGCGGAGGGGGAAATAACGGGTCAAAGCAAGCTACCCGAACGGGCAGACACGTGAATAATAAATCGGCCACATAGTCCAGGAGGAATCGGCGCATGAGTGCCTAAAACTATTCACCCTCAATTTTTTTATGCGATTCTGTTCAAATTGTCCTACTGATGATATAAATGCATGTTGGTTACAATGGGGCAACACCATATTGTTTAAACATATTTTTTTTTCAATTGCAAGGAATTGTTATTTTCGAACGGGACAGTTATTTTATATTTTTTGATGAAATACAAATAGAAAAGGTTCTATGACTTTTTACGATAAAGTAAATATTTTCGGAGTTATGAATTTTTAAATGTTTGAAAAAAAAGAAAAAAATGTGATAAATTAAGAAGTTTTAAAATCAGTTATATCTAATATGCTAAATCTGAAATATATAATACCTATATAGACAATTATTCAACCCGAGCAATGCCGGGGCGGGCTGCTAGTTAGGTAATAAATATAAGCATTGTTAACAACAAAAATATTATCTGCTTTTTTATCAACCACTGCTAGCCATAGAGCTTTTCAAGAACGAGTCAACTGGCATCAATTACTTTAAAGGAACTTATATTCCTCTTTCTATGCTGGTGAGTTTTTGTGCATAGAAACAATAGTTTCGCACTGATAACTGTGTTTTACATAATTAATCGTTGGGACCTTTGAATTGATATACCACCATTTGTCAGTCGCCACAGTCTCGTGAGTAAATGACAGAATATTTATGTTATCTTCTACAAAAATATTCTCTTATTAAAAAAAATAAGTTCGTAACAGAATCGAAGAGTGTAAACTGAAATTCGCTTCAGAATATGTTCGCAATAACAATTTTATTTGTAATGATTGAATATTAAAATAATCTGCACCGTTGTGAAATACCCGCAGCGGTATAATCGTAAAAGATAAATGAGATCAATAGCTGAAACATATAAACGATTACTGTTGTAATGCTGCCTCTCTTTAATGCACGTACTCGAACATGCACGAAATCTAAGAACGTTATGAATGTATTTTTCAACTGACTTCAAAAAGGAGGAGGTTTACAATTCGTTGGAATCATTTTTTTATGTATGTACACCGATTACTCGAAGACGCCTGAATCGATTTGGAAAACTCTTTTTTTTTTCAAAGGGTATACTTTCCAAATGGTCCCATTTAAATTTTATCGAAATAGGCCGAATGGTTTTAAAAAAAATCAACAATAAATTATATTTATATTGAAGTCGGTTGTACAATTTTTTTAATTTTACCTCTTGTTTTTATAAAAATAGAGTAACAAGCGAACTTCATATCCATCTGATGGGGGCGGCTGAAAAGCTAACTAGGCCTAGGCCGCGAACTAGGGTACTTTAACCCTAGGCGAACGATGAGTAATTTGCTTGTTACTCATGTCACTAGTTGCAACACTCAATAGTATTATAAAAGCAATCAATAATTAAGTTTACACTCATAGTTCAATTATTTATTGAACAACAAACATCACCATGTCAGCCGAATCCGGAAATCTCGGAATTTAGAACACCGCGCCGTGATAAAATTGCTCGTAAAGAAGGAAAATACACCGAAATACATTTTTGAAGAGATGTCATCGGTTCTTCAGGATTTTGCGCCTTTATATACGATGGTGAAATAATGGGCCCGCATATTTCAACAAGGACGAGAGAGCTGTGAAGAAGACCCTCGCCCGGGCCGCCATGTCACGGTACTGACCGAAGAAAACGTCCGAAAAGTTGATAAAATCGTTCTGGCCGACCGAAAAATTAAATTGTAGCAGATAGCTGAAGAACTGCAAATTAGCAAAGAACGAGTTGGAGAAATTTTACATGAACATTTGAATATGAGAAAAATTTGCGCGCGCTGGGTACCGAAAATGCTCACACCGCTCAACAAGCAACGTCGACTCGCAAGTTGCAAAAAGTTTTTGGAGCTAGTCGGTGATAACAAGGAAGACATTTGGCAACGACAACCGATGGGGTAGAAAGGTTTTCGAGTGCCAGCCCCGTAAGTGAAGTGGAACAATAATAGATGCTTGTCACTCAGGACCGTGTTTTCTAGCATTCCTGGGGAAAGCCTTTGTTTAGCAGATGACTTGTGGAGGAGTGTAATGATGACGATCATAGTACGTAAACTCGATTACACAAATTAATTTCAGCCTAATTTATTCCACTAATCTTCATCAGTCCGTAAATGTTTACTGCTGGATATAAGTCTTTTTATTATAAGTCTTTAACATGCGTCTCGCATTTTGACGCTTACCACCATCACCGCTCTGGGTATTTTACCGCCAATTTTCGGATGGTTTAAGGTAACTCTGGTGTTAACTTTTTACAAGTCGTCAATACAACAGTGGAATTCATAATTATAGGTCCAAAGTCACCACAATTTAAACAAAAGATGGTGTTCAAGTATCGGTTATTTTTTTATTTTTGATTAAGAAGACGCAGGCCCATTTCATGGTTTGTTTCCCTCTGCCGCCTCTTATAACACCCATGGGACGATATGGGGTAGTTGATACACCGCCATTCCACGGTCACATAGTAGGTTAGCGCTATCTATTTTATACTTTTGCGTTAGCTTCGTCAAGTATTTCAGGAGACAGGGTATAGAAAATAAAAATAATTAAAAAGAAGTAATATTCTTACAGCAACTATATTTTGAATTTCATTTAGATAATAGGTTTTATCGATGAATATCACTAAAAATGTGCATAGTAATTCACATTTAGGTTTCCAACAAATCTCGAGAGCGACCTGTAGCAGATAGCTCTGAAACTAATATTGATTAGCAATGTCACCAATATTAAGCTGGGTCGTACGAAATTCGGTCACTTGTAAATGGCATAGAATGAACCATAACTAATATATAATAGAGTGTTAAAAGATATTATTTATTTATTTATTCTTTATTGTACACCAAAATACATTATAACGAGTACAGTTACATCTTAATTATAATATTATGTACAACAGGCGGTCTTATCACTGTGAAAGTGATCTCTTCCAGACAACCTTTGTGTAGAGAACTGATGCAAACAATAGTTAAACAACAAAAACCGTACAAAAAAAATGAAAATACATATAAACAAAGGTAAGTGAAAATTATATATAATACGATACTTAGCGGCACGAAATGTGCCCCAAACGCACTATGAGGGTTATTATCAAAATGAACCGCGATACGGTTACTTTTTGTCTTTGAAAAACTTTATTGTTTATTCAAATCTTAAATGCAAATGATTAATAAACAAAAAATGTGGTAACCTTATAATTTTTTTATTAATACAAAAAAGACATTAAGCACTAAATTTGACAAATTTTTATTAATGAATTTATCAAATTAAGCTAATAGCAACTAACGATAGTAGCGGGTATTTCCACCTCTGGCCATGATAACCGCCTTCATACGATCAGGCATGCTGTGGATGATGTTTTTGATATCCACTTGGGGTATTTCTTCCCAGGCGGCCACTAGAGCGGATTTCAGTGCACTGAGATTCTCTGGAGGATTAAGATTGGATCGGGTATGACGTTTAACCCTTATGCTGCCGTGTCAGTCACTTTGCACGGAGTACTGAATTTAAAGGATAACTGACGGCAGTGTATGTGTTAAGCATGTCCCAGACATGTTCTATGGGATTCATGTCTAGGCTTCATGCTGGCCACTCCAATTTAAAAATTCTCACCTCTGAAAGATAATCATTAACGCATCGTGCGGTGTGTGGTCGGGCATTATCTTTTTTTTTATAGGATAAGGGTGAGAAACGAGCACACAGTCCACCTGATGGTAAGTGGATGCTGTGACCCATATACATCTACATCAGCAAGAGATGCCCTAGACCGAAGTTTATCGACCAAATTGGTGATATATTGAAGAAAGGCCAAATAGAGACCTTTTACCGACGAGCATGTAGGAGTAAATATAATATGGATGTGAAAGAAGCAAGAGAGATGTGTCAAGATTATCCCAATGGAAACTAAGAACTTCCATAAGTAGTGATTTGAGTCTCTTTGGGTTAATATCACAGTTTTATGTAATTCTGCCGCAAAGTAGCAGTGCAATCTCTGACCTTTTGAGGTATGGGAGTAATAAAGCTAGGATAATTAAAAACTGTAAGGCATTACAGGCCTCCTCTCGTTTCTGAGAGTATTTTTTTGGGGCGAGAAAATGTCCGCCACGCTATCCCAATGTGTGACGGACTTCACAGAAATTCGTTTTTTTTTTATTTCGCAGCCGCCGTTCTGGCGGGGATCGAAGCCATGTCGCTCGCCTACTGTGAAATTGACAACAAGCGTTTACCCCCTGAGCAACCAGTGCTCAAATACATATTATGTGGCCAAAATATACCATTTAATAATTAAATAAACTAATTAAACTTTGAAATTTTATATCGTAATTTATTATGATAATGATACACTTAGTATTATTACGTAAAATAATTTATTTGATTTCCCAACACCGTCTCATTTATAACCTTATCAAAAGTTTCCATTACGGTAAGCTCCTAATTAGGCGACTGCTCTTTAAAAAATTTGCTTTAAGTAACATTAATCTGTTTCTTTAAAAATAGTTGTATCTTAGAGCTTTATTAAAATTATTTGAAATTTAAATATAAACATCATAATTCCTGGACGAGCTGTGGATTAATGCCACTCTTTAAAATTTTATAACTCTGTTGTATGCAGACTAGGTTGTTTTCTAGGTTGTTAATGAAAATAATTTTGCGTCTATCAGCGAAATATAAAAGCCGTGTTTAAGTATTATTTCAATATCTTTGGATTACCTTATAAATTAGGAATTTATGGAGGACTTTGAGGGGAAAGCCGTTTTAACTGCACCTGTAACTCCAAGGTTCTACAAGCAGTACGAAGACGATACTTTCACAGAAAAATTAACTGCATTTTTAGAACATCTTAATTCCATAAACTCTAAAATTCAATTTACTATGGAGTTAGAGGAAAATAATTCCTTAGCCTTCCTAGATGCGTAAATCATCCGAAATTATAATAACACCATAGGTCAGACTGTGTATAGAAAAATGACCCATACGAACCGATATTTAAACGGTGAATCACACCATCATCCTTCACAGTTAGCTACCGTGGGCAAATTTTAACAGGACAGCAAACACCTGACCACCGGGCTTCAACACATCAAGCAGGTTCTGCACGACAACAAGCTTCGAGTCCCGCGCATACGTCACAGTGACCGAGTGAAGCCGGCCACAGTCGAGCGTGTGCATGCTGTACTACCATATGTCAGAGGTATCACAGCCAAGATTGGCTACATCTTGGAGCGAGCTACTATTAGAATATTCTACAATCCGCCAAATAAGATTAGTCAGTTTTTACCAACCATCAATTGTAATAATATCCCTCTAAAAGATGCAGGAGTGTACAAGCTTGATTGTGAATATGGTCACTCATATATAGGCCAAACAAAAAGATCTATAAAATACCACTGCAAGACTTCAAGACACAGTAAGTTCATTCTCCGTAGATCGGGCCAAAAGTAATAATTAAAAAGCTGAAGGTACTTCGGGTTAACAGGATGTCAATCATCTCAGTTCACAGTGACCATGGTTGGTGGAAAGCACTCGAAACGTCGAGAATTAAAAATAAGTACAATTAAGCGCGATAACATTTCGTAAAATAGGTTTATTTATTAGATTAAAGTTATCCACCTCATAAATTTTAATTTGATTGAATATAAAAGTCAAACAAGTGAACTATTTTATTCATACAACTGTAATTTTAATTTATCATATGAATGCCATTTATCGGACGATTGAAAATTCAGACCTAAATAAAGTTTTTCCATTCAAAAAAAATGATAAGATCGCTTTTAAAAATTAAAAGAATTAAATTTGAAGACGGATTGTTTAAAGTTAAACGTTAAAATGAAAAGTACTTACGATTATTTGAATCAAATGCAGTAAGTTAAATTCAAAAGTCAACACGAGTCTATTCATGTATGTTTGTGGTTGATCTGTGATTATGTTTCTGTTACAGCTAAAAACACCATCCAATATCGGTTTGTCGAGCAACCGAATTCCCGCCGGACTACAGATGCAGTTTCGTGGAATTAAAAATGAAATTACTTCTACAAATCAAGCTAAAGCCTAATTTGAAAAGCAACTTACTAACAAGCATACTGTATTGTTCAATATGTGTAATTTAACAAATAACCAAATATTGCTTGCATATTCTGTGAATAAATGATTAATTTAAATAAAAACAAACTTACTTTATTTCTAAAAGAAGACTTTAGATATTATAAAGGTAAACATAGTCAGTATTGCCATAATTAGTTGGGACAGAGTGAACTGTTTATGTGGTAAAGCCACGCTGCACCTGTATTATGTTTGCAGCATTAATGGGTCGGTTCGACCAGGGAAAACCCACGTTTGCACAGTATACCCACGTAAAAACAGCTTTATGGTGCTTTTTTATAGAAAAAAGATGTTGTGTTCCTTATGGTCGAAGTCAAAGTCTAAGTCAATACATAACCAAGGATACTTGTGAGTATATAGGCCACAGCATCCAATTACTCTCAAGTGGAATTTGTACTCGTTTGTATACTTCTATAAAAGACTAAAATAGCTTTCTAAAAAAAAAGTTATATAGTGTAGCAATTAACCGTCAATATAAGTTTTCAATTCTGTTTAATCTTCTAGATGGCTTGGGTTCTGTTCTTCTTGCAGTGCGCCTGTGTTTTTTTATATGATAAGGGTGTCAATCGAACACACAGTCCACCTGATGATAAGTGGATGCTGTGGCCCATCTACATCTATCCTCAATTAAGAATCGAAATTCAGATGCGTTGTCACCCTTGAATAATAAGATAGAATGCCTCGTTTCCAGTAAAAAGGGTCTCCGGTTCTCTACACTGACCATACGAAACACAGCAGCGTTAAGCTGCTATTTTACGCTGGTATTCTGTGAGAGCGTGGTCCTTCCCCGGTCGAGACTTGAAAATGTCGCTTCATTTATTTTTTTAATTTCATACCGTAAACCTTGTAACACGTGAGCAAAATAAATCAAATATAATCTGTATAATTAATTTGATTTCCTATCTTGACATGATATAAAAACAATAAATATTGAATTTGTTGATTGTTAGACCAATTTAATAAAAAATAAATATTTAAAGAACATCGGTTCACCAATGACGAAGATACCGCGTAACATACATAAAGTCAAAAGAAGACACATTTGAATTAAGAAGCTCTTCCTTTTCTTGAAGGCGACTAATGATTATTACGTTAGCGAAGCAATCAATCAATTTATTTAATTTAGAGCTAAAGAGAAGACGGTAAATCGCTTTAATTTATCCAGCATATTATATCGTATTCGAAGGTCTTATCCGTCAGTAAGTGGAAAAATAGCTCTTTTCTTAAATTCAAAAAGTAAATGGAAACCCACGGACTTTTAATGGATGCACATTCAACATATACCTTTATTATAATTATGATATCTCAATTTCTTTAAATCATAACTAATCAAAAATATTTATAGCTTGACTTCAATTAAAATAATTTAAATCTTAAAATATTTTTATATACATTTCAACCTAGTACTTTAAATTAGTAATATAGTGTGTACATCGTTGAGTGTTAAATATACTTGATAAAATATATTTTTTAATAAACTGAAGTGTTAAACAAATTTATAGTCCACATGAAGGTAAGTGGCTATTATAGTACTTGAACACTTACACCCAAATTAAAACAAAAAAAAACTTCTGTTCCGTTCACAAGCGATAGAAGTGAAATGTTCAATGAAATGAAATATTAGATAAACATATTACACGGCAAATGGTTTATAATTTTGAACCACAAGTGCGGCATAAATTATATGATAAAAGTTACATTTTATAGCAAATAAATATTACAATCCTTATTTTTAAACATGTACATAGATCTTAAATGTTCGTGTAATAAATCAAAAGAATATTTTCATTTGAGTAAAATTGCTTTGTAATAGCGTCTTCATTATCACGAAGGCTAAATATATATGTAGATGTATATTATGTTTGTCTCTTTGTGCCGCTTTAAAGTTTCATCGAGTTTCAAATCACAACGATTCTAAAAAAAATTCACTGCAAAAAGGCTACAAAGGCGTTGACTAAGATGTAATGCCTCACAAACTGTAATTGTACTGGCTCTCTATACCCTTAAGATCGAATCACTGCTATTTGGTGGCAGAAATAGGTAGGAAGGGGGACCTACTTAGGCAGACTCCTAGGCAGAAAAGGAGTCTTACCACCTACTCGTATATTTCATAAAATAATGTATACGTAAGTTTAAGTAATAATGTCATCCAAATAGGAGCCAAGTTTATGCATCTATACTCGATTAGGACATGTCACCTATGAAGACTTATAAGTGGAATTCCTCGCTACCAGTAAAAATATTTTCCGGTACGCTACACTTACCATACGAAATTCAAATAGTATTACACTGCTATCTTGCGCTGGTGTTCGGTGAGAGCGTGGGCCTTCCCCGGTCAAGCTAACCCGTTTGTGGTGCAATCATAATAAAATACGACGAGTGAACGAAACTTTTAAGTAGCCTGCAGTGAGTATTATGTATTGTATCTTATACATTTAATTCTGGATAAAATCGAAAAAACAGCTCTTTCTACATAAATTTAAATTATAATTTTAATTATAACGAACTCCGAAGTTTAAAATTTAGAAACTATTGAAAATAAAATGCATAGCGAAATCTGCTTACTTTGCGTTTATCCCAGGTTGGACTTAGCAATTTTTTTCATATACCCTTACTATTAATTCTCAAGCCAAATTGCCGCAGCCTGCAGAAAGACTATTAAAGCATTTCATTCAAATATTCAAGGAAATTCAATTCTGGCCGTGGTAGCTCAGGGGCTAAGCGCTCGCTGTACATTTTACAGTACGCGAGCAACCCGCGTTCGATCCACGCCAGCACCAATGAAATTATTATTTGCAATTTTAAGTGCCATGTGCTCGGCGGTGAAGGAAAATATCGTAAGGAAACCTGCATTTCTCAGAAATAATAAAGAAAATATTTCGAAGACATGTGAAGTTCACCAACACGCATTAGGGCAGCGCGGCGGACATTTCCTTGCCCTAAAACCCTCTTAGAAATGAGAGAACGCCTGTGCCCAACAGTGGGACGTATGTAGGCTATAACTTTACTTTACTTTAAATTAAATATTAAGTTTTTTTAACTTACAGTCGGCCTAATGCTATGTGGCTACTCAAATCCATGGACACCTGCATCCAACTACAAACAAAGAAGGCTACAGTTGCGATGTTACCTCTGAGGACTAAGATGGAAAGCCTCACAGCCTGTAGTTATACTGTCCCTTTAGACATTTCAACGGAACACAGCAGTGCAAGCACTGAATTTAATTAAATTTGATTGAAATTAATTCCTGCCGCTTGTACTTAGTAAGAGATAGACTATTATAATCACTATAATTATTTTATACACTGGTTGCCTGGAAGAGATCGCTATGTAGCGACAAGGCCGCCAAATTGTACATACAATCTGCTTTTTGTTATGTTATTTGTTTGTGGTGTACAATAAAGTATATTCATTCATTCATAACTATTTGATAGGATATTGGATATTCTTACATCGTCACTACACGTTCGAATTGAAGGTAATGTGTACTAAATAATAGTGTCTATAAGCTAACTTCATTTACAGATTATGTACTTGAATGAAAAATAAAGTTAAGCACAATATTAACATTTTTCTTTTTGTTAATGATAATAATAAATTTGGCGAAAATGTCGAATAATTGATGCAGTAGTAGCCTAATATAAAGGTTTGTTAATTTAAACTAAATTAGTGACATCTCCGCGGTTAGGCTGAACTTTGACAAATTGCATGACCTGGTAACGACATTATTCGGATTCTAAAATACATTAATAAAATTGTGAAATTCACAATACCTAATTGTCCTATTTCCCTAGATAAATCGAAAATGCTCTTTTTGAGTGATTAAGGGCAAGAATTCTTTATACTACATAGTTAGAAGGAGGAGCAAAAAGAAGGGGTGAAACATATGCATTTATTTTTATTAAATTTGAGGTTTAAACGTTTTTTACGTGGTAGAGCCATGCTGCAGCTATATTAGTAGTATAGTTGTAGCACGAATGGGTCAGCTCGACCGGTTAAGGACCACGCTCTCACAGAATACCAACGTAAAATAGCAGCTTAACGCTGCTGTGTTTCGTATGGTGAGTGTAGAGAACCGGAGATCCTTTTTACTGGAAACGAGGCATTCCATCTTAGTCCTCACGGATGATAACGCATCTGAATTTTGATTCGTAATCAAGGAAAGATGTAGATGTCTATGGGCCGGAGCAACCACTTACCATCAGGTGGACTGTGTGCTCGCTTGTCACCCTTATCCTATATAAAACAAAACGAGCACATGATCCACCTAATTGTAAGTGTATGCAGTGGCCCAGACATCTACATCTATCCTCTTTTTTATAGGATAGGATGGCAAACGAGCACACAGTCCACCTGATGGTAAGTGGTTGCTGTGGCCCATAGACATCTACATCTATCCTCGTTTGCGATAATTAATATTCCAAATGCAGACACGTTATCACCACTGAGAGCTAATATGAAATGACTCATTTCCTGTAAAAAGTGTCACCTTTATTTTTATCAAAGAAGCTCCACGTTCCACCTTTCACTGTAAATTGTTAAGACAATCGAAAACGACAGGAACCATTTTAAATGGTTCAAAAAAACTCGCTTAAAAATATTGGCTAAGAATTAAAGTTTGTCAACTTCAATTTTTCTATACCCTCGTAATATTGGGCTTTTAGTCAATTATTTAGGCAGCAAAAGATGACGTTATCGCTACCTTCGAAAAAAAAAACGCTTTTTATAGACGCGTTATGGGTAAAACATTTGCTTCGGACATTTTTTTTTATAAAATTGACATTGGTTATAATAGACCAGGAGCCTATTATAATTAATTAATATATTATCTACATCTTTGTCTAATAATAAAAGAATTTTTGTCTAATAATAAATGATTTCCAATAAACCTTTTTATAGCATTAGTACGTTTTGATAATAAACAGAGAGACCATTAACTTGTCAACGGCCTTTTAGTTCAGTGAAATGGTGGCTTTTCTTCCAATTAAAAAGCCAGCCACGTAGCTCCTAAAGCCATTAAGTTACTCGGATTAGTTTTTCAAGATCTAATTACATTTTTCGTAATAAAAGTATACGTATATAATCTCTATATATAAAAATCAATTGCTGTTCGTTAGTCTCGCTAAAATTCGAAACTGGCTCGACCGTGTTTGAAGGGGTCCCTGGATGGCTTAGATTTACAATTGGAAGCGGTAGGTGTCGTTGTTTTTGAGATTCAGAAATAACCCGTGCAAAGCCGGAGCGTTTCGCTAGTAAATTATAAAAATACCATGAAAGATTTCCGCGAAGAAGCATTAGTCATTAATTACAGGACATCAAAAGTTCACTTCTGAACATAGGCTTCCCTCATAGATTACCTCTCAGGGGGTTATTTGCCATAATTGCCGTCGGCACTAATAAAAATTTTAATTGCAATTTTAATGTGGTGCTAATGTATCACGCGGAAATCGTTTGTGAAGTCCGGGACTAATTTGGTATCTTAGAAATGAAAGGTGTCGATGCCGTCAAAATCTATTACTGTTAGAGCCTATCAAAGTCCACTGCTGAACATAGGCCTTCCCCATGTATCGCCTCATAGAGGGGATATTTGCCATAATAGTTGACACGCTTGGCAAGCGTGTTGGCAATCACAGATTTTTATTTTTAATCGTCATTAGGTAGACGCTGCTGCCCATCTCCTGATTTGTTTCCCTCTGTCGCCTCTTACGATACCTACGGGATGATATGGGGTAGTAAATATTCTTTCACCGCCACTACACGGTCAACATTTTTTAAAATCATCGCAATGTCTCGTACCAACACATTGTAAGGAAATTTGTTGATATATTTTAAGAAATGTTTGACAGCGTTTTAAGAATGCTTTTTGGCTAAAGGCCTTATAGCCGAAGCCAAAAAATTATAAAAAAACATACAACTACTCACTTAAATATATGTTGATAGTAGAGATCAGACCGACTCTCACCCACACACATGTATGGTTGCGAATACCGTCCAGATACTAATTTCTGCGGCACTTAAAGCTCTAGAAAAGTAAATACAAAAAAAAGAATATACTATTCGAATTGCGAATCTCCCCAAGTTTTTTAAGTCGACTAAATATAATAAGTCGTTACAGTGTTACAATGCTTTTGAAACTAAATTTATAATTTTTTATTTAAACTAAAGTTATCGAGTCCGGATAGAAATATTTTTAATTTATATCATATATCGAAGAGTTTATTATTTTAAAGGAAAATGATAGAAAGGCGATGCGCCACTATCCTCCACGACTCTTGCAGGACCGCACCGCTGATGCGGTGGTGGTGGTGGCCGTTGGGGAAGAGAAGTATCAACACTACGATGCTCCGCTCTTCCTATTCTACGTAGCCGAAAAGTGGCCGATGGTGGAAAACTAAACTTGATCTAGATCTATCAGGTGAAATCATAAACTTTCAAGTGCTAAATGATTTCTTATATTAAGTTAACACTACACAGTAGTAACACATGATGTTATTTATTGTAATAAATGCTATTATTTATAATAGCATTTATTAGTTAATATATTCAACTATATTTGAATTTTCAGCATATGAAACTTAGAAGTATTGAAACTACTAAAATTGTTAAGACACCCTTCCGCCTGGCAATGGAAGGGCATATATAAAACGGAAAGAGTGGCGTGTCCGTCACAGACTTTTTTCATACTTCGACAATTAGCCGTCCTGTCCAGTTGTGTCCGTTCTTGTTCATTTCATTTCGATTTCATTAATTTACAATTAAAATTAAATTAAAGTTATATGTGAAGGGTTCGCTCTTACGTTCCAATTCGATAGTGAAACATATTTCGATTAACTCGGGATTCAAAACTGTGCTTCGCCGGTGGAGAATTCCGTTAGTTCGCGTCGGATCTGTTAATAGATACCCGTATCTAGGATCTTTTAATAAATACGGGTCTTGTTTGTCGATCTCCTCGCGTGATGATGGTTTGCGACTGTATTCACTCCACTTAGGGTTGGTTAAGCCGGCCACCGTCGGGTCCAGCGGCCGTAGGTGCCCTTTGTGGGCCTCACGTAGGCGCGTTTAGCTGCCAAGGTTGCGCGCTATTAGATCGTTTAAATTCGTTTAATCTATTTTTAACTTTTAATCATTCTTTGTACGGAAAGTGATTAAAGTTAGTTTGCGGTTATTTGATTCAGTTTTATTGGTAAGTTTTAACACAATCACATTAAATACAAACACACTTATTTTATTTAAGTATTAATATTCCTTTTTTGTGTTATCTCTTCCCACTTTGGGGGATTAATAAAATTTAGTTAATAGTTTTGTTGGTGCAAACAGCGTTACGGGATTGGTGTCCGTTACGGTTTTTGCACAACACCCTGCCAAAAGCAGAGTGTTTAGGTTCATTCTGTCAGTCTCCTTCTTTTAATTTTTATGGTTTATTTTCTGAGTGATGTATTGAAATGACAAATATTCAAGACTTTCAAACGAAGGTGCTCCGTTTCTTTGCGGACATAAACCCGGATGCTCTCTCCTCTCTCTCCGTTGCCGTCCCCGTCCCGCGACGACTCCGACATACGAAAAAGATTTTTGATATTGATTACTATAGAACCCCTACATAATAAGAAGGTCCCCAGGCAGTGCCATAGATGTCAGCTCTATGGCCATTCAGACCGCAACTGCTTCGGCCGCACCAGATGCGTCAAATGCACAGGGATCACGGCACATACGAGTTCACCCGCAGCGCCCCCCTCTAGCTGTGTGCTTTGCGAAGCGGAGGGGCACACCACGAACTTTCGCAGGTGCCCTAAAGCCCCCAAAGCGTCAAAGCAGAAGGGGAAGAGCGTTGGGGGACGCAAGCAGCCCCCCAAGCAGATATAAGCAAAGTCCCGGCTCCAGCCCCTAAGCAGAGCGCTGAGCGAAGCTCTTGAATATGGCTAATGTGGCACCTAAACAGGTGTCCACTCCACCTTCGTTACTCACGCGCGCACTGGCTACAGTAGTCACCAGCGCTCCTTGTAGGGAGCCCCCTCCCCCCTAAAACGGCCGTAAAGCCGACTTCCTCCCCGGCCTTGGAGGATCTAGCCAATTATTTCAATCTTGTCTAGCGCGTAAAATTAGGACCGCGCTCTACCAAAGAGCGCCTCCAGGCCTTTCTAGATCACATGGAAGTGATCGATGCAATAAAGCACTTCAGAGCTAACTAAGCCTGAAGCACTTGTTATATGTTAACTTGGCTTATTTTTATTCTAACTAAATGGATAATACACCAACAGCTAGTATAAAACCTAGGTCGTTAGCTGTCGCCTTTTTTAATACGATCTTAAAGATCAGATTAACGAAGTGCGAACCTTCCTCACTGACCATCAGATTGACATATTGCTTATGCAAGAGACTCTTCTCAAGAACCCCAGAATAGCTAATTATAGATTAGTTAGAAAAGACCGTAAAGGAGTTAGGTGGGACTCCTATTTATTATAAGTAAATTAACTAATTTTGAGGTCTCCGTTTGCAGGGTAGCCATGACCGGTCATCAACCGATTACGGTAACCTTTGTTTATCTCTCACCCAAGAAAAAAAGTGCTTAAGGGCGACTTTGAAGCACTTTTTAATCTAAGCGATTCAGTGATTTTAGCAGGTGTAGGTGTGCTGCGCACACACACTTGTATATACTTAGTATTATTGTACCTATCTACCACATATATGTATACTTAGTAATATTGTACCTCTCTACTTAGTATTAAGAATGGCAGTCAGTAGCTAGTTGCCCATCAACTGTATTGCGCGTTCCTATCCTATAAAATAAATATGTTGTAAAAATATCTCTATCTTAATTATGGTCACCCGTAGGGACCCTTATGGAGTCAGCTCCTAAACTGGTGACCCCGACGTGATGTTAACACAGTAGTGGGCAATTTTTGCATGTGTTGTGTTCGGACGGACAATTTATATTAGTAACATGAGTGTGCCGCTTCCGCCACCGCCACAGAACGTGCCGCTTGTTAACCTGCCACTCGTCCAGGACATCCAGCCGCCCGCGCCACCGCCCATTATGGCACCAGGTGTAGATTCAGTGTCTCTACATTCCCGGCTTTCGGACTTTTGGACGGACAAGCCAGCGTGTGGTTCGTACGCACAGAAGCTATCCTCACACCTCAGAGGATGAGCGATGAGCGAAGTTTGACCTGGTCGTGTCCAAGCTGAGTAAGGAGGTCATCGCGCAAGTGACAGACATATTACTAAATCCGCCTCCTACCCACAAGTACGATGCACTTAAAGCTCGGCTGCTCACATCTATGAAGAGTCAATGTCGAGGCAGATCGAAAAGCTCATGAGCGAGCTAGAGCTGGGCGAGCAAAACCATCCCATGCTCCGTCGGATGCGCGAGCTCGCCACTGACAAGGTTCCTGATGAAACCCTTCGCGTGCTGTGGCAGAATCGTCTTCCGACACAGGTGCGTGCTCACCTCACCGTCCGACTCCAAGGACTTGGACAACCTAGCAGCAGTCGCAGATAACGTCATGGAGGCTGTGCGGCCTTCCTATGCCGCCGCCACTACCTACGCCGCGCCAGCGCCAGCATCTACTGCTGCCCTTGACTTGGCCCTGTTAAGGGCTGAGGTGGCTAAAATAAAAGCTACCGTGGACCAGATCGACCAGCGGAGGTCGCGGTCTCGCGCCCCTGATCGCAACCGCCATCGTTCGCAGTCACGGCGCCGTAGCGGTTCCCGCCGGCCCCGGAAGGATAACTACTTGTGCTTCTACCACTACCGGTTCAGAGAAAAGGCCAATAAGTGTACGGAGCCGTGCGCGTGGAAAACAAAGCAGCCGGAAAACTGAGCAACGAGGTACAGTCCGAGGATCTTGAGGTCTGGACCATTTTTCCATTTGATCGTTTGTGTGTGTCAGATAGTAACTCTGGCTTAGATTTTTAGTCGACACGGGTGCCAATGTGTCTGTTTTACCAGCCGTGAGAAAAAATCGTGCAAACCATTGCAGTGAATATAAATTATACGCAGCTAACGGTAGTGAAATCGCAACTTACGGTACCAAGACACTAGTGTTAAACTTAAACTTACGTCGACCTTATCGTTGGGAATTCGTGGTAGCAGATGTCAAACAACCAATTTTGGGCGCAGATTTTTTAGCGTATCACAGGTTATTAGTTGATTTAAACGCGCGTAAATTAATAGATAAAACCACAGAATTGAATGTTTCGGCATCTGTTGTCAATGTATCTCAACCTAGTATTAAAACTATTGATTTGAATCATCCGTATCAGGATTTATTGAAATACCCGTTGTTACTAAACCGGCGTCATTCGAGAAACCGCGAAACACGATGTCGTCCACCATATCGAGACCTCTGGTCCGCCCGTACGCGAAAGCACCGTTGCCACCCGACAGGTATAAAAGGTTAAAGAAGAATTTCGCATCATGCAGGAACTGGCATCTGTCGTCCTTCGAAGAGCGCGTGGGCTAGTCCACTCATGTAGTTCCTAAAAGAATGGAGATATAAGACCTTGTGGGGACTATCGCCAGCTGAATGCGATAACAAAGCCCGACAGATACCCGATTCCTCGCTTGAATGACTTTACTTTTATTCTCCCGGATAAAAAGATATTTTCAAAATTAGACATCAATAGAAGTTATCATTTTATACCTGTCGCGCCAGATGACGTGGAAAACTGCTATCATAACAACATTCGGGCTTTTCAGTTTCCCGAATGACCTTCGGTTACGGGGAGCAGCGCAAACCTTCCAGCGCTTTATGAATTCCATTTCAAGGCTTGAT
This sequence comes from Parnassius orleans, assembly GCA_029286625.1. Lineage (NCBI taxonomy): Eukaryota > Metazoa > Arthropoda > Insecta > Lepidoptera > Papilionidae > Parnassius > Parnassius orleans. Next base: position 4,808 of record JAGSMP010000501.1, on the reverse strand, counting down.
TTTGTCTTTTGTTATTTAGACGATTTACTTATCGCTAGTGACAACGAAGTTCAACACAGACAACATTTAGAAATAATTTTCAAAAAGTTTAATGAATATGGAATTTCAATTAATTTGGCAAAATGTCGTTTCGGACAAACTAAACTAGAATTTTTGGGACACGAAATTAGTACCGATGGTGTCAGGCCGTTGCAAGAGAAGGTTCAGGCAATGTGGAATTTCCGAAGCCGAAAACTGTTTCAGAGCTAAGACGTTTTCTCGGCATGGTCAATTTTATCGAGCTCATCTCCCAATGCTATTTTATATCTAACAGAATTAAATAAATATCTTAAAAGCTCAAAAAAATGATAAAACTCCATCGTCTGGAATGATAGTGCGAACGAAGCATTTACGCAATGTAAGGCAGGTCTCACACAGGCCGCTACATTGACGTACCCTAGAGTGGATTCACGCACTCGCTATAATGACGCATCTAATACATGCGTGGGGCAGTTGCAACAAAAGAAGGAGATAGCTGGAAACCATTGGGTTATTTCTCAAAAAATTGACCACCACCCAACAGCGATATAGCATACGATCGCGAGTTGCTCTATATATAGCTATAAAACATTTTCGGAAATTATTTGAAGGTCAAGAAATAACCGTGTATACGGACCATAAACCTTTAACTTTTGCATTCCAAAGGTAGACGCGATGAAAGCGAAATGCCTCGGAGAACGAGACATTTAGCTATAAGCGAGTTCACTACAAATATAAAACATATAACCGGTAAGAATAACATTGTAGCCGACACCTATCACGCGTCGAAGCTGTGATTATGCCTAACTGCGTTGAATTTCGATGACATTGCAAACGAACAGCGTAGCGATAGTTATATTACGAATGTTATGTCTGGTTTAAATACCGATAATATTTTGTTAAAGGAACTGATTATACCTATGTTGAACAAGTTTATTTTTGTGAGATGTCTACTGATATAGCTCGTCCGTACCTACCGGAAAGTTTCGACGCCTAGCTTTTGATAGTTTGCATAATTTGAGCCATCCTGGAATTCGGTCTACACGAAAGATGTTAGCTAAGTATTTCTGGCCAGTATGAATCGTGATGTTTCTTTATAGGCAAAAACGTACATACAATGTCAACGTTCTAAAGTCAACAGACATACGGTATCGAATTTGACTAAGTTTCCGGAAGCAGATCGATTTGAGCATGTGCACATCTATATCGTTGGCCCTCTTGAGATTTCACAAGATGGTTATAGATACTTACTCACGATAATTGATAGGAGGACTAGGTGGGCCGAAGCTTTTCCGTTACGCGACATTACGGCAGAAACTGTTGCCAAACGTTTATATTTGTCGTTACGGTTGCCCGATGAAGTTAACTAGCGACCAAGGTCGCCAGTTTGAGAGTAGTCTTTTTAACCAGCTGTTAAAAACGTTGGGGTTAATAGAATTTGAACTACTCCTTATCACCCACAAAGCAATGGCGCAGTCGAACGTTGGCATCGTTCTTTAGAAGACACTTTCGGCTCGCCTGTCACATGGGTCTTGGGTGGAAGAGCTACCCACGGTATTACTGGGGCTTCGCGCGGCCGGCCGCAGCGACTCAGGGTTAGCGCCGCCGAGTTAACTTTCGGACGAAACTTACGTCTACCAGGAGACTTTTATGACAGCTCTTCGAACAACCGTAACGTCAACGACTATTGTTTAGTAGATAAGATTAGAGATACTATTCGTAGTTATAAGCCTACATCTGACGATTTACGTAACTGTAAAAGTTTTTTTGTGCACAAAGACTTACGTAACTGTGAATATGTCTTTGTTCGGGACGATTCAATACGTAAACCTTTGAAACCACCCTACGACGGTCCATATCGCGTGATAAAAAGGGCTTCAAAGGTTTACCTAATTCAATTACCCGATAGACAAGTACATATTTCTATTGACAGATTAAAGCCTGCATATGTGTTAAAGGAATGCGATGGTAACATAGCAACGCACAGCAGTAACGCTGACAACGCAGCGGATGTGGTGCCTGCGCAGGTACGGTTCGCGTTACCGCCGCCCACGCCGGTGACGTCGTCGTCGCCCGCCCTAGCAACCGATAACCGTGAAAACAACGCGGAGTGGTCGCATTGTTAGTTACCTTCACGATTTAATATTAGTTTTGACATAAAATATATTTATACAATTACATGTTTAGATAATAATCAGGTTAGTTACTATGGATGTGAAAGTATTATTTGCATTGTCAGGTGCAGAATATTTTCATTCAGAATATTCAAGTTACATTATTTAAGTTGAATGTAATTTTAGATGTATTGTGTTTTGTATTTTGCGTGTACTGCAGTTTCATTTAGGTTTAGGTAATTAGTTTAGTAATAATGAATTTCGTTTCATTTGAAATATTTCCTTTGCATAAGCATTAGTGCGAAAGGTTTTACGATTTTTGCTATGGGTAATTATCAAGAAAAACCAGTTATTGTTTCCCAGGCTCAGAATACTGTAGAGAATAAAGTGGATAATTTTCAAATATGGTTATATGTGATAGCCAGTTTTATAGACAATAATCTTGTATACCATTTGGGTGAAGTTTAATAAGAGGTTCAAAAGCTGGCTTACCAAGTGTTCATGGCCAGCGTTCCGATGACGGGCCAGAATATGGGTCAGATGATAGGCGCCTCTAGCACCAGTCTGCAGCACGCACCCGCGCCTGCCGCGGCGGCCGCTCCCTTCGCGGGGGTTTCGATACAGCCCTGCTCCTCAGCGCATTAAAAAGTTTTTGTATAGTTTTAAGTTTTTTGTATTCATTTTTTGTATTCATTTTTTATTCTTTTATTATATTCTTTTTATATTTTTTTTGTATTCTTTTTTTTATAAAGAGGGAAGTATTGTAAAGTGCTGCACACATATATATACTTAGTATTGTACCTATCTACCACATATATGTATACTTAGTAATATTGTACCTCTCTACTTAGTATTAAGAATGGCAGTCAGTAGCTAGTTGCCCATCAACTGTATTGCGCGTTCCTATCCTATAAAATAAATATGTTGTAAAAATATCTCTATCTTAATTATGGTCACCCGTAGGGACCCTTATGGAGTCAGCTCTTAAACAGGCAATTTTAATAGTAAACATAATGTCTGGCATAATGCTTATAACAACACTCGAGGGTTAGACTTACTAGTCCTCAGTGATTGTCTAAATTTCGATATAATAGCACCTCCTGAGGATACTAGACATTCCTTGAATGATTCTAATAGCTCGACTAGAATTGACTTGGCTCTCTTCAGAAACTTAACCTTACCGTTACGCTCTATTGAGGTGATGCATTAGTTAAGATCGGACAATCGACCGGTCCTCATGACATTGGGACAGCCTAGCAGTGAAGTTCCTCTAAACAAAACTGTGACGGACTGGCAAAGTTTCTAGGCTAACCTCAAAACTATGAACTCAGAACGCTTAGATCAGGTGCCAGACGTTATTGACACCAAGGAGACGGCTGTAGAAACCGTCGCCCTTATCACCTCTCATATTAAGGTGGTCGCCGAAGAGGTCTCGAGGCAAGTCAGGGCGACGAGTGATCGTCGTCTTGAACTCCGCGTAGATATCCGAAGGCTACTGATAAAGAAAAACACTGCGGTTAGGGCTTATGACCATTATAGAAACGTCAATAATATGTCCAATTTGCACCGCCTCTGTAGAGAGGTTAAGGAGCGCCTGGCCTAGCTGAGGGATACACGATGGGACAGACATGAAAGACATCACGCCTTCACTTACTGCCTTCTGGCGGTTGGCGAGAGCTCTGAAGTCAGAAAATGTCGCTGCAATACCCTCTTTAGGTAGACCTGATGGTCAGTTCGCGTTCGATGACGCGGAAAAGGCCGAATGCATGGCAGACAGCATCGAGAGCCAATGCTCTCTTAGCACTCTGTCAGTCGACCCCGCCTACCAGAACAAGGTGGACGAGGAAGCGGCTAATTTATCCGCCACGTCACCAACGGATGATCCACTCCCTCCAATTTCCTCCGATGAGGTTAAGATCATCATCAAGAAGCTCAAGCCTTAGAAAGCGTCAGGCGCAGACGGCGTCAATAATAAGGTATTCAAAGCCTTACCTCCTAAGATGATCTGCCTTCCAGTGGTCATTTTCAATGCTCTTGTATCCACCTGCACTTTCCCAGATGTGTGGAAAGAAGCAGATGTTATCGGTATTTACAAACCGTACAAATCAAGAGATAGGGCATCTAGCTATAGACACATCAATCTCCTCATTGCCATGGGGAAAATCTATGAGCGCATTATCCTTAGCCATCTGAGGAATGTTGTACTAAATAAAAGTTTGATTCTAAACGAGCAGTTTGGCTTTCCAGACAAACACTCATGTATTTGGCAAGTGTACCACCTCAAGGAGCATATTTTAGATTACGCTGCAAATTGGAACAGGCGCACTGCATATACAGGTGCTCTGTATTTGATGTGGTTAAAGCCTTCGATAAGGTCTGGCATAATGAATTGGTTTATAAACTGCTCTGATAAACGGAAAGAGAATCCGTTTATCAAACACTGATACGCACACATATTCATACACTACACTAGTACAGAACACTAGGGCACACTGCGCTCGCCAGCGAGCGCGAAGTCACGGACACACCATGTACACAAGATTTAATATCCGTGACACGGGGCGTTTTTAGTTTCGACCCGTGTTCCTACATTGCGATAGTGGTTCAAACCGTCGTACCTTCCTTCTAAGGCCTTGAATCACATGGAGCCCTCAGTTAGACTAGCCTCACTCTGAA